>JAHHFK020004747.1:0-379088 GCA_024533555.2 Aedes koreicus | reverse complement strand
TTTTCCAAATCCGAATTGCCGGGCCTTACGATTGACCCCTGCCATCAGATTTTGTACAGCCACCTTGTCCACCTTCTTCGCCGCAGAAAGCCAGTTTGCCTTGAACTGCTGCTCGTCCTTAGCAGTTTTTTTGGTCTTCTTTAGGTTCCGCTTGACAATAGCCCAGTATTTCTCAATTGGGCGGAGCTCTGGCGTGTTGGGAGGGTTCTTGTCCTTGGGAACCACCTGCACGTTGTTGGCGGCGTACCACTCCATAGCCTTTTTACCGTAATGGCAAGATGCCAAATCCGGCCAAAACAGTACGGAACAACCGTGTTTCTTCAGGAAAGGCAGCAGACGTTTATTCAAACACTCTTTCACGTAAATTTCTTGGTTGACAGTCCCGGAAGCTATGAAAATGCTGCTTTTCAAGCCACAGGTACAGATGGCTTGCCAAACCAGATATTTCTTTGCGAACTTTGACAGTTTCGTGTGCTTGAAAATATCTGCTACCTTTCCCCTTCCTTTTGCCGTATAAAACTCCTGTCCCGGAAGCTGCTTGTAGTCGGCTTTGACGTAGGTTTCGTCGTCCATTACCACGCAGTCAAACTTCGTCAGCATCGTCGTGTACAGCCTCCGGGATCGCGCTTTGGCCGTCGTATTTTTGTTTATCATCGCGATTTGGAGTCACTACCTTCTTGTAAGTCGATAGTCCGGCTCGTTTTTGGCTCGATGCACGGTTGTAGACGATACACCCAGCTTATTTGCGGCATCTCGGAGAGATAGGTTAGGGTTTCGCTTGAAACTACCGGCAACTCTCTTTGTCGTCTCAGCGGCTTCCGGTTTTCGATTTCCCCCCGATCCAGACTTCCTGGCTGTCGACAAACGTTCCCCAAACAGATGTTCTGTCCAGCCGGTACCCTCGTCAAACACCCGAGGGGTATAAGTGTAACCCCATAAGCATCATCGCAGCAGGAAAGGTTATCGCTTCATCCAATACCGGTCAGCAAGCGGTGCTTTGTTTGCGTGCAACAGCAGAAAGTGCCACACCGGCAAAGGCGCAGCGTAAGGGCAAGTAGCACAGTTTTGTTATTGTTCCCTCATTTGTTAGTTTTTTTTGTGTATCACTCTCCCATATAGTTAATCGTTCTGCAAACATCAGATTTAATTTTTTTTTTATTTGTTTTCATAATTGATTTTAATTTCGCATGGATGATTCTATGGGGGTGACTTGCCTCCAAAAATATTTTTAGGGTGCGCTGTTATCAGCCGTCTTCTGCCTCTCCTTGGGTTGTCTACTTTCGGCAGAAAGTGAAAGCCCTAGACTTTTTGGGGCATTAAAGGAAATTTGACGCGTCGTTATCTGGGGACCAAATTTCATCAGGTCAACCGAAACAAACTGCGTGTTACTGCACCTACGTATAATGAAATTGCTAGTGACGAAGGTTATAATGCTGACTACTACGTCTACGTCCCATCTCGAGATGTGGAGATAGATGGTGTGGTTTCTGCAGCAAGCATAACGTGTGAAGACGTTATGGAAGGTAAGGGTCGACTTCCAAATTCTTCTTCGTCTACCATTGAAATTCTGGAATGTAAACATTTACATGCACGATCCATGGTAGATGGAAAAAAGACGTATTCACCGTCGAACTCGGTACAAGTGACCTTCGCAGGATCAGGATGGGGCAAACAATACCATGACAACAGAGCGGGTATTTTCTATGACTTATGCGATGATTCCAACTTGACCATCTTGAACATTGGTGAAGCGACACGAATAGCAAAACCTCCCCTGCTAGGGAGAGTCGACTTGATATATCTTTGTGCTCGAATTCACTATCATAAGATTGTCTGTGGACGGTAATCAATGATCGCCATGGTAGTGATCACTTACCAATTATTATCTCAATCACAAATAGTTTTTAAAAAACAGACCAGTCAATCCAGGTCCTCCTCCAGGTTATGACCTCACGAGGCATATTGATTGGCAACATTTTTCATCGGCGGTAGCCCTTGGTATTTATTCTACCGATCCTCTTCCACCATTAGAAGAGTATCGTTTTCTTTCAGAACTGATGTACAGAAGTGCATTAGAAGCTCAGAAACTACGTGTTCCAAGTGCATCCCTCAAAAGAAGACCCGCCACCCCTGGAAGTTGTATCTTGAGAAATCCGATGCGTTTAAAGATTATCGTAGACATGAAACATGTGAGCTTTTTGATAAGTACCTCAAGCTTGAAAAAAAGAGCTTAAAATTTTACTCAAAGTAAAGAAACACAATTACTGGCGTTCGTTTGTAGAGGGACCATCTAGGGAGACCTCGATGACAACGCTTTGGAGAAAGGCTCGCTATATGCGAAACCGCTCATCCCCCAATGAGAGTGAAGAATACTCCATGCAATGGCTATTCGACTTCGCTAAAAAGGTTTGTCCAGACTCTGTCCCAACACAACCGAATTTACGGGATACCACCCGAAGTAACGGTTCTCTGGACGAACCATTCTCAATGTTAGAATTTTCAATGGCAAAAGCACACAAGGAGCAATTGGCTTCAGTATTTCTGGATATTAAGGGCGCATTTGATTCAGTTTCCATAGATGTACTGGCAGATTATCTGCACAGTAGTGGTTTACCAGGAATTTTAAATAACTTTTTGTATAATTTACTGTCAGAAAAACAAATGACCTTCAATCTAGGTCAACTGACAACCTCCAGAATAAGCTACAGGGGCTGACCCCAAGGCTCATGTTTAAATCCCTTGCTTTATAATTTTTATGTTAAAGATTTTGATAACTGCTTGGAAAATAGATGCACGCTAAGACAACTTGCAGACGATGCTGTGATCTCCTTTAGAGGTCCACGTGCGGAAATCTTGCAAAGACCATTGCAAAATTCCCTAAATAATCGGTCCATCTGGGCCAGATATTTGGGGATCGAGTTTTCACTGCAAAAAACCGAATTGGTAGTGTTTACTAGAAAGCGGATCCCAGCCCAACTGCGTCTCAAGCTGTTGGGAAGAGTCATTACCCAATCTTTGACCTTCAAATACCTTGGACTCATGTTTGATTCAAAATGCACTTGGACTATTCACATAGCGAATTTGAAACAGAAATGTCAACAAAGGATCAATTTTCATAGATCAAGTTCCCATGGTGGGGTGCTCACCCGGAAGACCTCATTAAATTCTATAAAATAACTATTCTTTCAGTTCTCGAATATGGCTCTTTTTGCTTCCTCGCGGCAAGAAACAGCCACCTCATTAAATTGGAACGTATTCAATATCGTTGTTTACATATTGCTCATGGCTGTAGGTACTCAAAGCATAATATGAGCTTGCAGGTCTGGCAGGAGTAAAACAGTATCGGTTTGCGAGCTCTCATCCAGAATACTGATCAAATGTGGAATCAGTAACAACCATGTGATTGAAAACTTCGAAGCCTTGCTCGAATTGAGTACCCAGTCTAGATTCTTGCGAATCTATATTAACTATATGTCATCCGATATTAGTCTTCCTAATTCTACTAGTGCACGCTTCACTTATCACAGTTCCTCCATTGATTATGATCTCACCATGAAACAGGCAATTCAAGAAGTTCCAGATCAACTTCGACCTATTGTAATTCCCCTTATTTTGATTGAAAAGTACCAACATGTCAATTGCAATAGAAGAATATTCACTGATGGGTCGCGCATTGATGGATCCAATGGATTCAATGTCTACTATGAATACTCATCTGCCTTCCGGAAACTTCAGGAACCTTGTTCCTTATATGTTGCTGAGCTGGCAGCAATCAATTCCGCATTGGGGATAATTTCCGACATTCCCATAGATCATTATTTCATCATCTCGGATAGTCTCAGTTCTATCAAGGCCCTCCGGTCGATGAAAACAGTGGAAACTCATCTTATTTTCTTTCAAAAATAAGGGAGTAGATGTGTGCGTTGGTCGAAAGATCATCTAGAATTACCTTTGCATGGGTCCCCTCACATTGCTCAATTCCAGGCAATGAGAAGGCGGACTCTCTAGCAAAGGTGGGCGCAAAAGAAGGCGAGATTTTTGAAAGAAAAATTTAATATGAAGATTTTTTCCCATTTGTACGTCAGAGTTCTCTTCAAAGTTGGCAAAACGATTGGACAAGTAATTCTCTTGGGCGGTGGTTACATTACGTTATTCCAAATGTTTCGTCGAGATCGTGGTTCAAAGGTCTGGATGTAAGTCGCGGTTTCATTCGTGTGATGTCAAGGCTTACGTCCACCGCACATCTCTAGAGAATTAATCTCGTCGATAGCAACATATGTAGGTGTGGAACCGTTTATGATGACATCTCTCACGCAGTTTTACACAGCCCGGATAATGATGCCTCCAGAGCACGACTATTGAATACCCTAGTGGCCCGAGGTAGACAACCCTTCTACGAGGTAAGAGATGTTTTGGGAATGCGTGATCTTCTCTACATGCAAGCGATTTACGAATTCCTTTGTTTGTCTGATCTAAGAGTGTAACGTCATCCCCCTTCCATCCACTCATGTAAATTCCCTGCCATATCATCCTTTTGTTTCCATGCTACTTGTACCTGCCCAGCAAGCTGTGGTCACCGATCTGCGGCTTGGTTCCTTGAGGGACTACAGGGACAAGGATTTGGTAGATGTCGCAACCATGAGCAGCAACTAATACCTGAAATAAGTTACCGGCCTAGCCCTTTCCAAACGATAATGTGACCCATTAACCTCGAGCTAGCCACGAATAATTAGCACCCCACTTTACTAAAATCGAAAAATAAAACATTGTTCATTAAAATATTGAATATCGGCTGCGCAAAGTGCTACACACGCCTGAGTCTAACAGATAAACGGACTGATTTTAAAAAAATATTTCGTTTATTGAATTTCCAACGTTAATATTCCGATTATTGAATGTCCAACGTGCTTGCTAGTGATAACATGGCGAATAAAGATTTATATATGGATACTAATTAAAAGTTTTGGCAATTTTCTCCGGGACGTTGCTTGAAAAGCCACGCCATCTTGAGCCGGTGCGTGGTTATGAAAATTTCGAACAGCTCAAGAGAAATTTCAATGAAACATACTCTTCCTAGCTGGAAAATTGATTTGGTCGTCCTGAAAAGTGTTTACTGAGGGAACATGTTTCGCGATTGAAATTTTCTTCTCGGTCTTCTTGGGGTGCAGGACGGTGTGGGTGTTTGGCAGCACGTTATACTACGATAAAAAATATACATTAACACCGTCTCCATCTCGATTTTCGAACAACCTAACCTATAACACCCATTGGACCAGTATGGACATTTCCGTTTTGCAAAAAGTTCCATTGGCTGGAGCGGGAATTGAACCCTCACTTCATGTTAATCGCTTGAACTACGGGTGACGTCGCTAACCACTTGACCACGAAGGTGACATGGGCGATTGATTTGGAAATTTTCTCCGGGACGCAACGCCACGTTGAACCGGTGCGTGGTAACGAAAATTTCGATGAGCTCAAGAGAAATTTCAATCAAACATACTCTTTAGTCGGTTAATTGATTTGATCGTCCTGAAAAGAACGAATTTAAGTTGTTTGCGCAGGGAACATGGTTCGCGAATAAAATTATCAGTCTTCTTGGGCTGCAGGGCACCACTCTTTGAAATGGTCACACCGGAGAAATTTTTTTTTCAGCTCCTCTTCGTTGCGGATGGCCAGCTGCAGGTGACGTCGGATGATTCTGGTCTTTTTTGTTTTCACGGGCGCTGTTTTCTACCAACGTACTAGGCGAACACGTATGTCGCATACGAATGTACAGTGAGAACTGATGGTTGGTCGGTTCTCCCCACATGTTTCATAATCGCTGGCACTGTAACTGTGGCAGTATGAACAAATCAGAGCGTGGCGCAAATATGATGTCATTTTCGACCAATAGCTATGTGCGTTTGGACATTTTTCTTTTAAGTACTTTTTAATTAGTTTAAACAAATGTTATGAATTAAGTTATCATTAGGGGTTCAGTTTTGATGTTCTACCTTTCGAATGAAATACTTATCATAAAATTTCTGAGGACCAGAGAGGAGATATTATCGTCAAAAAGCTCCAAACCCGCGTAACGCTTTCGATTTCAAAAATTTTAGAACGGCGCCCCTATACAGAAATAGAAAAGTGAGACGTCAGTTCTACGTCAAAACACGTGCCTTGAAGAATTTATTTCAGTTTTGAACGAGTAGCCGATTACGATGGAAAAAATTAAGAAGCCAACCCGACCCGAAAAAAGCAGAAGCGACACGAAAACAGCAGCAAAACGAGTGCAGCTGAACCAACCAACGACGAGTAGCAGATTAGCGGCACTGCTTCCCAGATAGTGGAGACTAGTACAATTGAAGTACGATTGAAGTCCCCGATCCTATTTCAATCGTACTTCGCGTTCTAGTACAATCGTACTTCAATAGCACTTCAGATGTTACAACCGGTGGGCTTGAAATGTCAAAATAGCTTGCGGTTCATTTCAAATTCTGGCAGTTGGATGAAGTACACTTGAAGTCCATCTTTGAACTAGGATTGTACTAGGACTGTTTACTTCAAATGGACCTCGGATTATTCGTTCAAACATAATGTTCTCATTAGTATATCTATGAATAAATATATTTTTTTTTATCAAATTTATTTATCAAAATATTTTTTTTATTTTATTGATAAATTGTTATGTATAGTTTTTCCTGCTTATAATTTATAAATTTTTTTATATAAAGCTATTCTTTTGAACATGTTGGCCACGTTTTCCGGAACACAGTGCAAAAGGAGCGTATGTGGGGTAGAAAACGTGTTCTGTCGACTAATGGAATACTCGTGTTGACATTGATAGAATTGAGATTATTTTGAAGGGAAAATATCTGGAAGCTATGGACGGTAGATATTGCTATCCAAAGCTGTGATTGACGAGGGGGTACAGATCATACTATCCACTGTCGAGTTCTTTTGTGATGGGGACAATGAAGCGAGTGTTGGCTATCACTTTCCGGTTGAAAATGACCGGCTGGCCAACAAAACGCTCACAATGAGCTACCCGTTAGATGGGCAAAAGACGGCTGAAAGTGGAAGGTGGTTAAGAAAGAAATAACTGAAGCTAATGTTTAGGAATTACTCTTGTTGGAAATTCCGTAGATTTGAGGAAACTTAAATGCTTTACCAGCACAGTTCTTTTATGTTCCGTACCAGCACCGCAAGGACCGACTGTTCAAGCATGAATGTCGGACAAGTTCAAGCAGCACATTTCGATCGCCTTACACATAAAAATGTACGTATTTGTACAACGGATGATTTTCGTCCAACTGACCCTCTGGAGGCAGCTGACCGATGGCCTAAATGTTAGAACGCAATACAGGGCGTTTTTTTCTCACTTTGTTCGGATCGCGAAGCGGAATTCCGTGACCGACAAGTTTGGATTCTGCGCCCGTTTTGGTAGACGTCATTGAATGCTGTAGCGTCAAATGCTGAACCGGATGAAAAGAAAAATAATACTGTTCCGAACGACGCAAATGATACACCCGGATACGAAAGGGTTACACGGTCTACCCGCAGCAAGAAAACCATTGTTTGATAGGTTTGCCAATACAATTGAATTGAATTAAAGGGCGATACGGTCAAAATTTGGTCAATATCAACTTGACGTATTTCTTTCAATTTTGCATTTAAAAAACCTGAACACCCCTCATTTTGAAGGTGTGTGTGTGTAGAATGTTGCTCCTATTTTGATTTTGGAATTCACTCTTCAGTTGTCAAAATGCCGTCCAAGCAAGAAGAGCAGCGTATCAAAATTTTGTTCGCGCATCGCGAAAATCCGAGCTACTCGCACGCAAAGTTGGCAAAATCGCTAAAAGTTGCCAAATCAACCGTTACAAATGTAATTAAAGTGTTTGGGGAAAGTTTGTCGACAGCCAGGAAGTCTGGATCGGGGGGAAATCGAAAACCGGAAGCCGCTGAGACGACAAAGAGAGTTACCGGTAGTTTCAAGCGAAACCCTAACCTATCTCTCCGAGATGCCGCAAATAAGCTGGGTGTATCGTCTACAACCGTGCATCGAGCCAAAAAACGAGCCGGACTATCGACTTACAAGAAGGTAGTGACTCCAAATCGCGATGATAAACAAAATACGACGGCCAAAGCGCGATCCCAGAGGCTGTACACGACGATGCTGACGAAGTTTGACTGCGTGGTAATGGACGACGAAACCTACGTCAAAGCCGACTACAAGCAGCTTCCGGGACAGGAGTTTTATACGGCAAAAGGAAGGGGAAAGGCAGCAGATATTTTCAAGCACACGAAACTGTCAAAGTTCGCAAAGAAATATCTGGTTTGGCAAGCCATCTGTACCTGTGGCTTGAAAAGCAGCATTTTCATAGCTTCCGGGACTGTCAACCAAGAAATTTACGTGAAAGAGTGTTTGAATAAACGTCTGCTGCCTTTCCTGAAGAAACACGGTTGTTCCGTACTGTTTTGGCCGGATTTGGCATCTTGCCATTACGGTAAAAAGGCCATGGAGTGGTACGCCGCCAACAACGTGCAGGTGGTTCTCAAGGACAAGAACCCTCCCAACACGCCAGAGCTCCGCCCAATTGAGAAATACTGGGCTATTGTCAAGCGGAACCCAAAGAAGACCAAAAAAACTGCTAAGGACGAGCAGCAGTTCAAGGCAAACTGGCTTTCTGCGGCGAAGAAGGTGGACAAGGTGGCTGTACAAAATCTGATGGCAGGGGTCAAGCGTAAGGCCCGGCAATTCGGATTTGGAAAAGCGGAAGCCTAACTGAATATTTTTCCTGAATTTTATACTAATTGAACTTGAAAAAGAATTCACACACATGCCAGAACCTTTCACAGCTAGAACAAAGAACATTCACTACGTTGAACATCGTTTTTCGTAATTATTCACAATTTGTTATTCTAGTTTGTTGAATATTTGATTTTTGTTGGACAGTGATATAAAAACAAATAAGGACTAGAAATATAAGTCAAACATAAACATGAACATTGAAAAGTTACTAATCGACACTACAGCTTAAAAGCTAACTCATGCACATGCAATAAAACGAGTGATGCATCGGTCCGAAACTCCCTATCTGTCCCAACATACTTTAAAGATTTCTAACGGTTTAGATTTCTTTCGGAAATGCCGCACTCCGATAAACTTCCCGTCGTTGCATCAGAGGAAATGTCTTCAAGCGGGTGTCTGCTATTAGGCGACACTAACCTCAACCCAGATACACATCAGGAAAGTGTCAGTGGCGATTTAGATGTCTGCCAAGTGCATTTTGAAGCAACACCTACTATCGCAGGATCAGTTTACAGCCGTTCGACTGCAAATAGTTCCAGAGCAGCTCGTGCAGCTCTAGATCTGCAACGACTGGAAGAAGAGAGGCGTTTGGAGATGGACTTTCTTGCCAAGAAGTACGAAATCTGGCAAGCCCAACTCGAACAAGAGGAAAACAGTAGTGCCAGAAGTCGTCGATCGCGGAGAAGTTCGCAAAGGACACAGGATTGGGTTCAGAGTCAAGTTGTCCCGACTACGAGTGTCACCACCGAATCATTACAAATTCTAGTAGGTGCTCAGTCTCGGACCGGAACGATCCCAAAAGTGATTCCAGTTGTCCAAGAATCGTATGGTGCTACTGCTAATGTCGAATGTTACGAACAGGACAACCAGTCAGCCTTCGGAAATCAGAGTGACCAAGTGCCATTGATAGTGCAAAAGCCAACCGTTTCATCGGTAATTCCTACATCGTACAACGGTGTCACCACATCGGTGAGTAGTGCGAATGTATGCAGTGGAGCAATAGGTGCACTCAGCACTATTTCGATGGTTCAAAATGCGAATTCGGCAGCAGTCGATTTTTCTATTTCTCCGACTCGCACGCCGTAGAGTTTAATGAGAGAGCTTCACGAACTTCAGAAGCGGGTGGATGGTCTTCAGCTACTGTTAGCAGGCGAAAGAAGCCAATATTCCTAGCAACAGATTCAAGCGAACCAAACTACAGGACACGGATTCGAGATGCCACTAATTCAAGAATCCCAGTCCTCTATATCGTTTTGGCAAACAAGGTTGTTCCCCATGCCAACGCGTGATTGGACAAATGAGTTGCCACTTAGAAGATGTACCACGACAGTTGTCTCTTGGGTAAGTCAATCGTGCTCCAATACCATAACAAATACAACGTCTTTAAGGGACTCGTTGCCACCCATAAGACCAACTGATACGACCAATAAAACACCCCCTCGTACAACCGGACCATGCTTATTCCCCTCATTTATGCCATTCGTTTCGGTGCATCCACCTTTGGCCCAGTCAACTACCCCCTCCGTGCTTACAGTATCATCCCATATATCGCCAGTTTTGTCGTCGATGGTCCCTACCTCTGCCCCTATCGTAGCTCCCCTCGAAATCACACCGCGTCAGTTATTTGGTGGTCCTAACTCGCAACAACTTGCTGCCAGACACATCGAGCCCAAAGAACTGCCAGCTTTCTCCGGAGACCCCGTCGAGTTCCTGAGCTGCTTTCAGAATTCAACAGAGATGTGTGGATATTCCCAAGGTGAAAACCTTATGCGACTACAACGCTGTCTCAAGGGAAATGCTTTGGATGCAGTTCGAAGTTATCGGATGCATCCATCGTCAGTCCAACTAATTATCGATACGTTGAGGATGCTGTATGGACGACCAGACCTAATCATCAACTCTTTATTGTGCAAAGTACGTTCAACACCGTCTCCCAAGCCAGATCATCTAGAGACGCTAATCACTTTCGGTTTGGCATGCAAAAAATCTCTGTAGCCATCTCCAAGCCGGAGAACTTCACGACCATCTATCGAACCCATTACTACTTCAGGAGTTGGTTAATAAACTACCAGCTACATTAAAGTTTAATTGGTCTCTTTTCAAGCGTCAACATGCAATCGTCGATCTCACCACATTTGGGTCTTATATGGAACAACTGGTGACAGCCGCTAGTGACGTGACATTCAGTCACGAAGCAGATGGTCATCGTACCAATAAGCATGATAAGCCAAAGCCGAAGGACAAAATGTACGTTAATGCACACGCTATTGAGGAGAGAAAGTTGGAGAGTTACAGCAGTACCGAACGTCAGAAATACAACACAAAGCCGTGTCTCTTCTGTCAGAAGAATGGCCACAAGGTAAAAGATTGTCTTGTCTTTCGCAAGATGAGTCTCAGTGACCGTTTGAAAAGTGCACAGGAGCGTTTTCTGTGCCGTCGTTGCTTAGGTTCCCACGGAAAGTTCCCTTGTAAAGCGAGTACCTGCGGAGAAAACGGATGTGAGGAACGACATCATCAGCTGCTTCATCCCGCGAAAACTGAAGGACTCCAGCCAACTAACGTTCCAAAGACAACAACTACTCTTACTGTTCATCGTCAACAACATCAGACGGTACTATTCCGGATAATACTGGTTTTATTGCACAGTAGGAACAAATCAATCCAGACTTACGCCTTTCTCGATGATGGCTCTTCGAAGACGCTGATTGAATCATCGATAGCTAAAGAACTAAGAGTGTCTGGCGATGTTATTGTTATGTTATTATGCCTGCAGTGGACTAGTGGTATTGAGCGAATGAAAGACGAATCTCAACGAATCAAGCTGGAGATTTCGGGAGTAAAGATGAAAAAACGACATGTTTTAAAAGAAGTATACACCGTCAAAAGTCTCAATCTGCCAGTGCAATCCATGGACTTTAGTAAACTTGCTGAGGAATTTTCGCATCTTCAAGGTTTGCCAGTCGATAGCTACGCACATGCTGTTCCCACAATCCTTATTGGCTTAGACAATTCGTTCGTGATGACATCGTTAAAATGCAGGGAAGGAGAAAGGGGTAGCGTTACCGCTGCCAAAACCAGTTTAGGTTGGGCCGTTTTTGGAAGCATATCCGCTGATATTGAGTTGTCAGCTCATCGTCTGTTGCACATTTGTTCTCGTACACCCGATCAAGATCTACATGAATTGGTCAAGCAATTTTTTGCCTTAGAAAGCATGTGACCTGTATCCTTGATCATAGAAAGCGATGAAGATCGACGTACCTGGCAAATTCTTGAAAGTACCACTATCTGGACAGAATCAGGAAGATTTCAAACAGGTTTGATATGGAAATACGATAATGTGGAGTTTTTTGACAGCAGACCAATGGCGGAGAAGAGATTCCGCTGTCTGGAACGCCGACTAGCCTCAAAGCCCGAGTTGTACACCAGCGTCAAAAACCAGTTGAAAGAGTATCAGTCTAAAGGATACGCACACAAAGTGACCCCAGAAGAATTGACCAGTTTTGATCCGAAACGTACCTGGTTTCTACCTTTGAACGTCGTACTAAATCCGAGGAAGCCGAATAAGGTTCGGTTAGTATGGGACGCCAGTCCAAGGCCAGTACCTCAATTCAAATCTTCTTGCGGGTCCAGATCTTCTCGCACCGGTGCCTGCAGTCTTGTGCCCGTTCCGACAGTTCGAGATAGCTATCAATGCGGATATCTGCGAGATGTTTCACCAGCTCTTAATCCGTCCAGAAGATCGATCAGCTCAGTTGTTCGTGTTCCGAGACGATCCATCTAAGCCCTTTGATGTGTACGTTATGAACGTGGCAACATTTGGTTCCACCTGCTCTCCTACTGCCGCTCAATTTGTTAAAAATCGGAACGCTGAGGAGTACGCACATCAATATCCAAAAGCAGCTGAAGCAATCATCAAACATCACTACGTGGACGATTTTCTGTACAGTGTGAACACTAAGGGGGAAGCTGTAGAATTGGCGTTGCAAGTTAAGTTGGTAAACTCCAAAGCTGGATTCAACATTCGGAATTGGCTGTAAAATTCTCACCACGTTCTAACACGGGTCGGGGAACATCGATCAGAACCATCAAGTAAGCTGTTGGTGGACAAATCGGCTGCGTATGAACGAGTTCTCGGCATGATATGGAAACCAGAAGATGATTCGTTCGTTTTTCAAGGTGTGTTTCGAGAAGAAATACAGGCGCAACCGCTGGACCAATTTGTGATTTCACGTTGCTACTTTCCAGGTTACACTTCAGAAGCTTATCGGTCCTTGGAAATGCACATATTCGCGATACTAGCGAGGAAGTTCATGCAGCAGTAGCCTATTTTCGTATTGTTGATGGTACGAGAGTTCGCCGTTCCCTGGTATCGGCAAAGACTAAGGTAGCGCCCTTGAAACTGCTGTCTATCCCTAGACTTGAATTGTTAGCGGCTGTTCTCGGTGCGAGGTTGTCGAAATCTGTTATTGAAAACCACACGTTCCGAATAAACCGCAAGATTCTATGGAGTGATGCTGCCACGTTCCATTCTTGGTTACGTTCGTATCCTAGGAAATATCGACAATTTGTTGCCTTCAGGCTGACCGAAATTCTTGAACTGACACAGGCTGATGAGTGGCGGTGGGTACCCTCACGTTTGAACGTTGCCGATGATGCAACAAAGTGGGGTGAAGGTCCGAATATCAGTAGCGATAGTCGTTGGTTCCATGCCGCATCCTTTCTCTACCAACATCAATGGCCTAAGCATATGGCTAAAGTAGAGGACACAGTGGAGGAATTACGTCCAATATATCTTCATCATCACATCGTCGTACCACAGCTAGTACAGTTCGCAAAGTTTTCGAAGTGGGAGCGCTTGGTACGTGCTGTAGCTTACGTGCACAGATTTATCGACGTGCTCCGTTGCAGAATCGAGAAGAACCCCGTAAATAAGACAGAGTCGTTAAGCCGGGATGAATTTCAAAGAGCGGAATCAACAATCTAACACCAGGCGTATGGAGATGAAATCGTAATCCTTCATAAGAACCAAGGACTTCCTGTTGAGCAGCACAAGAAAATTGAAAGAACCAGCAAAATTTCCCAGCTCTCTTCTTTTCTGGATGATCAAGGTACCAGGCGAATGGACAGCAGAATTGCAAACGCACAGCAGGTGTCATTCGATTTCAAATTTCCAATCATCCTCCCAAAAGTTAATGGTGGAACGAAGCTCCTCGTCAATTGGTATCACCGGCGATACAAACACTGCAATGTGGAAACGGCAGTCAACGAGATGCGCCAGAAGTTTCACATCTCAGAGATGCGGGTAGTTTTGAAACAGGCCAGAAATCAGTGTCAGTGGTGTAAAGTATACAAAGTGGTTCCGGCGATACCCCGAATGGCACCACTTCCTCCTGCAAGAACAACCGCGCACATTCGGCCGTTCACCTACGTTGGCGTGGATTATTTTGGGCCGATGTTGGTTAAACAAGGTCGCAGCGAGGTGAAACGTTGGGTAGCACTTTTTACCTGCTTGACCATACGCGCAGTGCATCTCGAGATAGTGCACAACTTGACCACGGAGTCCTGCAAGATGGCAATAAGGCGATTTATCGCACGGAGGGGGGCTCCGAGGGAGATATTCAGTGACCGGGGTACAAACTTTGTAGGAGCAAGCCGAGACCTCAAAGCAACTTCAACGAATAAACCATCACCTGGCTACAACATTCACCAATACAGACACGCAATGGCGTTTCAATCCACCTTCTACGCCGCATATGGGGGGATCTTGGAAACGCACATTGGTCGTAATCCAGATGATGAAACTCTCCGTACGGTGCTCACCGAGGCGGAATCTTTGATGAACTCGAGACCTCTCACCTATTTACCAATTGACTCTGAGGAGCAAGCAGCACTTACACCGAACAGTTTTTTAATGCTGAGCACTAACGGAGTCAACCAACCGGCTAGGGAGCTGGTTGACGACAGGGCGATGCAACCCTGCAACTGAAACCTGTGCCAACAGCTATTGGACAGATTCTGGACTCGATGGATAAAAGAGTATCTGCCAACAATCACCAAGCGCAACAAATGGTTCGTTGATTGCAAACCAGTTCAAGTTGGAGATCTAGTAGTGGTAGTAGACGAACGAGTTCGAAATGGTTGGACAAGAGGACGAGTGTTACGTGTATTCCCTGGACGCGATGGTCGAGTACGACAGGCAGAAATTAAGACGGCCATCGCAGGAGTGGTGGATCGATCCGTAGCGAATCTAGCGGTTCTGGAGGTTGGCGGTACAGCCGAAGTGGACTTCAGGCAATACGGGTCGGCGGTTGTTCCGAACGACGCAAATGATACACCCGGATACGAAAGGGTTACACGGTCTACCCGCAGCAAGAAAACCATAGTTTGATAAGTTTGCCAATACAATTGAATTGAATTATCATGCATAGGAAGAGTTGAATTCAATAGTAATAGTAATAAAACAAAACACATATACACACACATGCCAGAACCTTTCACAGCTAGAACAAAGAACATTCACTACGTTGAACATCGTTTTTCGTAATTATTCACAATTTGTTATTCTAGTTTGTTGAATATTTGATTATTGTTGGACAGTGATATAAAAACAAATAGGGACTAGAAATGTAAGTCAAACATAAACATGAAAATCGAAAAGTTACTAATCGACAAAAATATACATTACAGCTTAAAAGCTAACTCATGCACATGCAATAAAACGAGTTGTGCTGCATCGGTCCGAAACTCTCTATCTGTCCCAACAAATACATTAAAATTTAAAAGGAAGACAAGTCGTGAAGTCGAACGAATCCTATCTGGGTTGCTATCTACCGTGTAAGGGCGGGACAAAAGCGGTTTTGTACTAATAGTACTAAACCACGTTTGATTTTGAAAAATATCAAAAACAGCGGTAGCGGAAACCATTCAATGATGTGAAAATGGAGACATCAGACGATGAGCAGATTGTTAGCTCGCAGAATTTCAATAATAAACTAATAAATAGCATTAAATAGTACCCTTTTATTTTTGCAAAATCGGAAAACAGTTATGAAACAACGTTAAGAAGGATACAGCGTGGCGAAAAGTGGCCGTGGAAATGCAAATGACTGGTAAGAATATGCATACATATTTTTGTATTCTGTGTATGATGAAATGGAATCAATTAGCATCTTCAGAGAAAATTGTGAAAAACGAGTGGAAGAATCTACGAGACAGATTCGTAAAAGAACACCGAAAAGTTACCTGCACGTCTATCTCTGGTGGTAGACAAGATGAAATATACGAATCACATTGGCCATTGTACAACGAACTACTTTTCTCTGCTGCTCAATGTAAAAGTCGACCGTAAATACATTTTTAAAGTAAATTTCCGATCTTTTAGAAACAAATCGATCTTTTAAAATTTCTTATGGATTAACGGAAATTACTGCTTCCCCGAGCAAGGTTCGTCGTATAAACATCCGGAACTATTTGTTGAACCAGAGGCTGGACCATCTACTTTTCCGGAAGTAGTCCTCGCGAAGACAGTGTTGGACGAGTCAACGGGGGTTCTGGGTAGGAAGAGAAGGAAGACAGATATTGACCACAGGATCCATACGATTTTGGACGAGGTACAGAACATGGTAACCGTTCCGGACAGAAATAATGGTAAACGGCATGCTTTATTTGGAGCATATCTTATTGACATGATGAAAATGCTTCCATTACAAGTTGTTCGAGATTTGGAAGTAGAGTTAATTTCTATAGTGAATACCCTCCTCGATCTTCATAAAGACTAATAGCCTCTTCAAATTACTTCGTGTAGCATTGGAGTTCACCACTGGATTGAATCAATTGACTGCGTAAAATGTCTATTTGTCCCTTTGCTCGAAATATATGTTTTTAAAAACCCTTATTTCTGATCCTTATTTATTTTTAAGACATTTTTGACGTAGGACTTACGTCTCTCGTTTCTATTCCTGTATAGAGGCGCCGTTCTAAAATTTCTGAAATCGCAAGCGTTACGCGGGTTTGCAGACTTTGAACGATAATATCTCCTCTCTGGCTCACAGACATTTTACGATAAGTATATCATTCACAAGGTAGAACATCAAAGCTGAGTCCCTGTTGCAAACCTAATTCATAACGTTTGTTTAAACTAATTTAAAAGTACTTAAAAGAAAAATGTCTTAACGCACAATGCTATTGGTCGAAAATGACATCATATTTGGGCCACGCTCTGATTGGTTCATACTGCCACAGTTACTGTGCCAGCGATGATCAAACATGTGGGGACGGCCGACCAATCATCAGTTCTCGCTGTGCATCCGTATGCGACAGACGTGTTTGCGGAGCACGTTGGTAGAACAGCTGCCCGTGGACACAAGAAGACCAGACCAAGAAGAATCATCCACGTCACCTGCAGCTAGCCATCCGCAACGACGAGGAGCTGAACAAACTTTTCTGTGGTGTGACCATTTCACAGAGTGGTGTCCTGCAGCCCAAGGAGACTAAGGAAAATTTCAATCGCGAACCATGTTATCAACTAAAATCCGTCCTTTTCAGGACGATGAAATCAAGTTGCCAACTAAAGAGTTTGATATAAATTTCTCTTGAGCTCATCGATATTTTCATTACCACGCACCGGCTCAATATGGCGTTGAAAAAGCCGCGTCCCGGAGAAAATAGCTTAATCGATCGCCCACATCATCTTCATGGTCAAGTGGTTAGCGGGTCACCCGTCGTTCATTGCCATGAAGTGAGGGTTCGATTCCCGCTCCAGCCTGTGGAACTTTTTGCAAAACGAAAATGTCCAAACTGGTCCGCTGGGTGTTAGGTTAAGTTGATCGTAATTCGCTCTACACCCAACATAAAAAAGCAAGATTGTAGTACAATTTCGCATGATTTTTTCCATTTCTTGCCGTGGATCGTAACTTGGAGGAAAATCCAACATTGGTTGTGGGCAAAACAGCAACACAGCAATTCACTTTGAAAAATTAAATATGTGCGTGAGGTTGTGCGCAGTGGTATTAAGTTGATGAGTAAGAGATGGGAGCCCAAAAGTCAGATGGTTCACAACAATAAAATGGATAAACCCGAGAACAAGATTTTAACCGTGGTTGTCATCGTGGCGGCTCTTGATGGCAACCATTTAGCCACTTTGCCTATCTTATACCTTAAATGTAGTTCGCTTGGGGAGCAATTCAGGTTACAGCATTGAAGCAAATGGATATATTTTACACCAAGCTGTGTGCAACCTGTCCCTAACACACACTGGCATGGCTTTGTTTATTTCATAAAACGCTTAGTCGATGATCAGTGAGAACAAAAATAGAACACTTGACGGCGGCAATACAACAGTGGCCAATAGCGTTGCACCATTTTGTGCTATCGACTCATCCATATTGTATATTGATATGTTGATGATGATTGAACAAGGACAGCGATACATTTGTTTCGAGCTATTTGTGCCTGCGAGCAGCCATGTCCAAACACTATACTGCACGCCGAGCAATTTTTACCACGCTAGTGCGTGTATTGAATTCACCACTTTGACTTCGTGCTGCCAGACTTACACGCAACGCGGTGAGTTCACAACACCAATGCCAGTCATAGGCGTAGCCAGGATTTCAAATAGGGGGGGGGAGTTTTTTTTTTAGAGAGAGAGAGAGAGAGAGAGAGAGAGAGAGAGAGAGAGAGAGAGAGAGAGAGAGAGAGAGAATTACATCGTCTCCAACCAGTGGTTGCACATACTGAACAATTAACATTAACGGACACTTAACGGACAATACAACGCCCGGTGGACCAGTAGAGTAGGGTCATTTTCATGTTCCGACAGATGGAGCGGGAATGGAGCCCCATTTATGTGACATTACGCCTGAATGCTGGTGGATTATCTTCTCTACTCTCACCCAAAGTATTTGACAATACCCGTCCGTTTCTTGCAACAAGATTAAACAATTCTAGGCTTGTTCTGGAATAAAAAAAAAAACGATTTTAAAAACTTTCGATTTTTCCTATGTTTTTAAATCAAACCACATTGAATGCCAAACATTTAACGGGTCATGTTGGATTTTTGTATAGAATAACCACCGAATTTGTTTGCAGTTTGTACTGAAAATGTACTTTTCATCCGCAACCCTCTCACCCAAAGCAACACAGAAGAAACACCGTTTTTTACTCACCATGCTCACACCGTTTGAATAGATTATATTTTTTTAATGGTTGTTCAAATAATAAGTGATTAGCTTTTAACAAACATACATTTTGAGTTTTGGTGGTTTATAGCTTATGGTTTGTGTCCCCTTTGCTCACCTTTAGTATAATTATTTTATCTGATATTTTCTAAACAGGAACATCAAACATAACCTTTTAAAACGACGTAAGTAACAAATGTAAGCAAGCTGTGTTTTTTGTGCTGAATTGTTGCTACTTGCATTCTCAGCACACGAGTAGTTAGTAAATAATTTAAGAAATTTTATTCATCAATGACGAAAAGAAATTCATATGCGTTCCAACAGCTATTCCTCAATATTTTAAAAATAATTTATATACACATCTGCATCTGCGTTTTGAAATTTGAACCGATTTATCTGATATGATCCAACTGAAACACGTTCTGTCGAAACACGGTATATGTAGCAATCATGTGTATCTGAGTAGTATGAAACCAAAACGGTGTATCATTGAATTACATTAAAATTGTTGTTCAAATTCGAGAAATACAACCATTTTGCATATTTTTCTATTCGTGGTTATTTCAGCTGCATGAAAAAACATTCGTTTTGTTTTGTTTGCTTGTTTTTTTTTAATTACATGCTGGTAAATATTATACTTACTTTTGAAAAACTTTCGAATGTCCATTTATGGTACTTCTGGATAAAATGAATCAAATAACTGCTTTAGACTGCTTATAATTAAAAAAAAACAACCGTATGTATTTTACCCGATGATTCGTTTTGTTATGAAGGTTCTTCTGTTTATAAACACGCGCAGAACCATCGCTTATTCTTCCGGTCTTCCTCTAAACTCTCCACCGATTGCTTGGCCAAGTCTCTCCCGGTTGGTATTAAACCGATGAGCATGGATATCAATAGAAACATAAAGTTACCAGAAGGCACAAAATGCATCTACGGACTCTTATTTTTACGAAATCCCTCAATTTCAATGTTTAATGGATTAGCATAGATTGTTCATTAGACACTTCAACTTGATTGATACAGTTATTAGTTACAGCAGTCCAATAGATTGTAGAATACAGTAGTAAAAATTGTAAGTTACGAAAAAAGAGTTTGGTTCGAGCATCGGCTGTGAAAGGTTGTGTCGATGCTTTATTACGCACTATTTTCCTATCGAGCCTGGCGCGTTTCGTGTTGTTTCGGTTATCTATAATTCGGTGTAACGAGTGATCGAGTGAGCACAGTAAGAGAACAACAAAGCGTTTCTCAAGCGTTCATAAAATTATCCTTGTTTTCCTAACGGAAAACCACCATCACACTTTGTGAGTGGCTCCAATAGCATCCTTATTATTGGTTTAACTCAGATCAAATCGGATTTCCAACATTATAAAAAATCACCTTGTTTTTCCGATGAAAAAACACCATTACACTTTGTGTGTGGCCCCAATAGCATCCTTACTGTTGGTTTAAATCGGTTCAAATCAGAAATCGGTACTATTATTTAAATATTTTACTAAACGAAGCGTGAATTCAGCTTATTGTTTACCAAAACGAACCCTGCTGCCACCCAATCTTGTCATCCAAAATCCCAGTGATTTCTCGTGGAAGTGCGGCGGTGGTCTCGGCTTCCAATAAAACGTCCAAATAAACGTTAACGCATTCCTACCCTTTCCTTATTTGACCTGCATTCGGGCGAGGCCAGCGCCGGTATTGCCTTAGTTTGGGATCACCAGTTTTACACATTGAGCATGTTTGCATCATCTGTTGATCTTCTGAGTAATAACAGCTGAACTGGCAGTAACGGAATAACAACTTCGGGCGGTCAAACATGCTCATTATCCTGCTCATGCTCATAAAAACGGATAAATTATTTGAATAGGATAGGATAAGACAACTGAAACTTCTCGCCCTGACTAGCTTGCTGTTCTGCTTCTCACACGCTGAATCAAACTGTAAGATATGATCAACATATATTCTCAAGAATACGAAACTACAGTACCCTAAAACGGGGAAAGCGGGATAACAGGGCGGTTTGACCCATGCCATGAATAGCTCAAATAAATAGTTTTCGTTGATACTCTTTCTAACTATCAACTGTGTTTCTTAATCTAGTATTATTTGGCTTCTGAAAGCTATAGCATAGGTTTGAATATTTAGTTTTTTGATTAACCAAGAACTGAACATTTTATTGAGCATAGCTTCTTCAACTTTCAGCTAGCGGGGAAAAAAAGCAATCAATGCTTATCTAATAGCTAACATTACAGATTAAGAGATATTTCCCTAGTAGCACATTTGTTTCAACCCAGTAAAGGTGACTGCTCTGTGACTCAATTAAGTCACAATAGAGCTGCTGAAACCAGTTTTGACTGTTGTGTGCTGCTTGGGGTTTTTAGATACTTTAGGCTACATAGGTTGGATTCTAGGTTAAAGGAAAAATATTGTAATAAAATTGTTACTCGTAACTATTTAAAAGCTATTATATAATTACAACTTTTTTCTCATGGATGTCAATTTTTTACGCTTTTTTGCTACAACTTGTTACAAAATCGAGGCAACTTCGCGTAATTTGGCTTTTTTATTTAGGCAAAGGAGCAATCTGACAAATATCCCAAGCAACACAAAATCGTCATATTTGGTTACAGTGACTTGATTGTGACTTAATTGAGTAGTATTGGAGTAACATCAACTGTATTGCAACAAGTTACCTTGCAACCTTCTAGAGATAAAAAATAAATAATAATATATTGAAACAAATAATAAAATTCTAAAAATAAAATCAAAACTTAGGGGGGGGGGGGCGACGGCCCCCCCTCCCCCTACGCCTATACTACAATTGCATTTTTTTTGCCATCTACTCAACTTTTGGGTGTTATGTTAGTGCGCACACCAAACAAATGAAGGTGGGGGAAGGGCCCACTTTTATTATAATATTACGTCCTGCCCCCCCCCCAGGCCCCCCCCCCCCCCACAAAGACTGAAAAGAAAATTATAATTGTAAACCATGCCCCCCCCGCAACCAAAAGACCCAACTCACACCACCACACACATCGGACAACCCACAAAAAAAACAACATTAACAATTAAATTAAGCCGAACCGGACTTTTCTTTAAATTTTTTTGAGAAACCAAAAAAAAAAACAAAAAAAAAAAAAAAAAAAAAAAAAAAAAAAAAAAAAGAAAAGAAAAGAATAATTTTATATAATTTTTATTAAATTAAAAAAAAAAAAAACAATAAAAAAAAAAAAAAAAAAAAATATTTTTTTCTGTATTTTTTTTCCTTTTAACCTAAAAAAAAATGAAATAAAATTATTATTATTAATTTTTTAATAAATATTTTTAATATGATTATACTAATACCTTGTGATCAAAAAGTTCCGGTAATTTGAAAAAAAAACGCATTTATTTCAATTTTTAATTGATATCTTTATTATTGCCTTCAAAGTACTCGCCATTAGAGGCAACACACATATGCCAGCGCTTTATCCAATCATCCATACATTTTTTATAGGCCGATGAATGTATGGCTTTCAGTTCTTCCAGCGAATTCTTTTTTATCGCATCAATCGATTCAAAACGCCTACCTCTGAGCGGAATTTTCAGTTTTGGGAAGAGAAAGAAGTCGCACGGGGCAAGGTCTGGTGAATATGGTGCTTGTTTGATGGTATTGGTGGAGTTCTTGGCCAAAAATTCACAAATAGTGAGCGCGGTGTGTGATGGAGCGTTATCGTGGTGTAAAATCCACGAATTATTGCGCCACAATTCTGGCCTCTTCTTTCGAATTGCCTCACGCAAACGTCTCATAACTTGTAAATAATACTCTTTGTTAACCGTTCGACCTTCTGGAAGGAATTCAGAATGGACGACACCGCGAAAATCAAAGAAAACGGTCAGTAAAACTTTAATTTTGGAGCGACTTTGTCGTGATTTTTTTGGTTTCGGCTCATCTTCGGCGCGCCATTCGGACGATTGTTGACTTGTGAGCATATCAAATTCATATACCCACGTTTCATCACCAGTTATGATGCGTTCCATGAATGTGGGATCGCTATCTGCGTTCGCAATCATCTGTTTAGCGACCTCAACTCGATGCTGTTTTTGCAAAAAATTCAGCTCTTTTGGAACAAGTCGTGCTTCAATGCGTTTCATGCCCAGAATTTCCGTCAAAATGTGTTCGGTCGATCCAAATGAGATATCAAGGAGTGCAGCTATCTCCCGAATGCTAATTGAGCGGTTTTCAATAACTAAATTCTTCACGGAAGCGATGTTTTCATCGGTAGTTGAGGTCGATGGTCGTCCAGAACGCGGCATGTCACTCACGCTTTCACGGCCTTCTTTAAAGTCTTTGTGCCAAACAAATGTACGATTTTGTGACATAGAGTCCTCACCAAAGGCTTTTTGCAACATTCTGAGCGTTTCCGCTGCAGAAAATCCGTTTGCAACACAAAATTTCACACAAACGCGTTGTTCCAATTTTTTATCCATGGTAAAAATCGCCGAGCGTCTATTTTTCGACTAACAAAAGCAGTTGTCAAAACAAAACTAATGGATAATTTGCTCTCACACTTTGACAGAATATCAGAACTAGTGTTGCCATCTTACACTAAAAAGATTTTACCGAAAAAATAAAGGCGGCCTTTTTAAATTGAAAATTACCGGAACTTTTTGATCACAAGGTATATATATAATGATGATATGATGAAAATATTACGATGTTGTAATAGTATACACATAAAAATTAAATGCAACTATTTGTCTCTACTGCTGTGATGTTAGATTATTGAAACTCTGAAATGGCGAAAATTTCCAAAGTGATATAATGAAAGAAAGTTGATCACCGGGCAGCCAAGCAGAATAGCGAAGAAACTTCAAGCAAACAATTAGCCGAAATAAATTGCATATGATTCCACGGGAAAAGAATAGAGTTGAAAAAAAAAAAGTTGTCCGATTTTGCTCAAAATCACTTGGTATGTTCTTCATCGAAAATAATAAGACCTGTATTTTTTTATTTTTTTTATTAGGATGACCATTTCGATATAGGGTTACCAGAAAAATCGACATTTTCCAAATTTTTTTATTTTAAAAAAAATCATAACTTCTGAACCACTGGGTCGATTTGCAATGGCTGTCTATTAATAGAAAGCTCATTATTTATAATTTTTATTAAAAATATTGATTGAAATAATTAATGTACTTGAATTTGGTAAAATGGTCAAGGTATTTGTTTTTCATGATTTTCAAAATGTTGGACCACAACGGCTATTTATTTTTATATTTTTTTATCAAAATTCAAACATTTTTACATAACATATCAAAAAATTTTAAATGTTCATCGAGCCGTTTTTGAGTAAATTTTTTTTGAAAATTTCAAGTTTTTTGCCCATACACATATGGAATGAGCATCATTTTCCAAATTTGACAACAAGCGCTGTCTGAGAGAATCTTAGGAGGTCGGAATTAGCCACAGGGTCGGGATTGGTCCAGGCTCCGCTATATTAAGGAATTGGAGCTCAAATCTCAAAGCTTTAGACTACAAGCAAGGGTTTTCTCAGATTACCTTCAATTAAAACTCAGCATTTAATTTGATTATTTAATGATTTTGATTTTGCATAATTCATCAAAAAAAAATATAACATAGAAAAATTCTTACAATTTAACGCACTTTTCTTCATCTAATTTTTCTTCTGTAATTTTCACTTTGTGGCTTAAAGTAATGAAACGATTGTGTCCCAGAGATTTGTTTTACACGAGTATAACGGTTCTTTATTTTCTTTTCATTGCATTGTAATCTTTTTCCGAGAAAAACTCGTAATATATTTTGGAATCTACTTTAGAAACAGCCCAAGAGTAAAGTTCGTATGCAGTTGTAATATGATGGCCTTGTAAACATGCTTTTGAAGCGTTTTGCTTTAGAACACCTCCTAAAGCGTCACAAGGCACTTTTCCATGGCAAGTGGCAAAATGATGGCCTTGTAAACTTGCTTTTGAAGCGTTTCGCTTTAGAAAATGATGGCCTTGTTAACTTGCTTTTGAAGCGTTTCGCTTTAGAACACCTCCTAAAACGTCACAAGGCCCTTTTCCATGGCAAGTGGCAAAAAAATTCCACTCTGCATTAAGACCGAAGTCCTTGTACATGTGGCACAAATTGAAAGCAGTCATCTAATTTTTGCATTGACTGCCTGATCCATCAGAAAAAAATGGATATTTTTCAGGTGAGGTAGCTTTTTTTTTAATGAAATTCACACAATTTGTTATAAACAGCCGAACGGCATCATGGTTATGTTTAGTAAATGTTCGATTCACTCAGCGGAGAACAGTAATTCTGTGCTAAAAAAACACACCAAAACATAGCACAACGGGGACAACTTCACTTAGTCAATTTATCTTGTTTCAGGCCCTTTCCTATCACTTTAAACCACTTTAACAAGTTCCTTTAGCTATATCAACCTTTATTCTTATGCTTAACTAATAATCACTACTCAGTTTATTTCATAACTTTTCTTCCGAATTAGCACTTTATTTTATTCCGTTTGTTGTTTGTTGTAGATAATTGATGATGATGATGTCGGTTTGCTACCAAAAAGACTCGTCCAACGTGATGACAGTTCGGCTTTATATAGCAGTCTATGGTTCCTCCATTTTAATGTTGACCGGATAGAAAGAGATGTGCCGACTGCTCGGCTATTCTTCTTCGTGTTGAAAATGATGGTTGAAATTATGATGACTAGCGGTAGAATCAGGTTCACATCTTCACTCCCAGGTGACACGCAGATGAATCTTTCGCATGCTCATGGAATTTTCCTCAGTGTGCGAACATACTGGCCCCTTCAGAAATGGCAATTTCTGACAGTCGACTCAGTGATGATGATGACGTCTCCACTGCTTATGTCATTCGTTCTCGGTAGTTGAAGATTCTCAAACGCAACAATGAAAAGTTAAATAAAAGACCCGGTAGCGGGTTATGAGAAAATTAAATTATTGGACAGGTTCTTACCTTGTCCCTTTAGTAAAGGGCCTTGAATTATTTCTTTTTAGGTGATCCAACCGTGGACAAATATCAAGATTATAACTGCCAGGACGTCAATTTGGATGAAAGATCTTCGATGTTCGATGCTAATGAATGTTTGGCTGTGTTGATGACTGGGTGTTGTTGGTTTCTGGCGTGGTCGGAATAGGCAGCAGAGAAATTTTTGATACCGGACGAACATATTTTCCGGTGGAGGTTTGCACGGTGACGACTCGAGTGATACCGTCAATGCCAGGATGTAGCTCCACGATCCGGGCTGTTGGCCAAGTCATTGGTGGTGTTGTTTCATCTCGAAGGAGTACCAGTTGGTTTAGATGTATAGCAAAGCCGAACTACACGCACTAGTCGAGAAATTTGAAGCGAACGTGAAAGTATTAAAACAACTTGGCGAGCGCACTGAGTTTTGGGACATCATACTAATTCGCATGCTCAGTGTTTGCTTAGATCCCACAACTCGAAGGGATTGGGAGGAATTTTCGTCTTCAAAATCAGAGGTTTCGTTTGACGATTTAACAGCATTCATTCAGCGAAGAGTTAGCGTCTTACAAACTCTCCAGGTTAAAGCTGTAGATACTCCAGTGTTTAACCAGCAGAACAAAAGGTCTACTCAGCGTTTCGTTTCTAGTCACGGAGCCAACCAAGCACTCTCTACCCGGAAATGTGTAGTTTGTTCTGAACATCATCCGCTCTATATGTGCCCCTCATTCGCAAAACTCGACGTAGATGAAAAGGAAAAGGAAGTTCGCCAGCACCAACTCTGCCGGAACTGTTTACGAAAGGGACACCAAGCTCGAGATTGCTCATCATCCAGCACCTGTCGAAATTGTCGTGGTCGTCATCACACCCAGCTCTGCATCCGGGAAAATTCTTCGACTGCAAACGTCAGAACAACCGATTCTCTCCAGTTTATATCTGTTCCTCCTTCAACGTCTACCGAACAACCAAGCGCATCCAATTCAGCCATCGAACATTCGCCTACAAGCTATACAAGTGCCGGCAAAGCGTTGAAGAACATTCTTTTGGCTACGGCAATTGTTAAACTTATCGATGATAATGGTACCCAACACACTGTAAGAGCACTTCTTGATTCGGGTAGTGAGTGCTGCTTCATTGCCGAATCTGTTTCGCAACTCATCAAGACACAGCGCAAAAAAGTCTCCGTTCCCATCTCTGGCATCGGACAGTCCGCCACCTACGCACGATACAAAATCATCGCTTCAATACAATCTAGGATTAGTAACTTCTCCACCGTAGTCGAATTCTTAGTACTTCCCAAGGTCACCATCGATCTGCCATCTGCTTCTTTCGACGTTTCTGGTTGGAATATCCCTCCAAATGTGCAACTCGCAGACCCATTCTTCCATGAAGCACACCCGATCGACATTATTATCGGTGCTGAAGTCTTCTTTGATCTGTTCAAGGTTTCTGGACGCATTCAACTCGGCGAATCACTACCAACGTTGGTGAACTCCGTTTTTGGCTGGATTGTTTCCGGTAAGACTTTACACGCCAGTTCAAAGCCTCCAATTGTAGCAAACATCGCAACCACAGCCGATGTTCATCAGCTCATCGAGAAATTCTGGAACATTGAAGAAGACAACAACATTCCCAACTACTCAGTGGAAGAAGCCGCTTGTGAAGAGCATTTCCAGCGCAACGTGAAGCGCAATGCTGACGGAAGATACATCGTTCGTTTGCCTTTAAGAAAAAACGTAATTGATCAACTTGGAAACAACCGGCGCTCTGCCGTTCGCCGCTTTCACTTGCTAGAAAATCGGCTTGGAAACGATCCGAGCCTTAGTCATCAGTATTCTGCATTTATTGAGGAATATCATACCTTGGGGCACATGAGGCAGGTCTTTGATCACCAATCCCCGCCGTCTCCGTGTTATCACTCGTCGTTCTCGTCGACAAACGTGATACTCCGCTCCAACGAATTATCTGGAGGCAGTCTCCAGACCAGCCACTGAACACATACGAACTATTAACGGTTACTTACGGCACGGCAAGTGCACCTTTCCTTGCTACTCGTGTTCTACTGCAATTAGCAAATGATGAGCAAGAACATTTTCCTGAGGCCACCGAGATTCTACGGAGGGATTTCTACGTAGACGATCTACTCTCGGGCGCAAAAAGCGTCCAAGAAGCTATACAGCTCCGCCAACAACTTGATGCACTCCTCTTGAAAGGTGGATTCCAACTCCGCAAATGGGCCTCCAACGAAGAAGATGTTTTGAAGGATGTTCCCCCAGACAATCGAGCTTTGCAAACATCCGTGGATTTAGATCGCAACCAAAGTATTAAATCACTCGGTTTGCATTGGGAACCGGCAACGGATATTCTTAAATATCAAATTCAGCTTCCAAATGACTTGAACGGAACGTCTCTCACCAAACGCATAGCATTATCTCAAATTGCACGCCTTTTCGACCCTCTTGGCCTTCTTGGTCCTGTAGTTATTACCGCAAAAATATTTATGAAGGCTCTTTGGACTCTCAAGGACAACAATGGCAAGATTTGGAGTTGGGATGAAGAGCTCCCACAGTCAATGAGCGAACGGTGGCATGCATACATGTCTGAACTTCCACTGTTAAACCATCTGCGAATAGGAAGATACATCCTATCATCGAAACCAGCATTCGTTCAGTATCATTATTTTTCGGACGCATCAAAGCATGCATATGGCGCGTGCTGTTATATCCGATCAGCAGACACCTCCGGGTCGTTCAAAGTAGCCCTCCTTACTGCCAAGTCTAGAGTCAGCCCTCTCAAGCAGCAGAGTATCCCGCGGCTAGAACTTTGTGGAGCACTGCTTGCAGCCGAATTGCATCAGAAGGTCTCCCAGTCACTCGAACTTCCTGGCGCTACCTTCTTCTGGGTGGATTCTACGACCGTGCTCAGCTGGCTACAGGCAACACCATCATCATGGACAACATTCGTTGCAAATCGTGTGTCCAAAATACAGCTTGCAACACAAAACTGTTCCTGGTACCATATTGCCGGTCAGGAAAATCCAGCTGACATCTTGTCACGGGGAATTACAGCAGATAATCTCAACGATAATCACCTTTGGTGGCAAGGACCGGCATGGCTACAGCAGAATCAAACATCATGGCCAATCACACAGCAAGATGTTGAACAAAATGAGGAATCACTGTCAGAAACCACAAAGCGATCAATACTCGGCTATCAGGCATCAAATGAACCAACATTCATCGACCAGTTCGTAGAAAAATTTTCCGATTACGAACGGATGCTGCGTGTCACAGCGTTCTGCCTTCGATTCATCCAGTGCAGCCGTCACAAACGTGCAAGTGATCACGAAATGACTTACATCACAGTACAGGAAAAATTCGCAGCAGAAGCAACACTTATTCGGCTGATTCAGCAACAAGTCTATCCGGTAGAGTGGAAGCAGCTGGTTACTTCAAAACCAATTTCATCAAAATCCAGTCTTCGTTGGTTTCATCCATTTATTGGCCAGGACAACATTATTCGCATAGGCGGAAGACTCAATCAAGCACCACAACCATATAACAGCAGGCATCAAATTCTACTGCCGGCTACAAACCCTCTTTCCGCTTTACTTGTTCGCTCATCCCATGAAAAGCATCTTCATGCCGCGCTCCAGATGCTCATAACGATTCTTCGCCAACGCTATTGGATAACAGGGGCCAGAAAGTTAGTTAAATTCATCGTTCGGAATTGCATCGCATGTGTCAAAGCACATCCACAACGCCTGGAGCAATTTATGGCAGAACTCCCAGCATCACGCATCTCCGCCACTCGACCGTTTTCGATTACAGGTGTTGACTATTGGGGACCCATCAAGCTAAAGGCTACACATCGTCGAGGAGCACCACGGAAAGCTTATGTAGCCGTTTTTGTCTGCTTTTGTACCCGTGCTGTGCATCTCGAACTCGTCATTGACTTGAGCACCTCCAAGTTTATACAAGCTCTACGGCGCTTTGTGTCCCGTCGAGGCATATGCCAAGAAATTCACAGTGATAATGGTCGAAATTTTGTTGGAGCGGCGAATGAATTGCGGAAACTCGTCAGAAGTAAGGAGCATCTAAGGGCCTTCGCTCACGAATGTTCCAGCAACGGAATATCATGGAAGTTCAACCCACCAAGAGCATCGCACTTTGGTGGCCTGTGGGAAGCTGCGATCCGTTCGGCACAGAAACATTTTACCCGTGTTCTTGGACTCAATACGCTAGCACAGGATGATATGGAGACATTATTAGTCCAAATCGAATGTTGTCTCAATTCCCGTCCGATCGTCCCACTCAGTGAAGACCCAACTGATCTCGAACCGTTGACTCCAGGTCACTTCTTAGTCGGTTCTGCATTGAAGTCAGTTCCAGATTCTGACGTCACTGATATTCCTCTTAATCGATTGCACCAGTGGCAGCAAACGCAAAAGCTCTTCCAACTCATCTGGAAACGATGGCATTTGGAGTATTTATCGACACTTCAAACTCGAACTAAGTGGTGCAGTCCACCAATTGCTATACATCTAAACCAACTGGTACTCCTTCGAGATGAAACAACACCACCAATGACTTGGCCAACAGCCCGGATCGTGGAGCTACATCCTGGCATTGACGGTATCACTCGAGTCGTCACCGTGCAAACCTCCACCGGAAAATATGTTCGTCCGGTATCAAAAATTTCTCTGCTGCCTATTCCGACCACGCCAGAAACCAACAACACCCAGTCATCAACACAGCCAAACATTCATTAGCATCGAACATCGAAGATCTTTCATCCAAATTGACGTCCTGGCAGTTATAATCTTGATATTTGTCCACGGTTGGATCACCTAAAAAGAAATAATTCAAGGCCCTTTACTAAAGGGACAAGGTAAGAACCTGTCCAATAATTTAATTTTCTCGTAACCCGCTACCGGGTCTTTTATTTAACTTTTCATTGTTGCGTTTGAGAATCTTCAACTACCGAGAACGAATGACATAAGCAGTGGAGACGTCATCATCATCACTGAGTCGACTGTCAGAAATTGGTTAAACACTGGAGTATCTACAGCTTTAACCTGGAGAGTTTGTAAGACGCCTCTCCTCAAAAAATATATTCTTAAAACCCCACACCCAACCTCTTATTTTAAAGAAAAAAACCCCCCCCCCCCCCCCAGGTGTGGGGACCAAACAAAAACCCCAAACACCAAATTAGAATATTGCCCCAAAACCCACGCCCCCCCCGAAGTTTTTTAATACTTTCACCTTCGCTTCCAATTTCTCGACTAGTGCGTGTAGTTCGGCTTTGCTATACATCTAAACCAACTGGTACTCCTTCGAGATGAAACAACACCACCAAAAAGACTCGTCCAACGTGATGACAGTTCGGCTTTATATAGCAGTCTATGGTTCCTCCATTTTAATGTTGACCGGATAGAAAGAGATGTGCCGACTGCTCGGCTATTCTTCTTCGTGTTGAAAATGATGGTTGAAATTATGATGACTAGCGGTAGAATCAGGTTCACATCTTCACTCCCAGGTGACGCGCAGATGAATCTTTCGCATGCTCATGGAATTTTCCTCAGTGTGCGAACATACTGGCCCCTTCAGAAATGGCAATTTCTGACAGTCGACTCAGTGATGATGATGACGTCTCCACTGCGATTGCTATAAAGCTTGTAAACTTTAAATTGTGTGCTTCATCCTTATAATATATGGCAAAAGGATGGATTGTGCATTGAGCGTTTGCCCAATGAAAACTTTGTATAGCGTCCTGAATAACAAAAGAGTAATTTTCAGAGAAGTCAGCAATTATAATGGAGTCAGTTGGTTCCAAATTAATTTTTAGTTGTTTTAAGTAGTTACCTTGTTGCTCTGCAATAAAATTATGCGGAGATAATTCGCTTAATTTTTCTAAAAATGTTTCCACAAACTCTTCTGCATCCATTCGCATTGAATTTAGATGACAACGATCTGTTTGCTTCCATTGCTTAAATTCTAAGGAATCGATATTTTCAAAAAAATTCATCAGGTCATTCTCCAGTGTCTGCGTACCCAGGCAATGATCACAGGCTTTCAACCAACATTTCTCGGTAGGATTTTCACATAGTATTTTAAAAAACAAGTCATGATACGTTTTTAAATGGTTAGGAATAAGTTTCTTATCCTTAAGGGTTTTAAACATTAATTTAACATTCTGATGATAAATGCATACGCAGACAGTATGCGTTCCACTTGAACCAGTCAGAATACATTTTTTTGGGCGGCTGCTGGAAAATATTGAAAATCCAATTTTAAAAGTAGGATATTGCTCTTTGAAAATCAAATAAATTTCACGAAGGTTACATAAAAGTAACATGCACTTCTCCTTCTGCCATATTTTCAAAAATGAAATCCCTTTTCCTAGGACATGCTCTGCTTATCTCGTCACTATTATAAAAGTCCCTAATTACAGTTAGAATATCATCGCTCAAAGATAACATATTTACTCTGGTCTCCGGTGTGCTCATAAAACCTTTTTCAATCTGTAATTCCTTTGCACGTTGAGCAGTTCGTTGCGAAACACAGAATTCTTGCATAATTTTGTATGCAGTCCAGGATTTGGGGAGAGAAGTTAGAATCCTATATCGATCGTTTCTGTCAGATGTTTCATCAAATTTTGCCTTCATCTGTTGAAGAATTTCCTGTCCGTCTCCGGGTTTCTGGGCAGCAGCGCTACTAATTGATTCAGCACTCGTTGATTCCAAAGAAAACAAAGATTCTGAAAACAAGATGGAAAAATATCACAATTAGTTAGGAACATTTTTATTTGTATAATGTAATACAGATTGTATTCGATTATTTGAAGTATGATAGGCAACTGCTCTACAAATTGAGCTACCAGGTCGGATTAGGTAAGATTATACGGAACTGATATTTTTTTAAATTTTCTGAATAATCGAGTACAACTTGTATAACGTGGCAAATCATGACGTCTGAATAAACAAAAAGAAGAGATTATTCTACTTACCAACACTAGGAACAGCGTCAATTTCCGATGATCTAGCGGCATTGGGATCGATTATTTCGAAACCACCATTATTGATGTTTGCTGGTGCGGCGAAATTGTTCACTCTAGATGGTCCGGCCACGGCGAAATTGGTGGTGGCTGATGGTCCGGCAACGGCGAGATCATCAAGTTTCGATGATTCAGAAACGGTGAGTTCTTGATTTCCACATTCTAGATTAACTGCACTTGGAGTTGCTGGCTCGTTTTCTTTCTTGATAAAGCTAAAAAGTCTGCAATAACAGGTATTACAAATGTAGGAACAGCTTTTATCCAATTTTATTCTCCTTTCCGCTGCATAACCATATAGTTTAGGAGTAACTTTCTTGTAACTATTACTCCAAACATGGCAATTTGAGCATTCGTGCTTTATTGTATTAAACGTTTAGAATTAACACTTCATTTGATCACTTTTTAAAAATAAAAAATAAAACATTGAAACACTTTTCTCAAATTTTTGCTAGTACACGCGAGCAAATTCCTTTTAATTCTACTGGAAGCTTACTAACAGACTTCGAGTGCTCGACTTGAAGGGAACATCACAGTAGGTCTAGTATTTATAGTAGGTTTGTTGGTACCCCAGTGTGTGAGGTAGGGGAGGTACTTGAGTGTGTTTATGTGTTTGTTTGTTACCTAAAATGTTGTTTAATACCAACAAGGTTATTCATTATTACTTCGTTTGAAGGTAGTCAAATTGGTGTTGTGTTGTTTAGTTAGTTGTTTTGTGATGAAGTTTTTGGGATTTTGTTTGTGGATTGCTATGCTTTCTGCTACATTTAGTTTCGTTGAATATATGTTCAGCTACTTTTGATTTACAATTAAATAACTACAATGAAATAATTCCCGCAGTTATTTTGAATTGATGGAAAATGATGCTCATTCCATGTGTGTACGGGAAAAAAAACTTGAAATTTTCAAAAAAATATTACTCAAAAACGGCTCGATGAACATTTAAAATTTTTTGATATGTTATGTAAAAATGTTTGAATTTTGATAAAAAAATATAAAAATAAATAGTCGTTGTGGTCCAACATTTCTTAAATCATAAAAAACAAATACTTTGACCATTTTAGCAAATTCAAGTAAATTAATTATTTCAATCAATATTTTTATTAAAAATGAAAAATAATGAGCTTTCTATTCATAGAAAGACATTGCAAATCGACCCAGTGGTTCAGAAGTTATGATTTTTAAAAAATTAAAATTTTTGAAAAATGTCGATTTTTCTGGTAACCCTATATCGAACATGGTCATCCTAATAAAAAAATAAAAAAATAAAAAAATACGGGTCTTTTTTTTTTATTGAAAAAAAACAAAGCGATTTTTACCAAAAACAGAAAATTTTTTTTTTTTTTTTTTTTCTTTTTCCTTCTTTTTTTATATTATATTCATATATAAATACATTTTTTTTTTTTTTATTTATATTATATTTTTTTTTTTTTTTTTTTATTAAAAAAACACTTTTCCATTCAAAATTTTTTTTCCCTTCCATTAATTGAACTAAAAAAACACCCCATTATTATATTATTATATATTTATTTTTATTTATTTAATTTTTTTTATTATTTTTTTTTTTTTAAAATTATTTAAAATATAGAGAATGATATTCCCCCACTATTATATTTTAAAAAAAAATAATATTATATTTTTTTTTTCTTTTACATACTACATATATTGCATATTATGACATATTATGTACATTATATATAATACTAGCTGAACCCGGTGCGTGCGTTGCTACGCTTGCAACTAAATGAATAAAAATTTAATATAACTGGCACGTTTATGGTTTTTTTTTCGAAATGAGTTTTTTTTTCTTGAATAAGCAGGGGTTCAAACTTCTGTCAAAACGTGCTTCTTACCCGAGAAATACACGTTTTGTGTTTAAGCAACCTGGATAATTCTCAGTTTTGGTAGACATTTGTGTTTCATATGTATGGGAGCCCTCCCTTCCAGAGGGGGGTGGTTTCTCAAACCACCATACAATCATTGCCCTCAAAACCCCCCACATGCCAAATTTGGTTCGATTTGCTTGATTAGGTCTCGAGCCATCACACTGGGCTCATCGATTCTAATAAAAATTTGAGTTCAGAAAGGGGAGGGGTCTTGAACTACCATAGAAACATTCTTGCCTTCAAAACCCCCCACATGCCAAATTTGTTTCAATTTGCTTGATTAGTTCTCGGGTTATGATGAAATTTGTGTCTCATTTGTATGAGACCGCCCCTTCCTGAGAGAGAATCATAAGAACCTTTCGCAGCCCCAAAACCCCTTCATATAAATTTTCACGTTGGTCGGTTCAGAACTTTCCGAGTCTATAAGGGTCGGACAGATAGACAGACAGAAATTCATTTTTATGTGTATAGAAATCTAGCCTCCAAAAACCCCCATATGCTAAAAGTGGTTTCATTTACTTGATTAGTTCTCGAGTTATGCAGAAATTTGCTTTTTATTTGTATGGGACCCCCCCCCCCTAAAAATGGGGAGGGGTATTAAACTGCCATAGAAACATTTCTTGCCTGCAAAAACCTCAACATGCCAAACGCCAAATTTGGTTTCATTTGCTTCATTGGCTCTCGAATTATGCTAAAAATTATGTTTCATTTATATGGGAGTCTACCCTTCCAGAAGGCGGAGGGGTCTCAAACCACATTAGAAACATTTATTTCTCTCAAAAACCTCCACATGCCAAATTTGGTTCCATTTGCTTTAAGTTTTATCGAGTTATGCAGAAATTCGTGTTTCATTTGTATGAGAGACCCCTCTTTCAGTGAGCGGAGGAGTCTCAAACCACAATAGAATCTTGATAAGTTCTCGAGTTATTCAGAAATGTGTGTTTCATTTGTATATGAGCCCTCCTTCCAGAGAAGGGAGGGGCTCGAGTCAACTTAGAAACATTTCTTGCCTTCAAAAACCTCCACCTGCCAAATGTGGTTCCATTTACTTGATTAGTTCTCAAGTTATGCAGAAATTTGTGTTGGATTTGTTTGGAAACTCCCCTCCCTCCCCCTTCCAGATGGCGGAGGAGTCTCAAACTTCCATAGAAACATTTCTCTCCTCCAAAAACCTCCACATGCCAAATTTGGTGCCATATGCTTGATTAGTTCTCGAGTTATGCACAAATTTGTGTTTCATTAGTATGAGAGCCCCCCTCTTACAGAAGGCGGAGGTATCTTGAGTTACCTCTGAAATATTTTTTGCCTTCAAAAACCTCTACCTGCCATATTTGGTTCCATTTACTTGATTAGTTCTCGAGTTATGCAGAAACTTGTGTTTCATTTGTATGGGGGCCCCGCCCCCTACCAAAGAGAGAGGAGGGGTCTCAAACCACCGTAGAAACATGTATTGCCTTTAAAATCCACGCAAGCCAAATTTGGTTCCATTTGCTTTATTAGATCTAGAGTTATGAAGAAATTTCAGTTTCATTTGTATGACAGCACCCCTTCTGGGAGAGGGGAGGGGTCTCAAACCACCATAGAAACATTTTTCGCCACCAGAAAACCCCACATGCCAAATTTGGTTCCATTTGCTTGATTAGTTCTTGAGATATGCAGAAACTTCTGTTTCATTTGTATGGGAGCCTCCCTTTCTAGAGAAGGGAGGGGTCTCAAACTACCATAGAAACATTTCTTGCCTTCAAAAACTTCCGCATGCTAAATTTGGATTCCTTTGCTTGATCAGTTGTCGAGTTATGCAGAAATATGTGTTTCATTTGTATGGGAGCCCCCCCTTTCAGAGGAGGGAGGGATCTCTTACTATCTTAAGAACCTTCCCCGGCCCCAAAAACCCCTGCATACAAATTTTCAAGCTGATCGGTTCTGTAGTCTCCGAGCCTATTAGGGTCAGACAGACAGACAGACAGACAGACAGACAGACAGACAGACAGAAATCCATTTTTATATATATATAGATTACTAGCTGAACCCGGTGCGTGCGCTGCTACGCTTGCAACTAAATGAAGGAAAATTTAATATAACTGGCACGTTTATGGTTTTTTTTTCGAAATGAGTTTTTTTTTTCTTGAATAAGCAGGGGTTCAAACTTCTATCAAAATATGCTTCTTACCCGAGAAACACACGTTTTGTGTTTAAGTAACCTGGATAGTTCTCATTTTTGGTAGAAATTAGTGTTTCATTTGTATGGGAGCCCTTCCTTTCCAGAGGGGGGTGGTTTCTCAAACCACCATACAATCATTGCCTTCAAAACCCCTGACATGCCAAATTTGGTTCCATTTGCTTGATTACTTCTCGAACCATCCAACTGGGCTCTTCGATTTTAATAAAAATTTGAGTTTCAGAAAGGGGAGGGGTCTTGAACCACCATAGAAACATTCTTGCTTTCAAAACCCCCCACATGCCAAATTTGATTCCAATTGCTTGATTAGTTCTCGAGTTATGAAGAAATTTGTGTCTCATGTGAGCCCCCACCCTTCCTGAGAGAGTAGGGGTTTCAAACAATCATAAGAACCTTCCCCAGCCCCAAAAACCCCTTCATATAAATTTTCACGTTGATCGGTTCAGAACTGTCCGAGTCGATAAGGGTCTGACAGACAGAAATTCATTTTTATGTATATAGAAATCTAGCCTCCAAAAACCCCCATTTGCTAAAAGTGGTTTCATTTACTTGATTAGTTCTCGAGTTATGCAGAAATTTGCTTTTTATTTGTATGGGAGCCCCCCCCCCCCCTTCCAAATGGGGAGGGGTATTGAACTGCCATAGAAACATTTCTTGCCTCCAAAAACCTCAACATGCCAAATTTGGTTTCATTTGCTTCATTGGCTCTCGAGTCATGTTAAAAAATTTCATTTTTATGGGAGTCTCCCTTTCCAGAAGGCGGAGGGGTCTCAAACCACCTTAGAAACATTTATTTCCTTCAAAAACCTCCACCGGCCAAATATGGTTCCATTTACTTGATTAATTGTCGAGTTATGCAGATATTTGTGTTTCATTGGTATGGGAGCTCCGCCCCTCTACCAGAGAGAGAGGAGGGGGGTCTCGAACTACCGTAGAAACATTTATTGCCTTTAAAATCCCCGCATGCCAAATTTGGTTCCATTTGCTTTGTTAGATCTAGAGTTATAAAGAAATTTCAGTTTCATTTGTATGACAGCCCCCTTTCTAGGAGAGGGGAGGGGTCTCAAACCACCATAGAAACATTTTCCGCCTCCAGAAAACCCCACATGCCAAATTTGGTTCCATATGCTTTATTAGTTCTCGAGTTATGCAGAAATTTGTGTTTCATTTGAATGAGAGCCCCCCTCTTACAGAGAGGGGAGGGGTCTTGAGGTACCTTAGAAACATTTCTTGCCTTCAAAAACCTCCACTTGCCAAATTTGGTTCCATTTACTTGATTAGTTCTCGAGTTATGCAGAAACTTGTGTTTCATTGGTATGGGAGCCCCCCCCCCCCTGCCAGAGAGAGAGGAGGGGTCTAGAACTACCGTAGAAACATTTATTGCCTTTAAAATCCCCGCATGCCAAATTTGGTTCCATTTGCTTTAATAGATCTAGAGTTATAAAGAAATTTCAGTTTCATTTGTCTGACAGCACCCCTTCTAGGAGAGGGGAGGGGTCTCAAACCACCATAGAAACATTTTTCGCCTTCCAGAAAACCCCACATGCCAAATTTGGTTCCATTTGCTTGATTAGTTCTTGAGATATGCAGAAACTTCTGTTTCATTTGTATGGGAGCCTCCCTTTCTAGAGAGGGGAGGGGTCTCAAACTACCATAGACACATTTTTTGCCTTTAAAACCTTCTGCATGCTAAATTTGGGTTCCTTTGTTTAATTAGTTCTCGAGTTATGCAGAAATTTGTGCTTCATTTGTATGGGAGCCCCCCTTTCCAGGGAAGGGAGGGGTCTCTTACTATCTTAAGAACCTTCCCCGGCCCCAAAAACCCCTGCATACAAATTTTCACGCCGATCGGTTCAGTAGTCTCCGAGCCTATTAGGGTCAGACAGACAGACAGACAGACAGACAGAAATCCATTTTTATATATGTATATATTCGATTGTGATGCTGCGAAGTCTACTCCAACAGTTTCAGTGAGAGTGACGCGCCCTTCTTAACAAGCCATCCTGTAGAAAGCTTAATAAGTATAGCGAATTGGGTTATTCGAATTGTTGGATCGTATCGTTGGAAGGAGATTCTTAATTTCCCGTGGATTTCGCGTGAGTGTCTCTGCTTACGGGTCCACCCCTCCGTTTTTGGCCCTTCATACAGCGATATTGTGAATTCAGATTGGTGGCTCAATTTGATCTTGCTATTAAGTGGAGCTGCATCCAAGCCAAGGGCATGAAGGGATGGTGGCTACCATACATACATACATGGTCAACTAGCTAATTTAAAAATTTATTATTTTGGAGGTGAATGCAGGAGGAGACCCTGCATTTGGAGATGAAGGAAGCAAATTGATTCCACAGGTTAAGATTGCGCTATTTTTTACCACTACAATGGATAGCCTTGATGAACTTTTTCTTTTATTCAATTTGATTACCGAATTTTGAATTGTTCTGATGACACCTAGAACTAGGTCCTTTGGATAGAAACGGGCATCATGAAGGATTTGTTTTTGCATATCATTTTGTGTTCCTCAACTTATTTTTTACGCCATGTCATGTAAGCTATCATTTTGAGTTTAAGTGTCTTGTATAAATAAGAACAGGCGCAAATTTTTGTGTCACGGGCCGCTGCTTTTATGACCATCCAAGAAGATTTAAATTTACATGATATTTTCTAAGAGTGGTTTCATGGTTCTTAAGACTGAATAAAATATAATATAGGGGATTGCATGAAAAAAATTAACCTCACAACATTTGACAGGTGCTGGTCCTGTTGTTTACGTTTCGGACTTAGAAAATTTCTCTTCCGCTGAAAGTTGGTGTTTCGCTCGTTGTTAAAAGATTTATCTAGACGTATTGGTGGCACCCAATCCGGATAATGCGTATCAGATTCGTTTATTTAGTGGCGTAAAACTGTTCTCATATCCAAGAACACTTTTTCACTCGTTAATTCGTTCGCCGGGCAGCTGCTCTGCAAACATTTTCCTACTGTAGGAATACGAATCAATTTGATTCCGGGGCTTTTTACAGTAGCTTTGCACTTCCACACACAGCATTGCCAAAGCATTGCAAATGACTCGAAAAATGTAATTTCGGATGAAAAAAATCTGCTAAGTCCAAAACGTAAACAACAGGACCACCACCTGTCAAAATTTATGCATCGCGTCACAATGCAATGAAGTATTGATTTATCAATTCGATGGCATCAATTTCTTCACATCAACAAGCAGTCCTACGTCAACTTTGCAGTTATGTCACTGACATAACTCACCATTTCGTTTTTTAGTGTCAAGTCCTTAGCGATCTTGTCCTGACCTCCTCTACATAAATTCGGTAATTTCAAACCCCTTTTTTTGCCATCGCCATCGCAAGAAAGTTGTGTGAATGACCTGAAGCGATCTGAATAACTTTTTTCTTCCCCATGCAATGTTGTATAATGAACAGCCGTACTGAGTAAGGTAGTGGACGTCGTACTCATCGTGCTAGCTATTGTAACGTTTTGCGTTTTTTTTTTGTTAATTATGGATTTGTTTGTTTTGTTTATTATTGATTTGTAGAATAAATAATGGTTTCCTGCAACCAAGTGACAATATCTAGAACTAGATTTTAAAGGATAATACCACAACCGTGCCTAAGTGAGTTTTGATTCGGTGTGCAGGCTTAGTTTGTAAATTAATCGGTGCAAGAAGAATGTATTAGACGCAGATATCATGTTACTACCGGAAGGTTTCCGACACGTCGGCGACGGCTGGGTTGATGTGGTCGAGTGCCCACGGCAGCAACTGCGGGTCCAGCAGGACTTGGCCATCTAGGACATCGAGGAGAGCTGGTTTGCAAAGCAACAAATAATATATTTCTACCATATTTTGAAGACAATATCTAATATCCTGTTTTATTTTATTTTGTCTATTTTGTTTTGTTTTGTTTTTCGTTATGCTTGTCTCTTTTCAGTCACATTGTAGCGGTCCATTGTATTTGACGGATAGTGCTACATACTTTCAGCGTATCGTTAACCAAAACGAACCCTTCTGTTAACCTTTCACCAAGTATCCAACATCCCAGTGATTTCTCGTGGAAGTGCAGAGGATTTCTCGGCTTCCTTCAAAGCGAGTATCATGTCAACACGGTCCTTCCAATTCCCTTCTTGACCAGCATTCTGGCACGGCCGGCGCCGGTATTGCTTTATATTGGGTCACCAGTTTTTACACATTGAAGATGTATGTTAGTCCCAAACATCATCTGTTGGTTCTTTGTGTAAATACAGCTGATTTGGCAATAACGGAATTGCATCTGTGGGCGGTCAATCATGCTCATGCTCATGCTCATGATTTGTAGAATAAATAATGGAGCATAAAATTAATCTAATGGTGTTTTAATAATAAATCAAAAGGCTCGCGTTGATAGAATCGAGCTATCCATGTGCCCAATTCGCGTTTATAGGTTTATGATATAAATGCTTCACTATTCAATTTGAAGATATTTTTTGCCTTACTGAAGAGAAAATTACCCAAAATAATGTTTATTCGCAAAATATTGTCCTTAACGATGATGTACCAGTTTACATCCCCAATTATAAAACTATTCACTCACAATATGAAGAAATTGACAGGCAGGTAAATGCCATGCTGGAAAGTAACATTATCGAGCAGTCAACTTCATCATACAACTCCCCTATTTTATTAGTACCATAAAAATCTAGTAGTGGTGAAAAGAAACGGCGTTTAGTTGTTGACTTTCGACAGCTCAACAAGAAAGTCCTAGCTGACAAATTCCCGCTCCCGAGAATCGATGATATTTTGGATCAACTCGGAAGAGCAAAATATTTCACAACTTTAGACCTCATGTCTGGATTTCATCAAATTCCTCTTGACAATGATTCTAGAAGATTTACGGCTTTCTCAACAAGAAATGGCCACTACCAATTTACACGGTTACCGTTTGGATTAAACATCAGTCCAAATAGTTTCCAGAGAATGATGACGATTGCAATGGTAGGTTTAACGCCAGAATTAGCATTCATTTACATTGACGACATCGTTGTAATTGGTTGCTCAGTAAACCAGCATCTCTCAAATTTAACTCAAGTTTTTGAACGATTGAGGTATTATAATTTGAAACTTAACGCACAAAAAAGCAAATTCTTCAGTACAGAAGTGACCCGACGATTCAAAATTTAACGCAATTTAAATTATCCAGTACCTACAAATGCCGACGAAATAAGACGATTCGTTGCATTCTGCAGCTACTACAGGAAATTTGTGCCAAATTTTTCAGTTATTACATACCCCCTTAATCCACTTCTTAAGAAAGATTCGAAATTTGTTTGGACAAAAAAATGTCAAAATGCTTTTAATACCCTAAGAAATTTTCTACTATCTCCAACATTGCTCAGATACCCCGATTTTTCACTCGAATTTATACTCACTACAGATCTGTGCTTCTGACATTGGATGTGGAGCAGTGTTGTCTCAACAAACACAAAATGGAAATTTTCCTATCGCCTATGCTAGTAAGACATTTACGCAAGGTGAGAAAAATAAACCTGTAATTTTAAAAGAATTAACAGCCATCCATTGGGCTATTAATTATTTTAAACCCTAATTATTTGGCAGAAATTTTTTTGTACGAACAGATCATAGACCTCTAGTCTATCTGTTCGGAATGAAAAACCCAACTTCTAAATTGACAATGATGCGTTTAGATTTAGAAGAGTATGATTTCACAATAGAATATATACCTGGAAAAGGGAATGTCCCTTCCCTTGGATATGTGATCTGGACGCGATGGGTGGGCCTACGTCATCTCCACTGAGAAGGCAACCAAATACATAAAGGGCGATACGGTCAAAATTTGGTCAATATCAATCTTGACGTATTTCTTTCAATTTTGCATTTAAAAAACCTGAACACCCCTCATTTTGAAGGTGTGTGTGTGTAGAATGTTGCTTTTATTTTGATTTTGGAATTCACTCTTCAGTTGTCAAAATGCCGTCCAAGCAAGAAGAGCAGCGTATCAAAATTTTGCTCGCGCATCGCGAAAATCCGAGCTACTCGCACCCAAAGTTGGCAAAATCGCTAAAAGTTGCCAAATCAACCGTTACAAATGTAATTAAAGTGTTTGGGGAACGTTTGTCGACAGCCAGGAAGTCTGGATCGGGGGGAAATCGAAAACCGGAAGCCGCTGAGACGACAAAGAGAGTTGCCGGTAGTTTCAAGCGAAACCCTAACCTATCTCTCCGAGATGCCGCAAATAAGCTGGGTGTATCGTCTACAACCGTGCATCGAGCCAAAAAACGAGCCGGACTATCGACTTACAAGAAGGTAGTGACTCCAAATCGCGATGATAAACAAAATACGATGGCCAAAGCGCGATCCCGGAGGCTGTAAACGACGATGCTGACGAAGTTTGACTGCGTGGTAATGGACGACGAAACCTACGTCAAAGCCGACTACAAGCAGCTTCCGGGACAGGAGTTTTATACGGCAAAAGGAAGGGGGAAAGGTAGCAGATATTTTCAAGCACACGAAACTGTCAAAGTTCGCAAAGAAATATCTGGTTTGGCAAGCCATCTGTACCTGTGGCTTGAAAAGCAGCATTTTCATAGCTTCCGGGACTGTCAACCAAGAAATTTACGTGAAAGAGTGTTTGAATAAACGTCTGCTGCCTTTCCTGAAGAAACACGGTTGTTCCGTACTGTTTTGGCCGGATTTGGCATCTTGCCATTACGGTAAAAAGGCCATGGAGTGGTACGCCGCCAACAACGTGCAGGTGGTTCCCAAGGACAAGAACCCTCCCAACACGCCAGAGCTCCGCCCAATTGAGAAATACTGGGCTATTGTCAAGCGGAACCTAAAGAAGACCAAAAAAAAACTGCTAAGGACGAGCAGCAGTTCAAGGCAAACTGGCTTTCTGCGGCGAAGAAGGTGGACAAGGTGGCTGTACAAAATCTGATGGCAGGGGTCAAGCGTAAGGCCCGGCAATTCGGATTTGGAAAAGCGGAAGCCTAACTGAATATTTTTCCTGAATTTTATACTAATTGAACTTGAAAAAGAAATTTAATTTGATTTTTTAAATAAACGATTTCACCGATTTACACGCGTTTTCCCTTGACCAAATTTTGACCGTATCACCCTTTATCCTGACGTGGTGGTATCACATGCTGATTATTTTGATTTAATGCCGCGTCACATATCTGGCATTGATGCACTAATTTTACACATGTGATCCAACGGACATCCTGTCCTGGACCATTGAATGCCGTTGCAGTTTGGTGGGGCTCTTTCCTCAGTAATATTGATGTGGGATTTCCTCTTGGCTGCAACACCTTTCTTATGCGTTCTCTGACATGATGAGCCGTAGCCACGCTAGAATATAAATCTAGCTAGATAGGTATATGTTGATAGACAATGTGTTCAAGATTATTGACATTCGTAGGGAATCGACTGTTGGATTCCCTGAGTAGAAGTTTTATTAAAACTAAGAACGTGGCGCTAGTCTCATTTTGTTATGTCTCACTTCAAAGAGCCATAATAAAAATACCACACAGTGTAACAATGGTATGCAAACAATCTTATAACGGCTTCATTCTCGATAATTTTATAATAATAGATAGGGAATAGGCGTGATGAAGCTTTACTTTGCCACCGAAAGTGAATCTTATAGTTGAGCAAGGCTCAAATAATTATTGTTAGGCTACACATGCATGACGACTTTGAAACGATTAAACAACATAGAGATTAGGATTTGACAAATAAAAAGGAGGCAATGAACAGACAAGTAAACGTAAACTTTTCTTCAATAGAACTATAGGATTTAACTAAATAACGCAGAAGACAAAAACTGACTAAGGGGGACAAAGTGATAAGTGAATTAAACGTAGTAAGACGAGGTATGCATCGATGACATTCAGAGCACATAAGAACTAGACATCTAACTAAATTATAAACGACTAAAGAAGTTACGAAATGCCCTCTTGAGCATATAAACGTAACACTGACTGACTAGTTAAATAGCATAAAGAGACGCAACAAGGAGGAAACATCTCTCTCATGAGTCCCATCAGCAAAATGGGACTTGTAACATCAGATATTACTAAAACTGGTAGAATTCAAATATCTCAATGAGATTTTTGATTCAAGAAAACTGTTCAAAAAGACTTTCGCAGCACATAAATGATGAACTAAACTACAAAAGACTGAAGAAAACCCACTGACAAACTAAATAACAAAAAGACAAAACGACACCATACGAAACAGCGGACATGAACATGACTGAGAGAAAGGGGACGAAAACTTGAAAATGTAACACCTGTTGAGGCAGTGTCAACAGCATCTCTATGGACGACATGAACCTTGCACGGGTGGTGAAATGCTTCAAAAGGAGTTAAATTATATCATTCTAACGCATAAGGAACAATACAATAGCTTCTTATTTTTGATTCGAGAAAACTGCTTCCAGACTCTCAGAGCACATAAATGACACACTTCACGGACTGAACTACAAACGACTGAAGAAATTACGAAACACCGTATTGAATTTGCAAACGCAACACTGACTAACAAAATAACAAAAAAAAAACAATTGAAAAAAAAAATAACAGACGAAAGGACTCAAAATTCTCAAACATGGCTCCTTCCGAGTCATTTGCAACAGCGTCTTCTTGGACGACATGTTCCGTGCACGGCTGGCAAAATGATTCGAAAGGATTTACGCAACGATATCATCAAAGGCCTGGCGTAGAGGTATCTACTCTATTCAGAGTCCCGCCAGTTAACCTTCAAAAATATATCTTTATTTATATTTACCTGGAAAAGGGAATGTAGGTCCAGATGCGTTGTAACAAATAGTAACAACTTCGGACGAATTAAAGCAAATAAGTATCCTTAGAGTAAATACGAGATCTATGACTCGTAATTTACCAAATAAAGTAAGTAATGAAAATAAAACACAAATATCGAGCTCTGCACCAAGAGAAATTGATCAACTCTCGACGTATATGACAAATAATCCATCAGAAACAAATAAATTGCTTGAGTTAGAAACAAAAGCAAGTCGAAATGAGACAACGTTTTCGCTGGAGAAAGCAAATAAAGTTGTTGCACAAGTGCATCAACAAATGTTAAATGGAAGTCAAACCCTCGAGTTTGCTCTTCTAAAATTGGAAGAATTAATGAAAAATATGAATCAGAAGAAAGTCGCGCTTTCTATCACAGATGAAACATTCGAAATATATCTATTGAAAATTTTAAAATTATAGCCAATGCACACGTGCATTCGGTAGAAATTATCATTTTTAAACCACCGGTAAAAGTGACGAAAAATATGGAAATTCAGAAAGTTTTAAATAATTTTCACAATACCCCAACCCCATCATCTCTATTTGAGGTTATCTCCATAGACACAGTTGGGCCATTACCAGGTAGCAATAGCAACCATAGATATGCATTAAGTATTCAGTGCGACTTGACTAAATTTGTCGTATTGATTCCAGTACCAACCAAGGAAGCGAATGTTATTGCTAAAGCGTTGGCCAATTAATTTTTGCTTACTTATGGAACATTTTTAACTTTACGTTCTGATCAAGGAACCGAGTTTAACAATGAAGTTTTTAACCAATATGTTACAAATCAAACAAAAATTTAGCACTGCTTATCACCCTCGGACTATTGGCTCGATAGAAAGAAATCACAGGTGTTTGAATGAATACCTGCGATCTTTCGTAAATGAACATCAGTCTGACTGGGATGAATGGTTAAAATATTATGTTTTCAATTACAACACAACCCCTCACACAGACCATGGATTTACACCTCATGAACTCGTTTTTGGAAATAAAGCCAGGATTTATTTAATAGAGATATAGAACCAGTTTATAATTTTGAACAGTATAGTAAAGAGTTAAAATTCAAGTTACAAAAATCAAATCAGATTGCGAAGAACAAATTAATGCAACATAAAATAAGTAGAACAATTTCAGCAAAGAATGACATCAGCCCAATTCAGTTAAATATAAATGAACCAGTCTACTTGAAGATTGAAAATAGAAGAAAATTAGATCCACTTTATGATGGACCTTACATAGTAGAAGAACTTTTAGATCCAAATTAAAAAAAAAAATCCAGTAAAATTAAAAACCCGAGAACAAACCAATCTATTATTGTGTGTGTGTCCAATCTAACACCCATCGGCCGGCAATGGTATTATGGAAGAAATCTGTTTACAACAATCATTCAAGTGACCATTGGAAGCAGCTTTAATCCGGGAGCTAGAAAGTGATAGCTCTACTGCAGATCCAGCAACCCATTTCAGAATGTCTGGAGAGTCACGCCCATTCCGAGGTTACTTTCACATACAATAAGCCCCGCATGTAAACATTACCGATATCATTTGGATAAGGGCACTGCAACACACTTCCAGATTTGGAAATTTAAAATTTCCAAACGTGCCTGGTTTGTATGTAGTATTTTTTGAAAATAAGATTTTTGTTATATAGTTAGATGCATCTCACCCATGTCCGCCTCCTCAATCACACTATCTTGTTCATTCGTAAAAATAAAAATTTTCGACGTTGATTCGTGATTAATTTCATGCACTCGCGATTAAATATGCGCACAAATTAACGTTACTAAACCGCCCGCTAGATATGCAACCTGCATAACAAAACTCTGCTCACCCCGTGGTCAATGCACCTAAAATTATGTGCAAGCTTTTCACCCACCCATGCGCGTTGTTTTCGTTTGCTGCTTCTGACCAGCAGATGGCCGTTCTCCACGTTGCACTAGTCTTCTTTTTTTTTCACTCCACACTCTGCCAATAATGCAAATCCCCGTTATGGGGCGACTTTATATCGAGCTTCAAAACTGCTAATAATCGTCGATTCACTCGCGACAAAGCACAAAAACCCTCTAAACTAATAAATTATGCCCGAGTGTCACAATATTACCACTAATAATCAAAACTAAGCTGATTTAACTCTTCTTCCGGGTGCGGGGGCGAAGCGAATAATTTTTATTATTGAAAATTGTGCACTTAAATCGGTCAATTTTTGCCTCGAATTGAAATCATGTGAGCCAGTATGATTTTCATTTGCCGCCACATAAATTTTTTAACACCCGTCAGATAATACACAGGTTGGTTTCCAATGAGACTGATATGGTCCGCACATCATTTTCAATGGAGCGAGAAATGTCATTCGAGAACAAACCAATCTATTATTGTACATAAAAACAGACTCATTAAAAATTAAAACGTGCATTTATAAATTTATTAAAAAAAAAACAAACTATGTTAAATCTAAGAAACGACTGAACACAAAATTCATCAAAATGAAATTGTAAAGGCAATACAATGACAACCAGGCATTTTTTTTTTTAATTTTTCTTGACAACAAGGCATAATTTTGTTTTACGCCACCATACCTTGTTCTTCAGGGGGAAGGTGTGCTATACGCAACTAAGGTGCTGAATCTTTAATAGGCGGTTTAATTTCGCCATGCTTTCCGTCGCCATACGACTTGGACATGGTTTTTAAATAATGCTCTCCTAAGGAATAATTAAGAGTAGTCATTTTGAATAATTGAATAGGGCTCAGATTTGAAAAGAGGCACAGTTTCTTGGCTCAGACATTTCTTCCTTTCGATCATTTCGCTAAAGCATCGGCTGGAAGGCAGAAGTGCGCGATTAAAGTTAATTACGTTTTATTTGTTTCAAGTACAATCTGTAGGTAAAGTTAGTGAGTGAGTTTAAACGTTGTAAGTGGTGTTAATCGTTTCGCGTTTCTTTCTTTGTTTAGTGGACTGAGGTCCTTTTTGAATCGCCAATTCCACTTGTGTTTTTTTATTTAAAATAACTCTACGAGAAAAGGTAAATATATTGAATCGAGTGGGCGATTTAACTTAATACTAATGGGATTCTGTTGGACGTGCAGCGCGCTGCGCTTTTTTCGTACGGCTGGAAATACTCATCCTCCATCAGCGACTATCCAAGGCTCCGTCGTGGTGCTAACTGAATCCCGTCTAAGGATCATCGAGACCCGTGTGTTACGTGAAGGCCCGCCTCAAGAAGGCAGTTAAACGGAGAATTGAGTGAAGTCGCCAAAACTTAAAGTAGCGAAGTATCTCCCATCGGTCGTCCAAAGCCGAAGGTAAGGTCCCTCTCCGTCAATTTTGTGGACCGGAGCAATCCGAGAGCTCGTGCCGTCAATTGCACGCTGAGAACCCGATCCAAACCGAAGGATAGAGGTATCACCGATCCCCGCTCGGTGGAACGGATAGGTACGCGAAGCCGGGTCGCTTTGGGTACGTGTGTCTCTATTCATAAGGGCGGATCGCCCCGGGGACAGAAACGGCTTTCATATGCCGCCATCACTCTCGTGGAACAAAATCGGAAGCTTCCGTTCCAGCCGCCACTCCCTCCGCATCTCTAGTTCGGCCATATTGCACACACGGGTCATTTCGTCACTGAGGACCCAAATCGCAGCGTGGACATCCTGGTGGCAACCATTGCACCGCCGCCATTTCGCCGCCATTTTCGTCGAAGCAAGCCGCAACGGAGTCATCGAGGTACCAACGGGCCCCATCAGTCGTCGAGTCTTCGATAAAACCTGCGCAGGTACGTTTAGAGCTAAGTTACATGGCCATGTTTGCTCTTCTCTTTCATTGTCGTCGAAACCGTCCAGCATGAATAAACGAATCTAGAAATAAGAACAAATTCGATTGAGTTGTGATAAAGGTTTGGTTGCGTTTAACGCTAATTATCGAGAATAAACTACTCACTAATTTCGGGAGCTTAATTTGTTCGTTGATCAATTTGGTAGACATCCCTTCGCGGTCCCTAAGATCCCTCAGCTGATGAAAGGAAAGGAGTTTTAGCCTGTGTTGAAGGAATTTCGCCAATTTTCCCCAATAACCGTTCAAGAGTTTCCCCTGAGCCAAAACAGTCTCTAAAGTCGGGCAAAACTAAACGTGACCGGTGGTCTCTCTTAGAGAGTGGCGCTTAAGCCATCGATTAATTAAACTCGGAATTCGTGAACGGTTACATTCCCCCCCCCACAAAAAAATATATAAATTTTATTTTTTTTTTTTTTTTTTAAAAATAAAAAAAAAAAAATAAAAAAAAAAAAAAAAAAAAAAAAAAAAAATTTTTAAATAAAATAAAAATATTTTATTATTTATTTTTTTTTTTTTTTTTTTTTGCCTTGAATTATTACTATATTGCATTGAATTTTGATTTTAGATAGTAAGATTTTGAATTTGATATTACATAGTATAAGCTAAATTGCGTTGAATTTTAAATTTATTTGAATTGATTTTCTAGATTAAGTTATATCGTATTGAATTGATTTTTTTTCTGGTTTGGTTTTGGTCTAGGACAACCTACTTTAATTATTTATTTTATATCATTCGTTCATCATCGTTCTCATGATTATAGCTAGTTATCAGTTACGTGAATTAATTAATGTTCTGCAAAATTTATTTCTACTCCGTGAATTTTGTACATTTTGGTTTCAAAGTCAGTCAAAATGACTGCGCAATACATTAGACCAAGTGTCGATTATTTGTTAGAGGCTGAGGTGGATTATGAATTAAATTTAAGGAAACAATCGGTTGATCGTAGAGAAAACTTGGAAGACAAAAAGAGGTTACTGAGAAGACTATTCTTTGAAGACAAGAAGAATAACATTGTTTACGAAGGCGTCTACAAGTATTCGGATGAAATTAAGAATATTGCGGAGACTGTGCAAGAGTTGGTCGAGAGTGTGAGGAAAAAGTTTGATAGGGCCTTGGTTTCACGATTACGACACTATTTAATGCGCGTAGCTGCTGCTACGGCTGAAGATGAAGAACAGGCTATTGCGAAGAAAGAAGCTTGTAAGCAGATTGAAAACGTGTTAATCGAGTTAGGACAGCCAGTTCACGTTGAAGGTAAAGAAAATGATAACTTAGGTTCAGGGAAAAGTACTTGGAGGAATCCAGATCCGAACCCCGCGATCAACGCAAGAGGGAAGGAAGACAGAGAACAAAAATCAGAAGATAAGGGAACCAAGGGAGAAGAAGAGAATAGAGATCCAAAATACCGTTCGATAAATCAGGAATTGTGTAGCAAGACACCTCGAGAATCATTTAGAGCCTCCTATGAATCTTTGAATTTTGATAATTTAAAATTAGAATGTTTATTAGAGAAATGCAAATGCGGTAGATGTGAAGGTACAGGCGCATTGAAGAAGTTTTCCAACAGTGTCGGAGGGCAGAAGCTTAGTTTTAGAAATCAGGAAAGTAATAGCGATGATAGAGATGGTAAATACAGAGAAGAGAGGAGAATTGAGGGCGATTTTTCAGGCCAGAAGGACACGAATAAAAGTCGCATAAGAAACAGAAGTTTGGAAGATGAGGAAGAAAGTAAAATGAGAAATTGTTATGATACGGATGAGGTAGAGAGGAACGCGCTAGCAGAGAGAAGGAGGTATGGAAATCGTGTCCAAACGAGGAGCAAAATGCACCGGGATCCAACATTGAGCCCGGTGGGTGGCAATAAATTCGATATGGTAAGGAAGGAGGTGAGAAATAGAGATAGTTTTGCATTTGAATCAAATCAACAGCGTTCACAGGATTACCAACAGGGTAGAGGGAGTAGAAAATATGTCGAAGATAGAAATTATGATAGGAAGCGAGAATCGCGTTATGAAAGAGTCAGTTCATTTGACGAAATTAGTTCAGGGGATGAGTTCAGAAGAAAACAAAATAGTGAGAGCAAGGTAAGGCGTCATCAAAGCCCTAAAAGCAGTAGGAATAGTAACCGTGGTGGAAACCGCAGAAGAGACTCATATCGGGAATCACACCACCAAAACAGGAATCGGTCAAGTGAGAGGGAAAGCGATTTCAGTTCCGAATACAACCATAGAAGGGAAATGAGGCGCCGCGAAAGAGATCGAAATGGTCAGAGGCATAGAAGATACTCATCTTCTTCGAGTAGTTCATCGCATAGTAGGAGGAGTCATTATAAGAAGTCAAGAGTCGAGAATTGGAATTTGTCATTCTCAGGAGACAACAGATCGCTCCAAGTTGAAGATTTTTTTGAACAAAATAAAAAAACTGGCACGACATGAGAGAGTTTCTGACAAAGAGTTGCTGAGAAGTATCCACCATCGTCTTAAAGGAGAAGCATACGATTGGTAGTTAACTCGAGAGGATAAATTCACACGCTGGGAAAAGTTCGAGGATGAAATTCGTTTCAGATATGGAAATCCAAACCGTGATAGAGGAATTAAAGCTCAAATTCGTGAACTCAAACAAAAAGAGGGGAGACGTTTGTCGCCTACGTAACGGAGATTGAAAAGCTGAACCAATGTTTGCAACGCCCTTTCTCGTCCTCAATACTCTTCGAACTCATCTGGGAAAATATGAGGCCGCATTATCGTTCAAGATTATCGGTAATGGACATTTTCGACCTTGAACACTTGATAAAAATAAATCACAAGATAGATGCGAGTGATCCAAATTTCTACAGACCCACGAATTCGGGAAGGAGCGACATTCACCACATTGAGGCAGATGATTCGTGTGATGAACATTCTAGGGATGAAGCAACTCCGGTTCGTTTAATCCAGGAACCACAACGGATAAATCGACCAGGAGAATCAATCGCAAACGTACGAAATCAGATACCAGGAAGTCAGCAAGTGACGCTACGAGCGACAAGACCTAATTTTTCCTGCTGGAATTGCCAGGAGAGCGGACATACCTGGAGGGACTGTCAAGAACGCAAAATAATATTTTGCTATGCGTGTGGAAAAATAGGGAGAACAACGAGGACGTGTGAAAACAATCACACTAGGTTTGGTCCGAACGGTGGGCAAAACCGAATGAGGTCGACAAACTAAGTGCGGGATGCCTGCAGGGGAATCCTAACATCTCGCTAGCAGAACCGATTCCCGATCAAGTAAACCATGACAGGACCAATAACATCTCCATTTTGGAAATTCGTGTAAACCCCATATCATGTCCGCATATTAAGGTGAAAATTTTAGACACGGAAGTAATAGCGTTGTTGGACTCTGGAGCTGCAGTCAGTGTCATGAGTTCCATAAACATTTTAGAGGCCCATGACATGACCATACTGAAATCGAACATAAAAATATGCACGGCTGATGACACGAGGCACACCTGTTTAGGATATGTTAATGTGCCATATACCCTTGGAAACGACACCAAAGTAATTCCAACGCTGATTGTTCCAGAAATTCGTAAGCCACTTATACTGGGTATGGATTTCTGGCGGGCATTTGGAATTAAACCGATGATGTCTACGAACGATAGAATTCAAGATTTGGATTTGTCTTGGACCTCCAACAAAGTGAAAAACGAAATTTGCCATTTAAGGATGGAGCAGCATTCGATCACTGAGGAATCGCTTATTGAGTTTTCGGTCCAGCTCATAGAACCGTTAGAACCTGTGGTTGTTACAGCTAAACCTGAGGAAGACGACTCTTTGGATATTCCAACATTAGACCTACCGGAGGACCCGACTGAATGGATTGAAACGCTGGAGACAGAGCACATTCTAACCGTAGAGGAGCGGCAGGAACTAATGCAAGTTTTGAAACGGTTCGAATGTACTAGTTCGGGTCGTTTAGGAAAAACGAATCTAATTGAACACGAAATCGAACTCATAGAAGACGGAAAAATGCGAGATTTGCCCATGTATCGGTATTCACCTAAAATTTGGGAAAAAATTGAAGAGGAACTGAATCGCTGGCAAGGCTTACAGGTGATTGAGGAGTGCACCTCGGAATACGCGAGTCCGCTAGTACCCGTCAGAAAGGCTAATGGAAAGATACGAGTCTGTCTTGACTCTAGAAGGATAAATTCGGTAACTAAAAAGGATGCATATCCAATGAGGAACATGGCTGAAATATTCCATCGCCTTCAAAAGGCGAAATACTTCAGCATTATTGACTTAAAGGACGCGTACTTTCAAATACCGCTGAAAGAGTCGTCAAAAAATGTTACAGCATTGCGTACTCCAAAAGGTCTTTTTAGATTTAAGGTTGTCCCATTCGGATTGAAGAACGCCCCCTTTACTATGAATAGATTGATGAATCTTGCGATAGGTTTTGATCTGGAACCGTTCGTGTTTGTATATTTGAACGATACTATTATCGCCACCGAGTCCTTAGAAAATCACTTTCGACTATTAAAAGAATTGGCGAAACGATAAAAAAGGGCAGGGTTGACAATCTCTGTCGAAAAAAAGTCGGTTCTGCCAAAAAAAAGGTAAAGTATCTCGGTTGCATTCTCACAGAGAACGACAGAGAAATTTATAGCTCAATACAGTCATTTAACAACGCCAATAACGGATCTACTTAGGAAAGCAAAAAAATCAGTGGGGTTGTGTTTAAAACACGACCGGTTGACGTAGACTACGTTAACCCGTTTGATTAGTTTCGTAGTGTACTGTTCTAATGGGACGTTAGGTTAGCATAAATAAGTGAGAAAGTATGTTAGAACATGCTATGATTCACTTCTAAGAAATTATTTGGCAGCCCTGGAAAGAGACGTTTGGTTTGAATGTTAGTATGATGAAAAGGGCAACAATTGTGCTGCCTGTAGTGATTGTGTTGATATGATCGACCAGCTGGAGATCATTATCCATACCGCGTAATCTCGAAAATTTATCGATAAATAATAAAGCTTTAAGAGTTCACACTGTTTCAGTTATTTTTAAATGTTGATTTGACCTCTACCCTTGCCGTAAGGCCTAGTCTGATCAAAATAGCGTTAATGTTTGTCCTCAAAGATCGTTAGACCAGCATTAGATAGTAAGTATGTTAGCAAAAATCTATTGTACGTTCTTTAGAAAGCATTTGAAAAGTATTTGCACTTTGTCAAGTTGGTTGACCACTTGATTTTATTTCCCACCTCGAGTTTAAGGCCCTTCTCTAGCTTTCCGACCAGTAGTAAGCAATGCATTACCTCTGGTTGCTTCCAGTTTTGCCCAATAGCCTCGAGTTCACTCGGCATCGGTACATGGTCAATTCGGAGGATTTTTCGAATGTTCGATCTTAACCCGCTTCCGAAATTTGCGCAAATGGTTGGCATCAAAACGAATAGGCATTGCACTTATTCACACTTTCACAGTTTCTCAAAACTTATTTCTTCCTAGAAGTAAAACGCTATCCAACGCGAATCGTTAACACAACAGAATAACTATTCATAACAGTACTCATTGAAATGTGCATGTTCGAGAATCAAAACATTGTCCTTGATAGAGAATTTCTTGAAACATGCCAGAACGCAACATTCTTAAAAATTTTCATACACCAATTGATGAATATGTATGCGAAATATATTAATTTATTTTATATTATTGATATTATTTTATTTGTAAAACTTTATATACCTGAGTAAATAGAATGGCAATCGTATAAATTTTTTGATTAGAGCAGTCTACAAAATAAATCAATTTAGAAACAATCGAATTCTTAGCGTCCGGTGCTTAAATTTTTCGTGACGGTAGGCATTTGTAAATTGTGCAAAATGCTCAAGGTATGTAACAAAGAGAAAACTGAAAATGTTATAGCCACCGCTGTCAGCCAATCGGTAAGAACCAAACATTCAAATCAAACAAACTCTCTCAAAATTAAATTGGTCGTCCTGAAAAGGACGGATTTGAAATGGTCCACGTTTGAATTAAAACCCTCTATGCGCCTTACCAAAAGATGTCTACCAAATATCACACACACACAAACACCTTATTTCGCTGCTAGTGGTAGCACCCACCAGAATGGCTACAAAGACATTATTTGCCCAAGCAATCGACTGCCTAGCACACCACAGCATAATGTATGGCTGCCTAGCAACGGTTGCCTAGCCAACGGCTTGGTAACAACAGACTGCAGTACAATCAGCTACCTGCCCAATTGGTAGGTTGCCAGTGCACTTTCTATGGTGCTTGCCACAGCCAGCTGCCAAATCCAATTTGGCGTCTTGCCGCTCCGCTGAATGAAGCTAGTGCACCCTTCAGGGTACATACTATCGTCCGGCGCCAACTGCCAATCCATACTGGCTCGATGCTCCGCACGGCTCCAGTACTGCAACCCGAATGAGAAAATTTGCGCAAGTGTATCCGTTTTATATCGTTCACTGCTGCATATGAGACCTCCCTTGCTTACATTTGAAATCTGTGATAGTAAAATTGAGTGCATTGAGTAAATTTACTCGGAAAAATTGGCATTATAAGACATCAGCTCATATTTTGGTTATTTCCAATAGCTTGAAATTGTTAACGGATAATGTTTGATAATTGAATTGATACGCGGGAAAATTTCCAATCGATTGATGTAATCATCTTGAAAATCTATTGAGCATTTATAAAGTTATTAGCGTTTTAATTTGTAACGATATTTCGTGACGGTCGCTGATTTTTAGATTTTCAATTGACACCCTACCCTTCCCGTAAGACGTAGTCTACGTCAAAATCAGTGGGGTTGTGTTTAACACACGACCGGTTGACGTAGATTACCTAAAACCGTTTGATTACTTTCGTTTGTTTTGTAGCGGAACATTGCAACGCAGGTACTGTAGGTACCTTATCGCGTTTTAGATTTTTCAGTCTGTTTGGAAAATCAGAATCAATCGTCAATGGTCAATGTTCAATTCCTCGCTTAAAGTATGCGACGAGAAGAAAACTACAATTGATTTAGCCACCGCTCTTTGCCAATTGGTAAGATAAATTCAAATTAAACAAACTCTCTCAACATTTGATTGGTTGTCCTGAAAAGGACGGATTTGAAATAATCCGCATGAGAATTAAATCCTTCTCGATGTTTTCACGAAGTAGGTTATTTCAGCCGAGCACGTTGTGCTTGAGATAAAGATGGCTACCAAGAATATCACACACTCTCAGGCACCTAATTTCGCTCCTCGTGGTGGCGCCTACCGGCTGGCAACAAATCATCGCCGGCTTGGGCAAAAGACTGCCTAGCACACTACTGCAAATTAGAGGCTGCCTAGCTCCAGTAATGCAACTCTAACACTGTTTGTACATATCATATTTTCATACAATAGATCTGACAAACATCTATGATATCTGTCAGCTGTCTAGCTGCCTATGCCAAATATTTGGCTATTGGACAAACAGTGTACTACAAGCTTAATGAGTAAAATTGCTAAGGTGTACCCGCTAAAAAAAAAGTACCCAACGGAGCAGTTAAGTGTGGGAAGCCAAAATTGGGTATAGTTATGTTTACCTACCGTTGGGTACAAATTACTTACTATAAGGTTGAATTTTACCCAAAAGTAAGTTATTTGTGCCAAACGGTAGGTAAACATAACAATACCCAATTTTGGCTTCCCACACTTAACTGCTCCGTTAGGTACTTTTTTCTTAGCGGGTACCCGTTTTATTTCGTTCACTGCTGCATATAAGACCTCCCTAGCTTACATTTGAAATCTGTGATAGGAACGTACTGTGCATTTAGTAAAATAAGGCTCCAAAACAAAATTATAAGACATTAACTTTAATTTGCCCTATTTTCAATCTTTTAAAATTTTGATCGGATAACTTTTGATACTTGATTTAATATGCCGGAAAATTTCCAAACGATTAATGCTAACATCTTGAAAATTTATCGAGCAATTATTATGTTATAAGCGTTTAATTTGTAACAATATTTCGTACGGTCGCTTATTTTTAGATTTTCAATTGTCACCCTACCCATGCCATAAGTGTTTCAATTTTTCATGACGGCAGCCATTTGTAAATTGTTCACAATGCTCAAGGTATGCAACGAAGAGAAATCTACTATTGTTTTAGCCACCGTTTTCTGCCAATTGGTAAGATAAACTCAAATTAAACAAACTCTCTCAACATTGGATTGGTCGTCGTGAAAAGGACTGATTCGGAATAATCCGCATAAGAATTAAATTCTTCTCGGTCTTTTCACAAAGCTGCCGTGCACGTTGCGTTATAGATTAAGATGGCTACTGAGAATATCACACACTCAGTTTAGTGGCTGCCTAGCAACGGTTGCCTAGCCAAGGGCTTGCTAGCAACAGCCTGCGGAGTAATCAGCCTGTCCACTGGTTGGTCTCCACTGCACCTTCTATGGTACGTGCCACCACCAGCTGCCAAATCCACATTGGCGCTTTGCCGCTCCGCACTAGAGGCTTCGCGCCATCGAGGTTGTCATCAGAGCTTATGCCATCGCCAGCTGATGATCCTCGATGGTTCGTTGGTCTGCCCAGCTCCAGTACTTTGACACTAATGAGTAAAATTGCAAAGGTGTACTCGTTTTATTGCAGATTACAGTTAAAATTGGACTCCGACAAAAACAGAAAAAGTGTGATAAAAGTTCACGTTTCCGACAAATCGTTCCCTGTCTTCAGTGAACTTATACCTTTCAGCATAAAGGATAAGTGCACCGAAAACAACAAAACGATTTGACGTAAACGTGCACTTTTATCACACTTTAAAATGCGCAAAAAGCACTTCTAGAGTCCAATCACAACTGCAACCAGCAATATATCGTTTAGTGCTTCATATGAGCCCTCCCTTGCCTAAATTTGAAATCTGTGATAATAAAGTACAGTGCATTTAGTAAATTTACTCTGAAAAAATCGGCATTATAAGACATTACCTTATATTTTGGTTATTTTCAATAGTTTGACATTTTTAATTATTAACAGTGCAACAGGACTATAAGCAATTGAATTACCGTAACTTTGGTTTGTCGTGTATCAACATAAATGTCAATAAAATTACTAGTTGTTCTTGTGCCTTCTGCAAATCACGCGTTTTATTTTATCTACTGTTGACATTAATGAATATTGTTTGATAATTAAATTGATACGCGGGAAAATTTCCAACCGATTGATGTAAATATCTTGAAAATCTATCGAGCAATTATTAAGTTATAGGCGTTTGATTTGTAACAATATTTCGTGACGGTCGCTAATTTTTAGATTTTCAATTGACACCCTACCCTTGCCGTAAGACGTAGTCTACGTGAAAAATTTAAATGGTCGGTCGAAGCAGAACAGGCATTGAATGAGTGGAAGTCAGTGCTAACATCGGCCCCCGTCCTTGCGAATCCAGATAACGCTCGGCGTTTTATAATTGAGACTGATGCCTCCCAGTTGGCTGTAGGAGCTGCCTTGTTACAGGAATACGACGATGGCCGACGAATTATAGGATATTACAGCAAAAAACTTTCAAATACGCAACGGAAATATTCCGCAACAGAGAGGGAATGCCTGACTGTTATTATGGCAATAGAAAACTTCAGGCACTATATTGAAGGTTCAACGTTTACTGTGATAACTGATTGCAAGAGCATCACCTGGTTATTTTCAATTTCAGCTTCAAACGCCAATTCTAGATTGCTTCGCTGGGCGTTCAAGTTACAGTCGTATGACTTCGTTTTGCATTACAGGAAAGGGAAGGATAACATACTAGCTGATTGCTTATCGCGCATAAACTCCATCGTAATTGACGATAGTTATTCCGAGCTCGTTAAAGAAATACAAAAATCTCCTCATGAATTCAATGACTTCAAAGTTGTAGAAAACAATATGTACAAGTTCGTAACAGATGGCCAAAAATTGACGGATAATCGTTACGCATGGAAGCTCTACCCGACAGAGTCCAAAAGACTCCGTCTTGTGCAGTCCGTGCATGACTCGGCACACCTCGGGTATGACAAAACGTTGAAAGCTGTTAAAGAGAAATATGTTTGGCCTAGGGTGGCTTCAGAAGTAAAGTAGTACTGCAAGAAATGTTTACCTTGCAAAGGGATAAATATCAACCCAACGCCCAAGATGGGATCTCAGAAATAGTTTTGTGAATACCCGTGGCAGTTCTTGACCCTCGATTATGTTGGGCCGTTCCCTTCATCAGGGAAGGGAAGATTCACGTGTCTGTTGGTTGTCACAGACGTATTTACCAAGTTCGTCATGGTACAACCTTTCAGACAAGCTACCGCCTCATCCTTGGTTCAGTTTCTGGAGCAAGCTATTTTTCTTCTATTTGGTGTGCCGGAGATCATACTTTCCGATAATGGCAGGCATTTCACGTCAAAGGAATTCGCAGCATTGCTGACACGATACGGTATAAAGCACTGGCTAACCCTATACTACCACCCCCAAGTAAATAATACGGAGAGAGTCAACAAGGTGGTCACAACCGCAATAAGAGCCACTTTAAAAAGAAAGCACATCCATTGGACTGATAACCTGCAGAGTATAGCCTGCGCAATACGGAACGCTGTCCACGATTCAATGAAATATACACCATACTTTCTCACTTTTGGCCGCGACATGGTATCCAACGGAATAGAGTACGAAAGATTCAGGGATACCGGTGTGACGTCTAATGAAGTCCTGAATGACGAAGAATGGAAGAAGTTATATGAGGAGGTACGCCAGAACTTAGCTAAAGCATACGAAAAACAATCCAAGTACTACAACCTAAGGTCCAGTAATAACACCCCTAGTTATCTGATTGGTGAAAAAGTATTAAAAAAATGCACGATCCAATCAGATAAAGCCAAAGATTATTGTACAAAACTAGCGCCAAAATACACAGAAGCATACGTAAACAAAGTAAAACAAATGGGAGACAGTTACGGGCTGATCGATAAGGACAACAATATTATAGGGATATTCAACTCGAACTTTTAAAGAGATTCTAGAAGAACAGGTTACGAAAGCTATGACATAGTTCACCAAGGAAATGTACCAGTAAATAAAGAACAAACGTCGAGGTAGAAATAACCCTAGCCATAAAAAGGCTAGGATATATATTGGCATAGTGTGAGTAAGTAGGATACAAGACGGTTAACAGATCGACAAATGTCGTTACAAATTAAATCTACTTTGTTTTTTTTTAATCAGTTCGTTTATTTGTTAGACTCAGGCGTGTGTAACACTTTACGGAGCCGATATTCAATATTGTTATTAACAATGTATCATTTTTCAATTTTAGTAAAATGGGGTGTCAATTACTCGTGGCAAGCTCGAGGTTAATGGGTCACAATATCGTTTGCAAGGGGCTAGGCAGGTAACTTATTGAAGGTATTGTTTGCTGCTCATGGTTGCGACATCTACCAAATCCTTGGTCCCTGTAGTCCCTTTCCGCAACTAAGCCGCAGATGGGTGACCACAGCTTGCTGGGCAGGTACAAGTTGCACGGAAACAAAAGGATAATATAACTGGGACACAATGGCAGGGATTTTACTAGACTGGAGGGGAGGGGGTGGTGACATTACACTCTTAGATCAGACAAACAAAGGAATTCGTAAATCGCTTGCATGTAGGGGAGATCACGCATTCCCAAAACATCTCTTACCTCCCGGGAGGGTTGTCTACCTCGGGCCACTAGGGTATCCAATAGTCGTGCTCTGGAGGCATTATTACCCGGGCAATGCCAAACTGCGTGATCGATGTCATCATAACCGGTTCCGCACCTACATATGTTGCTATCGCCGAGGTTAATTCTGTAGAGATGTGCGTCTAGCGAGTAGTGGTTGGACATAAGTCTTGACATCACACGAATGAAACCGCGACTTTCATCCAGACCTTTGAACCACGATCTCGACGAAACATTTGGAATAATGGAATGTAACCACCGCCCAAGAGAATTACTTGTCCAATCGTTTTGCCAACTTTGAAGAGAACTCTGACGTACTAATGGGAAAAATTCATCATGTGAAATTCTTCTTTCAAAAATCTCGCCTTCTTGTGCGCCCACCTTTGCTAGAGAGTCCGCCTTCTCATTGCCTGGAATTGAGCAATGTGAGGGGACCCATGTAAAGGTAATTCTAAATGATCTTTCGACCAACGCACACATCTGCTCCCTTATTTTTGAAAGAAAGTAAGATGAGTGCTTAACTGTTTTCATCGACCGGAGGGCCTCAATAGAACTGAGACTATCCGAGAAATGAAATAATGATCTATGGGCATGTCGAAAATTATCCCCAATGCGAAATTGATTGCTGCCAGCTCAGCAACATATACAGAACAAGGTTCCTGAAGTTTCAGGAAGGCAGATGAGTATTCATTGTAAACACCGAAACCAGTGGATCCATCAATGCGCGACCCATCAGTGAAAATTCTTTTATTGCAATTGACATGTTGGTACTTTTTAATAAAAATATGGGGAATTAAAATAATTCGAAGTTGATCTGGAACTCCTTGAATAACCTGTTTCATGGAGAGATCATAGTCAATGGAGGAACTATGATAAGGAAAGCGTACACTAGGAGAATTATAGCATGGAAGACTAATATCGGATGACATATAGTTAATATAGATTCGTAAGAATCTAGATTGGGTGCTCCATTCGAGCATTTCTTCGAAGTTTTCAATCACAAGGTTGTTACTGATTCCACACTTGATCAGTATTCTAGATGAGAGCTCCCAGAAGCGGTTCTGTAAGGGTTTTACTCCTGCCAGAACCTCCAGGCTTATATTGTGCGTTGAATGCATACAGCCAAGAACAATACGTAAACAACGATATTGAATGCGTTCCAATTTGATGAGGTGGCTGTTTCTTGCCGAGAGGAAGCAAAAAGAGCCATATTCGAGAAATGAAAGAGTAGTTGTTTTATAGAGTTTAATGAGGTCTCCCGGGTGAGCACCCCACCATGTCCCGGAAATTGATCTTAGAAAATTGATCCTTTGTTGACATTTCTGTTTCAAATACGCAATGTGAGTACTCCAAGTGCATTTCGAATCAAACATGACTCCAAGGTATTTGAAGGTCAAAGATTAGGTAATGTCTCTTCCCAACAGCTTGAGACGCAGTTGGGCAGGGATCCGCTTTCTAGTAAACACTACCAATTCGGTTTTATGCGGTGAAAACTCGATCCCCAAATATCTGGCCCAGATGGACAGATTATCTAGGGAATTTTGCAATGGTCTTTGCAAGATTTCCGCACGTGGACCTCTAAAGGAGATCACAGCATCGTCTGCAAGTTGTCTTAGCGTGCATCTATTTTCCAAGCAGTTATCAATATCTTTAACATAAAAATTATAAAGCAAGGGACTCAAACATGAACCTTGGGGTAAGCCCATGTAGCTAATTCTGGAAGTTGTCAGTTGGCCTAGATTGAAGGTCATTTGTTTTTCTGACAATAAATTTTACAAAAAGTTATTTAAAATTCCAGGTAATCCACTACTGTGCAGACTATCTGCCAGTATATCTATGGAAACTGAATCAAATGCGCCCTTAATATCCAGAAATACTGAAGCCAATTGCTCCTTGTGTGCAAAGGCCAGTTGTATATCAGATGAAAGCAACGCTAAACAATCGTTTGTTCCTTTGCTCTTTCGGAAACCAAATTGCGTATTTTATAGTAGGTTGTTTGATTCAACCCAACGGTCAAGTCTTGATAGGATCATTTTTTCTAACAATTTCCTTAAACATTATAGCATAGAGATCGGACGGTAAGAATTGTAATCAGACGCTGGTTTCCCAGGCTTTTGAATAGCTATTACTTTAACCTGTCGCCATGCGGGTGGAACTATATTTAATTCCATGAGAGTGTTATACAGGTTTAGTAATCGTCTTTTAGCGATATCGGGGAGATTTTTTAGAAGGTTGAATTTAATCATATCGCTTCCCGGAGCAGAGTTATTCGATGAAAAAAGTACCATTGAAAATTCCAACATTGTGAATGGTTCGGCCAGAAAACCGTTACTTCGGGTGGTATCCCGTAAATTCGGTTGTGTTGGGACAGAGTCTGGACAAACCTTTTTAACGAAGTCGAATATCCACTGCATGGAGTATTCTTCACTCTCATTGGAGGATGAGCGATTTCGCATGTAACGAGCCTTTCTCCAAAGCGTTGTCATCGAGATTTCTCTAGATAGTCCCTCTACAAACGTAATTGCGTTTCTTTGCTTTGAGTAAGTTTTTAAGCTTTTTTCAAGCTTGAGGTACTTTTCAAAAAGCTCACATGTTTCATGCTTACGATAATCTTTAAACGCATCGGATTTCTCAAGATACAACTTAGTGCATTCGTCATCCCATCCAGGGGTGGCGGGTCTTCTTTTGAAGGATACACTTGGAACACGTCGTTTCTGAGCTTCTAATGCACTTTTGTACATCAGGTCGGAAAGGAAACGATACTCTTCTAATGGTGGAAGAGGATCGGTAGAATCAATACCAAGGGTTACCGCTGATGCAAAATGTTGCCAATCGATATGCCTCGTGAGGTCATAAGAAACATGGATTGACTGGTCCATGTTTTTTTTTTGAAAACTATTTGTGATTGAGATAATAATTGGTAAGTGATCACTACCATGAGGATCATTGATTACCTTCCACAGACAATCTAATGATAGTGAACTAGAGCACAAAGATATGTCAAGTCGACTCTCCCTGGCAGGAGGTTTTGCTATTCGTGTCGCTTCCACAGTGTTCAAGATGGTCAAGTTGAAATCGTCGCATAAGTCATAGAAAATACCCGCTCTGTTGTCATCGTATTGTTCGCCCCAAGCAGTACCGTGGGAGTTCAGGTCGCCCAGAATAAGAACTGGAGATGGAAGTAATGTAATTGAACTCCAAAGCTGACGGCGGTTTATTGATGCCCTCGGAGTGACATAGACGGAAGCTATGCAAAGATCTTTATTCTTTACATTTATTTGGCAAGCCTGAGATTATTGGGAGTGAGATTTTATAGAAGGGGTAGCACTTTTTGATCCCCAAAAGTACGCCACCATATGAATCATCTCGGTCCAGGCGAATAATGTTAAAATCGTGGAAGTTTAATTCATCTTCAGAAGAAAGCCATGTTTCACAGAGAGCAAATATATCACAATCAGAATTGTGAATCAAATACTTGAACGAATCTAATTTAGGTATTAGACTACGGCAGTTCCATTGTAATACGGTGATCATATCTTGATCCTCACTCGACAAATTATTCATCGAAAGATATGAATTCACCAATGAGGGGCCAGATACAGTCAATTGCTTGAAGTAGTTTCCAACTATAGGAATAAGCAGGTCAATAATTCCTCGGAGCGGTGAAGCATCCGAAAGGCCAAGAGCATTTAAAATGTTATCCACAATGTCCCTAAAATTAATCTTACCTCGCTTGGACGGTATATTCTTAGAATTGCGAGAAGACGTAATTTTTGGTTTTGGCAACCTCTTACGGTTACTGTTATTAGGTAGCGGTGGGTTGGTATAGCTACAGCTTGGAACGGATGCATCAGCTATTACCGGTTTCTTCGGCTTTTGAAAGTGGGTTTAATAAGTTTCCGGCGCACACCCGGAGAACTAGTAGGCTTTCTTTTACCGGGGGCGTGTACCTCCGGAAATCCACTCTCATCGGCTTCGTCAGAGTCCAGTTCGTCGGAAGACAAATTCAAAAAAGGATTTTCATTTTGAGCGGCTGATACAGACGATGCAGACGCTCCGTTTTGTGACTTTAACATTTTTGCATACGTCTGCTTGGAGCGTTCTTGTATGGAACGTCTCACGTTACCAGTGCACTTCTTGTACACGGGGCAGTTCTGCAAATCGTGGAGAGGCTCTTTGCCACAGTAAGGACACTTTGTTGCTTCCTGTTGGCAAGCATCCTCTAGATGCCTTTGGCCGCATTTGCCATAACGAGGCTCGTTGTCGCAAAAAGTAGCCGTATGACCCAACTGTTTGCACTTGGTACAATTAAATACCCTTGGTACAAAAAGGCGCACTGGGAAAAAAAACTTTATCAATTTCAACGAGTTTTTTGAGAACTGATCCGGCGAAGGTCACTTGTAGCGAGTCCGACGGTCAATACGTCTTTTTTCCATCTACCATTGATCCTGCATGCAATTGTTTGCATTCCAGAATTTCAATGGTAGACGAAGCAGAATTTGGTAGTCGCCCCTTACCTTCCATAACGTCTTCACACGCCAGGCTCGCTGCAGAAACCACACCATCTATCTCCACATCTTGAGATGGGATGTAGAAGTAGTACTCGACATTATAACCTGCGTCACTGGCAATTTCATTTGCAATTTTATACGTAGGTGCAGTAACACGCAGTTTGTTTCGATTGACCTGATGAAATTCGGTCCCCGGATAACGACGCGTCAAATTTCTTTTAATGCCCAAAAAGTCTAGGGCTTTCACTTTCTGCCGAAAGTAGACAACCCAAGGAGAGGCAGAAGACGGCTGATAACAGCGCGCCCTAAAAACTTCTTTGGGAGGCAATTCGCCCCCCGTAGAATCATCCATGCAAAAACAAATTCAGCAGACAAAAAAAAAAAAAAAATTTAATAAATAAATAAAAATTCGATGATTTTTTTTTTTGGACCACCCTATCCAGAACGATTTACTATATGGGAGAGAGATACACAAAACACTAGCAGATTGGGGAACAATAACGAAAATGCGCTATTTGCCCTTTATGCTGCTGTTGTGTAGGCTATTGTCTGTGCCTAGTTGGCTCCGTGCTGTAGACAAAGCACCGGTTGCTGGCCGGCTATAGACGGGGCGATGACCGTCACTGCTGCGATAATGCTGCTGGTGTTTTCCCTTTTTTCTTCGAGTGATTGACTAGGGTATCAGCTGGTCGATAAACAGAACATCCGTCGGACTTGGCCGGGAATGTTTGCTTCCCTTAAGGAACGCTCGGCTGGATCTCGGCGGTTGAAACAATCCACTAATTTTTTCAATAGAATCAACTACCGCGTGGTTTATTGCGGGTTGAACAAAAAAAAACGTGTTGCGGAGTGCGAAAGTAAACACGACCGAAGCAATTCAGCGTTCGATGCGGAATGTATTAAATCTTCTTAGAATCTATATTTGTAGTAAAACTTGTTCTCACCATGTTGCGGTAAAGCTTGGAGATATTATGGCTCTTGTTTTCATCTTCAAGCATTTATAGCATGCTCCGTTATGGTTGCGCTCGTAAATGCTGAATACAGCCATCCATCGCATCGCTATCGGAATTTTTCCAGAGCTTCGTTTTTTTTTCTTCCAACTTCACGTTTAAAGTGATGAGTAGACCTAAAAAGAAACAAAGAAAGATTTTACAATCCACCATTTGTTAATATAATGCAACGGAGCGACACATCCTTTTTTTTTCTCTTTGTGCCAGGCGCCATCGCAATCAGCCGGTAGGAAACTCTTCTGCACCACCAATTTGTAGCGCTCGGTCTTGCGCAGACACAGAATTCGTATATGTTTCGATCCTAGAAAGAAAAAAATACATTTTATTGATAATCACACAAGATAGTTTATGAATTACCTTAGTTTGAAGTTTCCACTAGTTGTTCCGTTTATATCACTTTCACTGCATGTCATGTTCGGTCCGCTGCGCAGGGATGCCAGATACTTTTTTCAAAAGTCTGTATCAATCTCATTGAACTGTCTGTATTTGTCTGTACAAGGGTTTTCGTTTTGGTTTTAAGGTGCTTCAATGGAATGTGAAAATCGCTATTTATAGATGGACAAACAAGTAGAGGTGAGATTATGTTTTGTAAACATCGCAAAAACAAAAATCTAACGCAAAAGAGATTGCAATTTCACGTTTTATATTGAAATGTCAACTTTCCTTTCACTCCCATACATATGATTAAATGACTGTCATTTTTCAATCACTAAATATGAACAAAGCAACATATTTTGATCTATTACATTTGATGTATTGAAAAATTCTAGGAAAATCGTTGATGATATATGATGATAATATTCATAAATTTAATGAAACAACTCACCCTCACTTCACTACTACAAAATTCAATAATTCCACAGGCTTGAGCAACTTAAATTTTGCTGTTAATATCGCTTGTGAACAGACATTTCAAATAAGATGAAATTTCAACCACGCCGTTTTGCTTTTTGTGCGATCTATCGTACTCTTTGGCCGACAAAATGCCTTTCATGGTTTATGTGGCAGTGCGATTGCGGGCTTTGGTTTTTTGATATTGTAAATTGAAATAATTCGCTCGACAGTGGCCGTCCAATATGGTATAGCCAATATAGCTGGAATGAGCTGCCGTAGACAGGGAAAAGCTCACTCCGCCACTGAAAATCTCAATTCCCGGAGCTCGTCGTTGATTGGTTGAACTGATGCATCATCAATAATGTTATCAAATCGTTTTATTACAGCAGCATATATGGAAATTCATCATGTCCAGTCGAAATTGATACAAGTGCTCCATGCTTAAATTGTCACTTCTAGTGTATTCGTTGATCAAGGCCTGCACTTGGACACCTTCGTACAGTTTTTCCAACTCGCAGAATTTATTGGGGATCAGGTTCACAAAGCCAGGGTTTGTCAATTCTTTTAAATATCCTGGTTTCAAGAAACAATCGAATATCAAGAATATCAATTTGCAAGTTTCTGTTTTCAGCTTGTACACCATTGGCTTCTCAGATTGAAAAAGTTGATTCAACCGGTTGATTTTCGCTAAGATGTGGTTAATTGCGATCAAGTACAGTTGGTTTGATGGATCGCTGAGACGCTCGTAAACTATTTCTTTTTTTTTTTTTTTTTTTTTTTGTTATATAAGGGACATTAACCTCTTGATCATTAAAACTTTCTTATTTTTTTCATACTGCTGATGTATCGCGAATACTGAAATATCCAGCTGACTTCCAGCTACAAGAACACGCATAACAACATGGTCCAAAGAAAGCCATCGGGTCGCGGATGGATGTAACATTTTGAACGGTTTTAGCTCTATTAGATGCTGCAGTTCGTTGAACTTTGCTCTTTTTGAAAGACTTTTGCTGAAGATGGAATATTATTACATAGATATGATGCAAACAATGCAAATGAATGGCAAATGCATTTCAGTACGAATAAATTCGGACAGTCGTTTTTAAACAGAACACAAACAGAATGCTTTCTACCGTGCATAACACTCCCTTCGTCTACACTGAACCCTATTAGCTTCTTTTTGTACAAAATCAAAGTCTTCATTAAACTTAGTAACAATGGCACTGTGTATCGTAGTAGCATCCGCCTGAGCAAGCTCGAGTATGTGATTAAAAGAATCTTGAATTGACAGTTCATTGCCATTCCAATAGAAAGTCCTCTCTTCTAAGACCAATTGACTCATCGATTATCAGACTAAATGGTTTGGACCATCATTGCCACCAATTCTTGGTGATGCGATTCGCCAAGGAAATTCGTCATGATGGCCGTATTTTTTAGTTCGTTCTAGTGCTACGTCTTAGGCAAGGGTCAAATAAGTGAAAACAGCCTTATAAAATAGTCAGGCACATACTTGTACATCCCTCACTGGTATTTTTTTTTTTTTTTCATCAACAAAATGGTCCAACTTCAGACTGTCAATAATTTGCTCACTGTGACGTATGTGACTCTCTTGGATCCTCCCTTAGCTCAGTCGGTAAAGGCGCAGCTACAAAGCAACACCACGCTGGAGGTGGCTTGGTTCGATTCCCGGTCTGGTCTGGCACATATATAAACATATATAAAATCAAAACTGCTGGTTTACATATCACGCAAATCATTCTTTTCATACTTAATTTACTTACTTAAGTACCTTAGGGGATCTCCTACACACTACCAAAATGTCATGTGAATTTCTATCCTCTAAGACCGACACATGCAAGCGTCCTTTAGCACATAAGAATTTTTTGAAAGAGAGGAGAAAATAAATTCAATCAAACACATCTTTCGTCGAATTGCGTATGTGTCAGCTTCAAGAGACATAATTTTAAACGAAATATTTCTTTACGTTCCCCGAATTTTTACAAACCTGAATTACGTCTCGTGTAAAATTCATAATTTCTATGTGTGTAGGAGTGTGTGCATAACAGTGGCAATTTGTATTCCATCCAGCAAATAGGTTTGAAAACAGGCATAAATGTGTGAAATTTTCGTAAAAATTAATGAAACTAGCTTACCGTGCAAAACCGTGCAATAACGGACCAACGCATCTGATGTTGCGTTGGTCCGTTATTGCTGCCACGCAGCAAAGCTTAAATAAGAAAATAAGATGCATTGGTCCTTTATGGATTGAGATTTGTGTCGATTTGTGAGCTTTCCGAATGAATTATAATGTAGCCAGATGATGGAGTTCTCAAATATGATGGGCTACTGTTTGCTAATTGCAAGAATCAGAGGGTACAAGAGTACACAAATAAAGCTAATAGAGATCTAGTGCGAACATTATTCTACTAGTGCATACCGCAATCACAATAGTCCAATGTACATTCTAACTTGACATAAGACCAATCTAACAGGTCCAATGTATAAATGCAAATGCAATAGGTCCTAAGTAACAAATGTATCAATTACACGCCTAGAATCACCGTAAACACCAAAGGCAACATTTTCTTTTAGTCCTGACGGCGTTTGCGCTAAAAATCATACAAAAATTAAGGATTACACGATTGAGTTGCAATAAAATTAAAATTTTCGATCCTATTTTTTCGATTTGACACAAATGTTGCTTGAAGTAGTTGAATATTATCCATCCGAACGAAGAACTTTTAGTTTGTTTTCATTTTTCGAACAATCAGAACACGCGTTTTTAGAAGGCGAAATGTAGGTCCTATGTACATCTGTCAAAAGTTTAGACGAACATTGTACATTGGACAAGTGGCTGACAAAAGTCCCATGTACAGAGCTGTGTGATATCAGACGGAAGGTACATTGGACGTTTTGTTATCGGGTCGTATTTTCAGGGCTTTCCCTTGATTTTGGGTGTCACTGAATAAATCACATGCTTTGTTTGCCTTGCGAACATACAGGCGTCATTTACTACACTGGCAAATGCGCTTCTCCGAACGATACGGATCACGACACAAAAGGAGACGATAAATGTTTGGCTCTGCGTACACAACGATTATGCATGAGTCGGAGCCCACTAGTTTCATTTGGTATACAAAAACTGATCCATTCACATTCTGTGTATGTTGCTGATTCTGAATATGATGGTTCACCGGTTGTTACAGCCGGCGAATATAACTCATGAAAAAAAACAGTTTATCGCAGATTATTGGAAATGTGCGCTGTAAAATAACTTATTTTTTTTCGCAGCATAGCAGTAAATGTTTTTTTAATCAGTTCGTTTATTTGTTAGGCTCAGGCGTGTGTAACACTTTGCGGAGCCGATATTCAATATTGTTATTAACAATGTTTTATTATTGATTTTAGTAAAAGTGGGGTGCCAATTACTCGTGGCTAGCGGTTAATGGGTCACATCATCGTTTGGAAGGGGCTAGGCAGGTAACTTATTTAACAGCAGTAAATGGTTAATATGAGACATTAAAAGATTTGTCATGTTTGGGTAACGTTGATTCTAGGTGGGCGCTCAAAAATTCAAATTAATTAACTAGACGTTCGGCTTTCATAGCATTCCTGTTGACGAAGTCCAGTGATTCTGGTGCTACAGTTGGTTGGCGAGCCGAGTCGACACAAGATTGGGATGGACCGCAGTAGTAGTTCAGACTTAATCGACCGACGACGGCAAGACCGTCCGTTTTTGTACCGATAGGGAAATAAAGGCACACGACCTAAGGGCGATCCTGTTTTTCGTAATTACGGCCCATTTGACGATATTTCGCTGCATCGCCTTTCTTATTCATATCAATTACACTCTTGAATAATAAAATTTAGATTATAAAATAATGTTACATTGAACCAAAAAATTGTTTGCCAGTCGGTCAATCCAGCAACACCTGCATTAATTTCATGAAAGGACTCCATCTGGTAGCGTTCGGTACCGGGGGATACTTTTGTTGGTTTAGCTTGAATGCCTCTTTGAATTCAGTTCTGCTGTACGCACTTAGTTTTTTTTACTGAGGTCGGTAAATTTGTACTGAGTTTTCAAACAGCTGAAAAAGTCAGTAAACTTCGAAACATCAGCACATGAAATGTAAGGAAGATTCTAAAATGTTATATTTTTCTATTAATAGATAATGTTGGAATGAAGCATTCAGTGTACATTTTGGAAGAATTTATGTTTTCTTCAATTTTTAAGAATTATTTTTAAGTTTAATTTTACGTTAATTTTAAGTTTAAGTTAACTTTTCAGCTGTTTGAAATTTTACCGAACAGATTTTGTGTGTAAGATTTTACGATTCTCACAATTTCCGTAGTCGTCGTAAGAGCATCGCGTATTCAATGTTTATGGGATATTGAAATTGAAGTCCTAAATTTGAAAGAAAACTTGTTTCAAAGTGCCGCGAAATGCGAGGAGCATGCAGAGAACTGTATGTAGAGCGTTGTACTCGAACTATGTTTGGACTTCTTGATACTAAACAAAGATTTAGAAGTACTAGTAAAATATTCCTAGTACTCAAAAGTAATTCAAGAGGAGTCATATAACTCAAAGTATTTCGAGATTATTGAAAGCACTCAATAATATTTTAGAAATACTTTCTGTACTCAGACGCATTAAGTGTGTGCTCGAAGTATTCGATATTATTTGAAGAGTATTTAAAGAACTTAAAAGTACCTAAACGCATTTTAATGACTATTGAAAGTAAAATTTATACGATATTGATATTATTGGATGTGATTGATTAATTTAATGTAATGTATGTAAACATGTATACAACAATTTGCATTCTATAAAATATATGCATTGCAACAAAAATTTCATTTGGTAATCAGATATGTAGATACACAGAACAAAAATCTGAATTTTGCAAATCAGAGCATGTAAGATTGTATTTCATTCCACACGAAGCAGCAACTTGCATGAAATTGTTCTATCAAAGACGCGCTTTTGCATACAACATTATCGACAATGTATGGAATTTCCCAAAGGTTTACTCGATTCACAATGTTAATTTGTAAGTTTTGTGACGCTTCATTTATGTGCATGACTTTTCGAGCTGTGTGGTCAACAAGTTGATTAAAATTATTTTGACCCATTGAACCTGTTTTTGGTTTTCCACTATATATGAAATAAAGTGAAAATAAAAATTGAGGCATAATAGAAAGGTGAACTTGCCTGTATAGAACGATATTATTAATTACCGCAAATCCTCCTTAGCAACGTCTTCACAGAAGTTGTTGGGACCTTTTCTTATGTCAGGCTACCTTTTGTTGTTATAGATTTTTATTTTTATATTTTGAGACTTCATTAAAGTAGTACGTCAGTTGAATCACGTAAAAGTAAATAAAACAAGTAACGAATAAATTCCACTGAATAACTGTTGAAGATTTTCTCATCCAAATGGTAATTCGACTATTGTATTTAATATACTTAAGTCGATTCAAAATAAATATAGGATTTTACTGAATACGTAATAAAAACGCATAAACTTCTACGCTTCTAAAAGTATAAGAAATATCATCGATATGTATCCTTAACTACCAACAAAAGCATAAACTAACAAAATTGCGTTATTCCCTATGATAATGGGACTGTTACGTATTTATGGGCATTGATGGTACTTAAACTTCCAGTACATTATTTGTTAATGACTAAATGTTTGACAGGTGTCTTTCTGCCCATAACCAATATGTGTTCATTTTAAAACTATTGTACTATAAGCTGCGGAAATATCACCGATCGAGAATTTTTCCTGCACCGTCCTGCACTCGCGATTTTTGATTTATTACTAGCACAGGACACACTATCGTTCTGCCGCAGTGTGCACCTTGATATTATATATGGGGAAGGCCTGTCTCATATTCCTTACATCTCTCCCTTATTCGCCGCACGATGGCACTGAAAATGGTCAAAATATGCTACAGTAATATGTATAGTAATATAGATACAAGCGAGCATGTATAATATATGTATGATACATAAATTCATCCAATTATATTAATCATTTTTTGATCATTGTAGAATAGTCTCATAATTGAATAGCACATCACATCACAACAACTTTAGGAAATGCTGAAAAACCTCCCTTCTCCCTTGACACGTATTTTAGTTTTTATTATTTTGTATAGCTTGTCACACTTTTCATAATCCCCTCTTCGCTAAAAACGTAACTTAATTGGCTTCAATCTTATAGTAAATCCCAAAACACTCTCAAAAAAATATATATTTTAACCATAAATTAATCTCAATATGCCGCATCGGTCGTAAATTGTGCCTCGTTCTTTGCTTGCTCCGTTGTGTGCTCTGCTCCCCTCTTGGAAGAACAAAGGCACGGGCGATTCAAAGCTGTGTGTAATCATTGAAGCCGGTGCTCAGCGATCATCATCGATCAGTGTGTACAATGGACAAGTATGGATCATCGCTTCGAGCATTCAGACAGTGCAACAACCACCGAATATTCATGTTCTGTTACGGTTACTGAATCTGAACGGATTTGCGATTCTATGTTCACGAACGGGTGGCAGTCTGACACACTATTGTTCAGTAGTGTCATGAATGATTTCCAAGCCCTGCCACTCCGCCCCCACACCACAACCAAACACCCCCCCCCGCCCTCCCCCAACCACCATTCCCTCTTCTCCCCCCATTCCCACTTCCAACAACAAACGCCCTCCCCCCCCCCTAAAATCCCCTTTTTATTAACCAATGTCTTTAAATTTATTAATGCATACTAATTACCCATTTTTTATTTTCAATGAGAGACCAAAAGATGGGTATTTTTCTACCCATTAATGGGATATAACAGACCTATGTTCTGGGTGCGTGACACGACCATAAACCAACATGCCCCCTGTCATTCTGTCACACCATCACCGCTACTATTTACTACTCATTTGACAACCATACATAAAATACAGCCATCCTAATCCTTTTAAATAAAAGTTAAAATCACCCCCATTTCTAAACCAATTTTCCTTTAAAAAATGGGATAAGCATTCTCCTGGCTCGCTTTGTATAGTTCTTTTTTCTTTCTTAGCGTGTCAAGCTTATTGTTTTCGCAATTAGCTTATTGTTTGCTCTCAACTTAGTGTTCTAAATTCACTTCCACAGTTATTAATTAAGAGCCGACAGGGAGAACCCACCCCGCTTTGTATAGTAGAAAGTTCGAAAAATAAAAAATTAACTTCGCGTCGGAATTCATTCCACGAAAACTCGAAGTATATGGAAGAACTGAAGGCTGAATGGGATAGCAAAAGCTTCCAAAAACTGAGAAGTACGTTAATAATTTAATATAATAACATAAAAGTAATTAATCTTACAAATTACTTTCCATGTAAATTACTTGTACATCCCACCAGATGAGGGATTCGAAAAGCTTCTAAGGAGATGTCTCTTGACGTAGAGCAGGATTTGGCGGCTCCAATAATTCAATGGATCGAGGTTAACATATTTTTGAGATTTACTTGATTTTTATTAATTAATTGACTTTTACATTTGTAGGATACCGAACACCGGATACTGCGCTGGAGAATGAAGAAAAATTGTCGTTACGAATAAATTCACAAATTAAAATACAAATAAAGTAATTAAGATCTTTTATGTTTGTGCTAATGCTCATTATTCAATAGCTCAATTAAAAACAAATCACGAAAAATGGGTATTTCATACCCATTTCTCAAAATACAAACATTTTGAAAAATGGGTATTTCATACTCATTTCCCAAATAACAAACGTTTTGAAAAAAGGGTATTTCATACCCATTTCCCAAATGACAAACATTTTGAAAAATGGGTAAAAAAATACTCGATAGCCTGACGTGCAGGGTCTTTACCCATTAATGGGTAAAAACGTTTTACCCATTAAATGAGTTAACCCACTTAAGTTCGAAATGGGTGATATTTTACTCATTAATGGGTACTGGCCGGTTTCAGTGTGATTTTACAAACCCCGAGAGCCACCACCGAGAGTCACAGTTCCCCAAGCCCCCAAAGGAGTTCATGCGATGTTATAGGTCTGTCCGATATGACTCGCATGCAAGCTTTGGTTCGAATTCTAGTTATCGTCAAGATTCCAATTTTAATGGGGAATTCCCCCCGGGGCTTTTTAAAATAAGTTTTGGGGGTTTTTACACAAATGGGGTCGAAAACAATTTTCGATAGTGCATTTGTGTGTAACCCGATATGTGATGAGTACGTTTAAGCAGTTTCAAGTGCAGACTAGGTCAGAACAAGATTTTGATAGTGCATTTGACTGCAGTTCGTTGGTGAGTCATTTCATATTTTAGAACGGAAGAATGTTCCGTTGGTTTGACCACGTATTCTACGTCAAGTAAATATTGGACAGGATTGATACGTTGATGAACGAATGACCTTAGTAATTGTTCCCACGTTTTATTTTACAGTTTTGCAACGTATTAGTTGTATTTGTAGAGTTATGAAAATTTGATCAAGCAAGTTGGTCAAATTTTCATAAGAATGTTTGGGGTGATGTAACGTTTTGCGTGTTTGTTGTTAATTATGGATTTGTTTGTTTTGTTTATTATTGATTTGTAGAATAAATAATTAAGCATAAAATTAATCTAATGATGTTCAAATAATACATCAAAAGGCTCGCGTTGATAAAATCGAGCTATCCATGGTCCCAATTCGCGTTTATAGGTTAATGATATAAAAGCTTCACTTTTATCGTAAGGTGCTGAATCGGTAATAGGCGATTTAAATTCGCCATGCTTTCCGTCGCCATACGACTTGGACATGGTTTTTAAATAATGCTTCTAAGGAATAAGGAATAATTAAGAGTAGTCATTTTGAATAATAGAATAGGGCTGAGATTTGAAAAGAGGCACAGTTTCTTGGCTTAGACATTTCTTCCTTTCGATCATTTCGCTTAAGCATCGGCATGAAGGCAGAAGTGCGCGATTGAAGTTAATAGCGTTTTTTTTTTGTTTCAAGTACAATCTGTAGGTTAGTTAGTGAGTGAGTATGGGTATTTCATACCCATTTCCCACTAGCCCACAAAATTTACAAAAAACACAAAAGCAGTGAACATTTAGCAACTTACTTGGAAATATGCGATCAATTGAACTTGGCAATCAGTAATGCATTTGAAGTATTTAATGCAAAAACTGAGCTTGAAATTAAGTCCTGTCCAAAGAACTTCTTTAATTACGTCAAAACAAAATTAAAATCAGACAATTTTCCATCAACAATGCATCTTGACGAACAGGTTGGCGATAACTCGGAAAAAATCTGCAAACTTTTTTCAAATTTTTTTCAAGAAATCTACACGACTTATTCTGAAGAAGATCGCGACCGCGATTACTTTGCATTTTATCCAGAATATCCAAGAAATATTGGTGTCAACCAACTTCAGGTTCAGGATATTTTGCAGGGTTTAAAAAATTTAGACCCCTCAAAAGGCCCTGGACCTGATGGAATTCCTCCAGTATTTATGAAGAATCTTGCGAAGGAATTTACATCTCCTTTGTTTTGGCTTTTCAATATGTCACTGGAATCAGGAATTTTCCCAACAATATGGAAAAGTTCATTCTTAGTGCCTATTTTCAAATCTGGCCGAAAATCTGACATACGTAATTATCGTGGAATCGCTATTATCTCTTGCATTCCCAAACTTTTCGAGGCAATTGTCAATAAAACATTATTTCTTCAAATCAAAAATCGAATAACAGACAAACAACACGGTTTTTTCAAAGGCCGCTCAACATCCACGAACTTACTAGAATTTGTAAATTATTCACTGAATGCAATGGATAATGGGAACCATGTTGAAGCTCTTTACACAGACTTTAGCAAGGCATTTGATCGTGTTGACATACCAATGTTACTTTTCAAACTGCAAAAAATTGGAATTGAGTCTGGACTCTTGAAGTGGCTTGAATCATATTTAACTAACCGGCAACAAATAATAAAATTCAATGAAAAGAAATCAAATCCCATTCAAGTTACCTCAGGAGTCCCCCAAGGCTCCCATTTAGGACCACTTCTTTTTATTTTATACGTCAACGACATTTCCTTCGTCCTCAAAGATCTGAAAGTGCTAATTTATGCCGACGACATGAAGCTGTACTTGGAAATCAAAAATAAAGAAGACATCAATATATTCCAGTATGAAATTCATACATTCTACATCTGGTGTAAGAAAAGCTTATTGGAACTGAATGTAAAAAAATGCAATTTAATATCTTTTAGCAGAAAATTAACAACAACCAACATTGTAATTGCATTAGGAAATCAGAATGTAGAAAGGTGTGAAAAAGTGAGGGATTTAGGAATTATCTTAGACTCTAAACTTAATTTTATAGACCACTACAACACTATCATACATAAGGCAAATAGCATGTTAGGGTTTATTAAACGCTTCTGCTACAACTTTCAAGACCCGTACACTATTAAAACTCTATATATTGCCTATGTGAGGTCTATACTGGAATATTGCAGCATTGTGTGGTCTCCTCGTCCAGGTATACATGAAGAAAGAATAGAATCAGTACAAAAGCAATTTCTATTATATGCTCTTCGTAAGCTAGGCTGGGCCTCATATCGTCTTCCATCATATGAAGCTCGCTGCATATTGATTGACATCCAAACATTGAAAGAACGACGAGAATATTCGATGGTTTCATTTGTAAACGATATCGTTTCGCAGCGTGTTGAATCAGCCGAACTACTTTCTAAATTAAATTTTTATGCACCAAGTAGACGACTTCGAAATCGTAATTTATTTGCTCTAAACCATCATCGCACGGAATATGCTAAAAATGGACCAATAAATAGCATGATGGATTCCTATAATCAACACTGTGAAGCCATTGACTTTACAATGTCTCGGTATAAATTGAAACAGTATTTTAAGTCCCTATAATTAAGGATACAAAACTAATTAATTTTTATATTTATATGTAGTTAGAAAAAAGCTAATTGTATATGTACTAGTCTACAAATGGTTGACGAAATAAATAAATAAAATTAAAAATAATAAAAGTGGTTTTAATTTTTTCGTTTTTCTTTCTTTTTCTGAGGACCGAGGTTCTTTTTTAATTACCAATTCTTCTTGGTTTTTTTTTAATTTAAAAAAAATCCACCAAAAAAAGAAAAATATAAAAATATAATCGAGTGAGCGATTTAACTTAATACTAATGTAGCGAAGTACCCCCCAGCCGTCCTCCGCCGCCGGCGAAGCCCTCCCCCATTTTTTGGACCCCAGCACTCCCCCAGCCGTGCCGCCAATTACTCCCCAAGAACCCGACCCAAACCGAAGGATAGAGGGATCACCGATCCCCGCTCGGTGGAACGGATAGGTACGCGAAGCCGAGTCGCTTTGGGTACGTGTGCCTCTATTCATAAGGGCGGATCGCCTCGGAGACAGAAACGGCTTTCAAACGCCGCCATCACTCTCGTGGAACAAAATCGGAAGCTTCCGTTCCAGCCGCCACTCCCTCCGCATCTCTAGTTCGGCCATATTGCACACACGGGTCATTTCGTCATTGCGCACCCAAATCGCAGCGCGGACATCCTGGTGGCAACCATTGCACCGCCGCCATTTCGTTGCCATTTTCGTCGAGCAAGCCGCAACGAAGTCATAGAGGTACCAACGGGCCCCATCAGTCGTTGAGTCTTCGGAAAAACCTGCGCAGGTATGTTAAGACCTAAGTTACATGGCCATGTTTGCTCTTCTCTCTCATTGTCGTCGAAACCGTCCAGCATGAATAAACGAATCTAGAAATAAGAATAAATTCGATTAAGTTGTGATAAAAGTTTAGTTGCGTTTAACGCCAATTATCGGGAATAAACTACTCACAAATTTCGGGAGCTTAATTTGTTCGTTGATCAATTTGGTAGACATCCCTTCGCGGTCCCTAAGATCCCTCAGCTGATGAAAGGAAAGGAGTTTTAGCCTTTGTTGAAGGAATTTTGCCAATTTTCCCCAATAACCGTTGAAGAGTTTCCCCTGAGCCAAAACAGCCTCTAAAGTCGGGCAAAACTAAATGTGACCGGTGGTCTCTCTTAGAGAGTGGCGCTTAAGCCATCGATTAATTAAACTCGGAATTCGTAAACGGTTACACTATCGACTCAAGAATGTCGGACGGATTTCCTTCAACAATGAATGCAGGTATCGTTGGTGCTTTCCGTTGATAATGAATTTGATCCAACGTGATCTGCAACTATTCAGCTTTGAACTATGGTAGCAGACGCCGTTAGAAGCATCAGCAGTATTTTCTGACGTAGGACTTACGTCTCTCTTTTCTATTCCTGTATAGGGGCGCCGTTCTAAAATTTCTGAAATCACATGCGTTACGCGGGTTTGGAGACTTTGAACGATAATATCTCCTCTCTGGCCCACAGAAATTTAACGATATTTTACGAAGGACTACCCTTCTCTTTTCTATACCGGGTGTCATTTCAGAATTTAAAAAAATGAGAGCGTTACGCAAAAGTGAAAGGTTTTTAAACGCTAATTACTCTCGTTCGACTGACCAGAATGACTTCATTCATTGAAGTCATTCTGATCAGAAAAACTCCCAAATTGTTTACATTGAAATTTGAAAAAAATTCCGTACGTATAAGCAGTTCAATTACTTAATTAAAAATGACCTATTTTTGATGCCATACAAATTTGCATATCAACAGGTTCAATAATTTGATTTCCCTTACACGGCTGGTTTGTACGAGGCTTTGTCGGCCTGCCACAGTCCGCCCGGTTCACTATGGAGAAAGTGGTGGCCAAAAATAGAAAAATTGACTTGCTTTGAATGACGTGTCTTGTATACTATTTGATAGCCAGATAGTTTAAACCTAGAATCCCACACTTTCAGCCCTCTGTGATGAAAACTCATTGCGCCACAGACATCAGACTTAGGAAAATTGTGAAAATGGTAGAAAAAATGCATTTCAAACAAATGCAGTTTTCTCAGCGAATAACGGTCCATTTTTTGAATTTAATACTTTGTTAGAAAGGCAATTGTCCAAACTTTAAAATGAATGTGTGGTGAAAATTGCACGGTTAATTGAAATTAGTAAAAAATGGGCAATTATTGAAAACAAAAAAATGTTTTTTTTTTGCCTAAGTTGGACTATATCTAACGAGCAGGGCCGAGCAGTCTCAAGAGACCACCACCACTGTTAAGTTTGGGTATATTTATATCCCTAAGAACTATGATCTACCTACTACCCACTACATACTACCTACTTCCATTCAAAAGACGAAAACAAAATTTTCAAATCATGAGTTTGTTTTCGGCTTTAACGCTAACAACGTGTATATTGTGCAGTAGTTATTTTATCGAAAAAAAAAACCCGAAAAGAATTGTTTGTGATCGTGTTACTTTTTGATCCAAAAGAATCTTAAATAGTCAATGCAACAATAGCATTTGAATATATCAAGGAAATATATAATATTGATCTTGCCAAAGAAGAACGACTACTTAAAAAGTTGAAGTACGTAGCACAACATTTTTACAATGCGTGGCAAAAGGCTCACCGCAAATCAGAGTATTTTAAGAAATACAGGGTGCGGCAGAAAATAATGCGAAAATGTGTTCTATTTCTTTAAAATCCCATTTTCAACTAATTCAAGCTATAATATCATCATTTTCGAGTGCAGTTATCTTTATAAAGTCCTTTTAAACAAATTTATTCAATGTGTCCTCCATTGTTATTAATAACATCTATTCTGGCAACACTGGTGAAGGGAATAAAGAACCGGTGCTCACGGATCAATAAATGTATTGTGGTATTATGAGCTTCAGTCATTAGAGACAATAGATCAAAACGACGATACACAGTTTGGTGATAATAAATATTGTTCTTCAAATAAAGCTAAAAAATCCTTAAAAGTAGTGAATTAAGTATCAAGCTATGAAATTACGTGAATGTTAAGAATATGATTTAAACTTATATTTACAACATGCAGTTAAAAATTAAATCTATTTTCATCTTATGAAAACATTGGCTTAAATCTATCTTAAATTGAATTATATTATTTCTATCGAATTTATCTATACTTAATTGACATAGTTTTGATCTTAAAATAGAAGTTTAAACTATTGTGAGTATGACTAAAATTATCAGTAAAATCAGTCAATGAAACTTAATAATATAATTTGAACTTAGGCTAGGAACGAAACACACAATATCCATTGTCCGCAGCACGAGGGTTACAGAATCAAACTACTTCTTGTAAGTAAATGGTACATTGAAAACATATAAGTTACTAAATAAAAAATTGGTTTTAGCTGCTAGAAAGCTGCTGGAAAAAAAACTGTGTTTCTGGTCCCGGTCTGAACAATTTAAAAAAGAAGTAAAGGACCTAACCTCAGAGCGATGATGGATGAGTACGCAGATCTTACGATGACCCCTTGCGGTGCTTGTGGGCAAACATCGGAGACCAACGAATAGATGGTTCGCTGCGATTCCTGCAAGGGCTGGATCCACTTTCGTTGTGTCAATGCGACGGAAGCTGACCTATCCGAAACGAAATGGTTCTGTTCCGCAGATGACTGCCAACGCCAGAAAAAGATTGCTGTTAAGAAAAGCAGCAAGTCGTCCAAGAAAGCGTCCGAAAATGAGTCCGACTCTGACAGATCGAGTGCCAAATCGGATCGCCAAGTAGGAGTAAATCTCACACGAATCATGCAGACGTTACAGCAGGAGCAAAAATCTAAAGAAGAAGAGCTGCAAATGGAGTGCATTATGCGTGAAAAGCGTATTGAGATGGAGTTGGAGTTCTAGAAGAAACGTCTGGCCATGGAGAATCAGATGAGAGAGAGGAAAATGGAGTTAGAGAAGGGGCTGCTTGAAGAGTCACTTGCACGGGAAAAGGAGCATTTTGATCGGCTAAAGCTAATGAGACTGCAATATCGGACGCAGATAGATCAGGTTCAACAGGACATAACACATCTGAAAACCGCAATGATGCTGGTGAAAACCCCAGTGCTTCAGATCAACACCTAACCCTCATGGGTGAAGGCTCTAAAATAACACCCATCAAGACCGCTGATGAACCAAAAGTTCCTGTTCTACCAAAACCGAATCTTCAGCCACGGGGTAAGCACGAATCAGAAAGTGATAGCGACAGAAGTGGTGATAGCGACAGTAGAGACGATAGCGATGAAACGTCGGACAGCGAGTCTACAGAAGATGAGTCGGGTAAGAAAAAACCAGGTTCTGAGCAGAGGAAACAATCCGTCAGTAACGAGAGAGCTGGGTCAAAACCGTTCAAGACTCAGTTGACGGCCAGAAATGGAATCACGAGGAAACTACCCGTATTCACCGGACGACCCGAAGAGTGGCCGTTATTCATTGGAGCATTCGAAGCATCTACGGAAGCATGTGGTTTTAGCGACATTGAAAACCTTGTCCGCTTGCAAGAAAGCCTGAAAGGTCCAGCGTTAGAAAGCGTGCGTTGTCAACTCCCACTGCCGAAATCCGTACCCAGAGTTGTTAAGAAACTTCGTCAAATGTACGGTAGGCCGGAACAACTTCTTCAGTGTCATTTGGATCGGATTAGAAAACTGGACGCACCGAAAGCAGACAAACTCGGTAGTTATGTTCCTTTTGGTAACGCCGTGGAACAACTGTGCGAACACCTGAAAATGGCTGGACTGAAACAGCATCTGGTGAACCCTCTTCTAATTCAAGACTTGGTAGATAAACTACCTGCCAGCGACAAGCGCGAGTGGGTGCGGTATAAGAGGAAGAAAAAGTCGGTTACGCTACGTACACTTTCCAAATTTCTCTCGAAGATCGTAGCTGAAGCCTGTGAAGCAAATGTTGCGCTGGACATTAAACCAGATTCGAAGACCAGATTTACGACAACAAAAGCCAACAAAGGCACATCGAGAGGAGCAGTCTACAATCACAGAGCTGCAGAAGCTACCAGAAAAAGCAGCGAAAATTCAAAAAGCGCAAAAGCCATGTATAGTCTGTCAACGCGCGGATCATCGATTGAGGTACTACGAAGACTTCAAAAAGTATCCGCCAACCGATCGCATCAAGCTGGTGGAACAAAAAAGGCTTTGCAAGGTGTGTCTCAATGACCACGGGAACGCGGAATGTAAGTTTAGACTACAGTGTGATGTTGGGGATTGCCAGCAACGCCACAATCCGCTTCTGCATCCCCCCCAAACTACAGTAGCTATTAATGCACATGTGCGAGTAAACAGTTCAATACTTTTCCGTATGCTGCCCAGTATTCTGCATTGTGGGCAAAAGTTTGTGAGCACTCTGGCATTTCTTGATGAAGGGGCGTCGGTGACGCTAATTGAAAAGCATTTAGCAGATGAAATTGCCCAAGTAACAATTTTAGTTTTATTCCAGCCGTATAACACTTCTCCCGGCTTTGTTAATAAAACTACATTCAAAACTGTTTTGTCTACCAACACCTCCTCTATGCTTCTTTAAAGCCAAAATGTGTACAAAATGGCCCACTCTAAAGATGGTTGTGAAAACAAGTTAATAAAACCTTCATAAGACCATAAAGATTTTGAAAATGTTCTAGTGAAAGATGTTATGACCACTTGAGAACCTTCATAAAACCTATTGGCTGCCATGAAAACCAGGATGCGGCCAAATGGCCACAGCTGTCAAACTTCACTGTGAAATTGAGGTTGTTTTTTGTTGTTCTGCTTTGTTCGATTCTCTGCTCTTCTGATTCATTTAGCAGTACAAAAAAGGTCTAGTGTTGCGGGAAATTTTGTTTGATAGCAAAATATCCAAAACAAATTGTGTTTTCTACAGAGTATTATGCTCCAAATTATATGCGCATTTATTTTTATGGTGAATATTGGCACGATAATGCGCCTCAAAAAAATAAAATTTAAAAACAACAAAAAAAAAAAAAAAAAAAAAAAATTAAAAAAAAAAATAAAAATTTTTCTAAAAAGTGTTTGGATTTTAATAAATTATTCAAAAAAAAACCCAAAAAAAGTTTCTATCTACAGTTTATTTGCATACCAATGAAAATTTGGAGCATTTATTTTTCCACCTTTCAAATTTTTTTTCCCCTTTCAAATATTTTTTTTTTTTTAAATAGGGCGTTTGAAAAAAAACCAAGTTTTGCCATAAAACCAATTTTTCTTCGCAATGTAACGCGGCTGGGTAGCTCAGTGGTTACCCGTTCTGCTTACTGAGCAGATTGTCGGGAGTTCAATCCCAGGCCCGTCCCCTTCCTTGCCATTTTTCACTTGCCTCTTTCTATCACCACTAGATTTAAAATAAAAAGCAGTCTACTGCGCTTTCTTTCATTGATCGCATCACTTACCACAGTGCATCCATTATCTAAAAATAACCTGCCTCACTAACACAACTATCCTTCCCTTGGCAATTGTAGAGATGCAGTGGTGTTCACGGTCTCTAATAACAACGATTGTCAAACTAAATCATCCTTCCCCCTTCCCCAAAAGACCGTGAGGACGTGGCCGGCGCCGGTACTGATCTATAAATAGAATTAGTGAACTTGTACATTGAAGATGTAAAGCTTACTCCCAAGCTCCATCTATGTGGTTCTCTGTGCAATTCCACTAGTTCTGTCAGTAAGGGAGTAGCAACTACGAATTTGCACGGTCTTTTATAAAAAAAAAAAAAAAAAAAAAAAAAAAAAAAAAAAAAAAAAAAAAAAAAAAATTTTTCTTAAAAAATAATATTAAAAAATTGTTTTTTTTTTTGGTGCCTTCCTCCCCACCCCCCCCCCCTTTTCCAACAAATACAGGAAAAAAAGTTTTTAAAAAATTTTTTCAACTGACCATAATAAAATAATTTCAATGAGTCCTAAAACGGCATTTCAATACAGCATTTTACAAGTTCATAAAGTCGAAATAAAACCTTTGAAAGGAGTAAAAGGAATTTGAGAAACAAGGTTTTAAGATCGTTGTAAACAAGCTGTGTAGGTTCTTATAAACCTGATTAAAATATGAAACCTATTGGCACCTCTTGGTGCCATAATAAAACCAAATTGATTTCAAGTGGCTTTCATAAAACTTCAATAAAACTTAATAAAGCCGGATGGTGTTAGCAATGTTACTTGGGTGGTTTACACGGCGTGAATCGTCCATTGACAATGAAGTGGACTTCTGACATTTCCAGAATTGAAAACGATTCCGTTTGTAGCAATGTGTGGATTTCATCTCCTGGCACGGACGACAAGATTTTGTTGAAGACAGTTCAGACGGTTAAGGAGCTGCTTCTTCCTCGGCAATCGCTTGAAGCCACGGAGATATCTGATCGATACACGTTCCTACGTGACATCCCTCTCCGTTCATATCACAGTAGTCGTCCGGGAATTTAAATCAGACTGAATAATATTCACGTTATAGCACCAATCGACAAACGACTTCCCAAGTAGCACAACTTGTTTCAATAGAGCATAAAAATCTCTCTTGAAACAAATTAGGGATAGTTTTGTTTGGCTATGTACCTCAAAATCATACACAACAGGAACGGAAAAGGCGCAAGGGTGGAGCCTGTTTGCAACTTGACATTGTTTTTACAGAGTTGCAATAGCATTTTGTAAAACTTTTAAATATTGTAAATCACGTTGCAAAAAGGTGAAATGATACCAACGTGTAAAAGAATGCAAGGATAACTTTTTATTAAAATGGATATCGTTATCAACCAAACATTCGTGATCAAAATACAGAGAGCTAAAATGATCTAAAAATCGTTTTGAAATAAGTTTATTTTTTTCATCTTTTTCTCTCACCCCCCACCCCATTCCCCCAAAACAAAAAAAATTTTTATTTAAAAACACATTTTTTTTTTCAAATTATATACCCCACCTTTTTTTAAACTCAAGAATGAGTGATATTTTAAAATCTCATTTTGTATTGCAAGATTTTGTCATACACGCTAAGATCAGTTTACTTAAATATGAGTGAACTTTACCCATAATCGCGGAAAAGTGCACATACTCATTTTATGGGTAAAGTCGCTCTACCCATATTTGAGTACACATGGTTAACTAACAATATAGGTAATGTTTACTTATTTATGGGTAACCAATTTAAAGTAAATTTCACGCAAATATAGGTAAATCTAAAACCTTATATTGAAATTAGACGCAAATATGGATATGGATATGGATTTCTCTAAGCCTCAATTATACTACTACTATAGCAATTGGACTAACTGCTGATTGTTTGTTCCATAACAAGTAATACAAATATTGCTGAGAAGTGATTAAAAAGAAATGACTAACAGTTGATAAAACAATTATTGATCGAATGGTTGAACCCATCAGGTTAAAAAACAAGAACGGCATTACTTTTTCAGATGTTGTGATTCCTCCCACTCCCTCTCATCGTAGTGTATTCTCTGTACAATTCCAAGGTCAAAACTCTGCCACAACCTTCTCACCGCTCAATTTTCGGAACGAATCCGGATCCAAATGTTTTTTTCAGTTCTTCCATCTTCTACTACGCAATTCCAACTTTCGTAATGGACCTCAATCTGTTGAATCGCAAGATGGAATGATAACCAACCTTCTCGATCCAATGAAGCTTACGAACTGCCAAGGTTTTTTTATTCATCCAAATATGGGTAATATGCATTTACTCATATTTAGGTAATATCACTTAACTCAAATTGTAAGTGAAGTTGACCCACTTTTGTGAGTACAATTTACCCATATTATGAGTATTGCATCAGTTACCCATATATGGGTGAAACAATAACCTTTTTATGGGTAATTGAGTCTTAGCGTGTATGGCTTCTACACGCTAAGATGGGAATACCTAAAATTAGGTATTTATTTTACCTAAAAATAGGTATTGTTGACAGTACCCAAAATATCGGTAAAATTAAACGATAATGAACAGTCATTTTTACTGAAATTTGGGTAATGTTCATTTGTCAATATTGGACGTTATTATTTACCCAAAATTGAACAAATTTTCAACAATGAAGCAACGTGTTCGCCATATTTTTCTAAGCGAAAACGTAATTATTTTTCTAATTAATCTTTCAATAAATGTCCCAATATTTGAAACAATAACTTTTGCATTCCTTTTTTTTAGATTCTATCTCCGACGAGAATCCCGAAGTGCAATTCGGCTTCACTCCGGAGCGAAAAAAGGAACGTTGGGTTGATGCAGAAAAAATATTTCAGTAATGGAGGAATCCAGGTAACGCAAAAAAGAGTTTAAGCAGAGTTATTGTTGAAAAAAAGAGTAGATAACCGTCGGTAATGATGATACTGACCAATTTCATACAGTTTGAAAAATAGCCAGAAAGTTATTATCAATTTTAGTTTTAGATACTTCGATGTTTAACCTCAATTAAGCTTTACATGGATTCCTCCATACTTTATTGATACTTATTTTTTAAAAACAGAATAAAAAAAACTGAGATTTTTATACGTTTGAACATTAAATTTTGTTTCTCTATAAGTTCCGAAAATGAAATACTTTTCCGAATGTATAAATTGTTAAATTGTCTATTTTGAAGCATTCTGTAAAATATAACTACAAAATAATACCTAATTTTCAGTACAAAGTAAGGATAAAAATAACGGTAATTTTTTACGTTAATCTTCTTTCAATACCATTACCCAATATTAGGTAATCTTTGTTTACGCATAATTTGGGTATATGCATTTTTAAGCGATTATCGATACTTTTTAACGATTTTTAGGTATTCTCATCTTAGCGTGTACGAACAAACCAAATACACTACCGGCTAAAAATCTTTAAATTATACATATTTGGACAATAGCGCCAGTAGTAGTCTGATAGTGGAGTTTTTCTTTTATTTACGTATACCTGATTGACTTAGAATTAAAATCTACTAAATTCCACATAATTAAATATTAATAAATTTAATATTAAATTAAACTAATAGCTGCCTATTTGTTCAAAGAAGATACATAACGTACTGAAAAGAGGATGTTTGACTGGCATTACAAGTAAAACAACAATGTATGGGTCGCCTTCAACAACAGTTTACAATTAATTGAAACAAAGAAGAGGAATAATTCAGAAGCTACGCCATGTTTTTTACTTATAAAAACTGAAGAACAATTGAGTGAGGATTTCGTTTAGAGGTTCAAATGGAATAATAAAATAAAATCCTAGTATTACTAACCTTCCATACATTCGAAGTCGGGATTGCTCGCAATTTGATTATCTGTAGTTTTGGTTTAAGTATGTGTATGTATGTATGTATGGTAGCCACCATCCCTTCTAGCGCTTGGCTTGGATGCAGCTCCACTTAATAGCTAGATCAAATTGAGCCACCGATCTGAATTCACAATATCGCTGTATGAAGGGCCAAAAACGGAGGGGTGGACCCGTAAGCAGAGACACTCACGCGAAATCCACGGGAAATTAAGAATCTCCTTCCAACGATACGATACTGTTGGAGTAGAATTCGCAGCATCACAATCGAATGGATAGGATAAAGAAAATGATACTGTTTATTCCCTCCTAGACTCAGGCAGTCAATCAAACCATCGTCCAGTTTCAGCTTGAATGATACCCTGATGCCCCCTCCCAACCCAGTATTTCTTATATATGATGTAAATAATATGTCATAATATGCAATAAATGTAGTATGTATTACAGCAATGAAATATACAAGAATATTTAATAAAAATATGTCATAGTTGAAATTCGTCATCCTGTAATTTTAATATGGTTATAAATAAAATAATATGATGAAATAATTAAAATAGTATTAATTGGCATATGATAATAATGTGCTGCTTGGTACCTCTTGACAGCTCCATCATTGGTAGATGAATGTAACTCCGGAATGTGAAGGTTATTTCGCAATTAAATGAAGTATAAATATCTATGAAACATTTAATTATACACTAAACAATAAAAAATATATATTTATTTATGACATATGGATATACAAAATCAGCAGAATTGAGAAGTATTTCTTTATTATAATAATATCCAATGATCTGATAACTTTTAGCTACAGTGCAACAATTGAGAAGCATTTATTAATTATAATAATATCCAATGATCTGAATTAATAAGAGAACTTTTAGCTTCAGTGCAACAATTGAGTAGCATTTATTAATTATAATAATATCCAATGATCTGAATTAATAAGAGAACTTTTATCTAAAGTGCAACAATTGCTAAACTATCTGGAATAAACTTCCTTGTAACCTTGAAGAAGATAAAATTTAATTATTATTATTTATTTATTTCTATAAAAATCTTAATATGATTTTAATAACAAACAATAATGATATGATGAAAATAATACGATAATGTAATAAAATACTAAATAATGTACTATAATAATTAAATGCAGCTATTTGTCTCTTCCGCAGCAGTGTTAGTTGATTGAAACTCTGAAATAACGAAAATTTTCAGCGTGATATAATGAAAGAAAGTTGATCACCTGGCAGCCTAGCAAAATTGCAAAGAAAATTTAAGCCAACAATAAGGCGAAATAAATTTCCTATGAGTATGAATATTGCTTAAAAATGGAAACTTAATAAATCAAAAATTAAAAAAATAAATTTAAAAAAAATAAAAGGAGATTTGAATTTTCCGCTAACTTATGTTTTCTACTGGACCCATCCATAATTCTTTATGCCTGTCAAATAGAAAATGTAGGATTATAAGCTATGTTAGTTTTTGAATTTTGAATAATTTTTTTTTATGAAGAAGGTACCAATTTCAAGCATTCATTATACTAAAAATTTGGAACATATATGTTAATGATTAGTTTTCAAAATTATCAACTCTGAAATACAAATAAGAATATAAAAAGTAGAGAAAAACAGTTTACGGGGTTTTCAATTAATATTAAGATATTAGAAATCTCGAGTAATTCATTATAAGGGCCCAAAAGCCATCTGCAAACAATGACTCCAAACAAGTATCCAGCAAGTCATATGGTAGAACTAACACTCTTCTACAATATGCTGCTTTTACTTAACGAGTGTGATTTAAGACTCAAGAGAAATCGACATTTAAAGTCACCGTCAACAAACGGCTCCAGGCCCCTAACATGAATTACTCGAGAAATAAACAAAAAATAAACTAAGCAGTCCAAAAATTAGAAAGGTCTCACCGCATTTTCGGGAGCACTGCCGGATCTCATTTAGCAGCTGTTGTCGTTGCTGCCATTTTGAATATGTTCTCAACAAGCGGCCACACACGTACACACCCACAGCTCATGCTAGTCATCATCATCTAGCACATCGGGAATGCTAAATATAACGTTGTCTTACCAGTATTTTTTCCGGCACTCTCACCCCTCCATCTGCCACAAAGATGCATACCCATTACCCGCACTGTCACATTTTCCTGACCTGCTCTCGCCCCAAGGAGTGCAAGTGATTTTTGAATGGCCCCATCATCAACATGCAACATCATCGATAAGGCCATAATAAACGCCGATCCACCAACACCAACACTAAACAGCAAGGTATGACAGTTTTTTTTTAATTTCTTTATTTGAGTGGCTTTCAGCCTTTTGGGCTGGTTCGCCACTTAGGTATGACAGTTATTCTCATCGTTGCTTCGACGATTTTCGACTCAAAATCACCACCACCAAAAACTTTTCGGCACACGTCTCCTTTCTCGCTCTTCCCGATCTTCCTACTTATATTTTAAATGGACACCACTACACTTGACGACCACTATTAATCAAAAATGCATTTGTATTTCAACCTGATCTAATTTTTCAACTGACGGACACGGCAAATTTGGCGATTTTGTGGTAGCCCAATAATAGACCAATTACAACCGAAATCTGCGCAATTACTTGAAACGAAACGCGAGGGAAGCGTCGCCACGACGACGGAGAGCAACCTCGGCATCAATTTTAATTTTTTTATTTTGATCTCACGAATTCAAATTCTAATAAAAAAAAACCGGCTCGCAAAAAAACTGATTTTGACCCGCACGACACAACAACTATGTAGATACTTTCTCTTCACAGCCAAAACCGAGTTTGATCCCCGAAATAGCAGCACAAAAAACACGAAAATTCTAAAACAATCGGAGCAACACTTCACACATCTGAACGCGAGCAAGCACCGACGTCTTCTGTCTGTAGTTTTGGTTTGAGTCATTAAAAAATTTCAATTGTATTATAAAATAAAATAAAACGTGTTACTTCAAAAACTTTAGGCACAAATGTTTCAAAGTGAAGTTATCTTAGCATAAGTGGAAAATATTCAACCTTTCTTAATATGTTTTTATGTAGAACTTGTTGTGAAATTAAGTGCAATTATTTAATTGCATTGTTAATGACGAACAATTACTAGCCAGAAAAATTCAATTTTATGATTGCTTAAAGAAGCTTGATAAGTCATTTCCTGTTATGAACCACGAGAAGTTAAATAACTTACTTTTAAAAGATGAAAACAGCGTTTTATAATTTAAGTTGGTCGTTGAAACCAATCTTGATACAGTTGGTCTTGATAAGTTTATTTTCATTGTTAGGTACTTTAGGTATTTCATTTGAAGCTTTATTCGCTTAACTCAACACAAAGTTTCATAGAACAAATTGATATTGAACAACTTTTAAACAACTTTAATATAATTATTTTCGCATATGATCAATCAATTATTCCACATTAATAACATTAGAATCCTTACTATACAGATATTGTTGCTTGGGTTTTGATTGAACCAATACCATAATTTTACTATGGAAATTTAACCAATACCATAATTTTACTATTTCATTAGGTAAAATTAGGTATAGTTGGGAACAAAGAAAAACTTATGTCCTTAAAATTCGGTCTACGGGTTTCTTGTAAAATCATTGATTTTTTTTCTATTTAAACATTTGACAGAATAAATTCAAAAACATTACAGCTTATGTCATCACGCAGACTAGTAATCTCCCAACTGTTTATTTTGTTTGGGAAGATAATTTATTTCAGCTTTACGTAGGTTGCTATTTTATTTATATTAATTAGCTGGTACAGCCAAAAATAAAAATATTATGCTCTCACTATTTGAGTGATCCATGTTTAATAGTGAAATAGTAATAACCACTACCATAAAAATCTTAGCGTATAGAAGTTGTGTAATGAGCACTTCAAACCATTTTCTTTGTTAGGCCACTGCAATAACAACAACCTCTAGAAATCAACCCTTATTGATTATTTTTAAATTCATATCAAAACACATGTGGTCGGTAGTGTGCATTTCATTTGGATATATACCACATGTCATCACTGTTGTGATAATGTGCAATTGAACGTTGCAAGCATGTAACATTTTTTATTGACTTTTTCTGCGTTCTAGTTATGTTGCACATGTGGCTCAAAAAAAGTATTCTGAAAACTTTAAGTATCAGTGCGCTTCATTGGAACAAGAGTGTAACATTGTTGTTATGTTGCACTGGAAGTCAAAAATTTTCATAATTAACATCACCTACACTGGAAAATATTAAGTATGCAACGTCAGGATTAAATTTACTTAGATGCATGTTTACAAAGACGAACAGGTCTCAACTAACTCCAATGTTTGTTTTGAATGGTCTTGGCAAACCATTGAAGCAACATCAATGAAATATCTAGTATATCGTGTACGTGAAATATACTCTGCTGTAACAAAATATGCTTTTTGTTACTGCAGAATTACTAAAATGAAACATGAAAACTAAGTGTTGAATGTAAAAGATGTTTCGTGTGCTACTTGGGTTGGTGGTCCTGGAGAACCGATCGCAGTTAAATCAAGACTTGGCTGGACCGTATATGGGCCACAAACAGGAGAAGCATTAAGCGAAGCCTTTTTTGGTCATCATCATGCAGTGAGCAACCAAGCAATACACGATTTTTTGAAAGACCACTACGCTCTCGAAGAATCCGCGGTGGCTGTGTTTCACGAAACGAAGGAGGAAAAGAGGGCCCGTGACATCTTAGAACGCACAACCAGACGCATAGGAGACCGCTTTGAAACGGGGCTCATATGGAAATCTGATATTATACAATTCCCGGACAGTTTCCCGATGGCTTTTCGGCGCCTGAAGCATCTGGAACGACGTTTAGAGAAAACACCTGATCTGTTCGAGAAAGTTTAACAACAAGTGATCGAATACCAGCATAAAGGGTACGCGCATCTGGCAACGACTGAAGAATTGGCAAAAATGGACCCTCGCAGGAAGTGGTATCTCCCATTAAACGTAGTCATCAACCCTAAAAAACCTGGCAAAGTCCGCCTGGTGTGGGATGCTGCCGCGTCTGTAAACGGCGTTTCTTTAAACTCACAGCTTCTCAAAGGGCCTGACATGCTAACTGCGTTGCCTAAAATAATATGCCGTTTTCGGGAGCGACCAATAGCTTTAGGTGGGGACATCCGTGAGATGTACCACCAGATGATGATGCGTGAAGAAGACAAATCGGCACAACTATTTATCTTTCGGATGAAACTCACGGACAAGCCAGAAGTCTACATAATGGACGTTTTCACGTTTGGCGCCACCAGTTCTCCGTGCTGTGCACAATATGTTAAGAACTTAAACGCACTCGAGTTCTGTGATGAGTTTCCGGATGCAGCGACGGCAATCATCGAACACCATTATGTTGATGATATTTCGACAGTGTGGATTCCGTGGAAGAAGCTATTCAACAAGTGAAAGACGTTGCTTTTATTCACGCTAAAGGAGGATTCCAAATAAGAAATTGGGTCTCAAATTCAGAAGAAGTGCTTCGCCACCTCGGTAAGCAAACATCCTTAACCGAGATACTTCTGACGCAGGATAAAGTCACTGAAACGAAACGCGTCTTAGGGATTACGTGGAATCCAAGTGAGGACATCTTCTCGTTCTCAACGAATCATCGGCAGGATCTTGAAAACTTTTTCGTAGGCATAGAAAGGCCGACAAAACGAATTGTGAATTGCGTTATGGGGTTTTTTGACTCCCAAGGCATGTTTTCCCATTTCACGATTCACGGAAAACTTATTATGCAAAATTTGTGGCGGTTGGGCTGTGAATGGGATAATGCAGTTGATGACGATACCTGGGAATATTGGAAGCGCTGGACTGAATTGTTGCCGATCGTAAAAGAGGTACGAGTCCCTCGGGCTTACTTTGGCCGTCTTCGATCGGATGAGGTAGAGTCGCTTGAACTGTATGTGTTCACAGACGCTAGTGAACATGCGTATTGAGCAGTGGCGTATTTCAGAGCAGCGGTGAGGGGTGTTTATAAGTGCGCATTGGTAATGTCACGGTTCAAGGTAGCCCCACTAAAAAGGCATACCTCGCCTGGAACTATTGGCTGCAGTACTTGGAGCTAGACTATCGCGCACAGTTGAATCAAGTCATTCCCTACCCATGCACCGCCGATTCTACTGGACGGATTCACAAACAGTGCTAAACTGGATTCGTTCAGATCAACATAAATATAAGCAGTTCGTTGCCTTTCGAATTGGGGAGATTCACGAGTTGACCAACTTGGCGGATTGGCGCCTATCAGCTTTCTGCTTCCTTAGTGGACCTTGATGTTGATCTTGATAGTAATATAGGATTTGCATTATTTGGATCTTCTTGGCGGTAGCTTGTGTCGTATTTGAGATGCATCTCTGGTGTAATTTATAAAGACGAAATAAGAGAGGTGGCGTTGCGCAGCTCGAAACGAAGGACTTTTTGTACGAATGCTTGTGAGAAAAAGTTCTTTGTTTCGAGATCCAAAATGCGACCTCAGGTTAATTTTCGAGCTGGCTGAACAAGCTCGTGCGTGGGCAAGAAATTTGTTTGCATCTGGCATCGAATGCTTATTTATATGTCAGCAAACAGAGCGCATTGTAAGCCAATATTTAAATGAATTACATCTCAGCATTGTTTTTAAGAATAACTGCATAACCTTAACCATCGATATCCATGAGTTCAATATGTGCTATGTTTTCTCGCGAGGAATATAAGGAAATATGTCCAAATATTTCGAAAAAGTGATATTCTATGGTATATTTCTATAAACAGGGATTTTCCTGTAAATCTCTGAATTGATAAAGTGACCAACATACAAAGCACCAGTTTGATCAATACATTTTTACCTAAAAAGAGAAGTTAACTAAAAACAATGTTATAAATTTAAAGAAAGCGTCAATTTTCTCCAAACTTTTCCTGAATTATTATTAAAATTAATTACATTAAAATTAAAACATAAACAATTCAGAGACTTTTAAGATGTAAATCATGAAAAAAATTCAAAATAGTATGTAATAGATCTATCTCCACTTCTATTCGACCTACATTTGAATTACCTTTTGAATCGTATTCATGAAGCGAACTAGATGATTAGAAGATGCTAGACCACCTTCCATACAAAGTATATTCGATCGAAACGCCAATTTCTTCAATCCTTTTGGGCATATTCGTTAGGTGTGATTCATGGCTTGCCAATTTGCAAGTTCATATAAAACAGTCAATACCAGAGAGCTAACGATGTTTTTTGACGTAGACTACGTCTTACGGCAAGGGCAGCGTGACAAATGAAAATCTGAAAATAGCGTCTGTCACGAAATATCCTTACAAATTTAACGCTTATAAGATGTTTAAATTGCTGCTAATTGTTGCTAATTTTCCCGCGTTTCAAGTCAACTGTCAAAAATTGTCTTTCCACAATTTTAAACCATTGAAATCAACGCAAATAAAAGGTGATGTCTTACAATTTTGTTTTGTTGGCTAAATTTACTGAATGCACAGTACTTTTCCATCACAGATTTCAATGTAGCAATGAACGTATGTTGCAGTGAACAATATATAAGGGGTACATTTTTGCAAATTATCTCATTCGTTCGGTAATTGTCAAGCTACGCGGAGTGGCGGGGAGCCAATATTGGATTGGCAACTGGTGGTGGCAAGTACCCTAGAGGGCTTACTGGCGAGCAACCATTGGCCAGGATTACCCTATTTCGCCTGGCAACCGTTGTTAGGCAGCCATGTGTTTTGCAGTCGTGTGATAGGCAATCGGTTGAACTATGAGGAGCAAAATAAGGTGCTTGTGTGTGTGATCCTGTTGTTAGCCAATTTTTGATAAGACGCAACCGATCCAATAATCTGCTTCTGCAAAAAACTTAGGGGGTTTAAATTCAAATGTGGACTATTTAAAATTCGTCCTTTTCAGGACAACCAATTCAATTTCCCTAGTGAAAGAGTTTGTTTAAATTTAACATACAAATTTCCAAATTCCGTTTTAGATTCTTGGCAATTGGCAGCCAGCGGTGGCTTAAATAGTATTAGTTTTAAATTTGGTCATACCTTAAGCGTTGTGTTTAACGGTTTCTATATTATTCTGGAGCGCAAATAGCAGGCTTATAGCAATGGTTGCATGCCAAAAAGAAATTTAAAAAATGGCAAATAAAAACACTGATTGCTAATAACTTGATCATTTCTTGATTGATTTTTGAGATTTTTGCACTAGACAATTAATGGTTTTCAGGCGGCTGAAGCAGCGGAAGCAACCGAACGGAGTAACAAATTCAATGGCCGCAGGCCGAAGCCTAAAAGTCTGGCAGAAGTGAAATAGAAGGACAAGCTAAAAATGGAGCAGGTGGAGGTTCTGAAGAAAACGAAGAAGTAGCAATGATGTTGATGGGTTGAAGGAGTTATGTTTGAGGTACGATGCTATTTTCGTTCATCCGGTGAGTACGTGCGCATATATTTTCTAGGATAGAGAGTGTAATGTTTTCCGTAATTAATGATCGTTCAATTTGCTGACTGATAATATTTTTCTGCACAGTCTTCAAACGACTACTCCACGCCTGCAAACGCGTATTTGTGTGTAGATGAGTGTGTGTGTGGGGGGGGGGGGGGGCGTTGAGAGAGGGGGCGGGTGAGTGTGTGAGCGTTTTACTTTGTGTCGGTGCGCCCTTCTGCTCTTTTCAGAAAGCGAGTAATGGCGCTATAACCATAAGCCATACACTACACCCTTGGCTTTGGAGCCTATCAACAAGTAAATACCTGTGTTTCAGCCCAGAAAAGCGGACAACAAAGGAGTACATTTACTTTCTTAGCTTCGTCATGCCCAACGACCTATATAAATTTTTATATGTACATATGCTTTCTCGCCATGGAAAGATTTCCTTCAAAGACTTCCAACTCCAGATGTCTTTGAAGGAAATCCTCCAAAACGAGCATCTACCGATGCCAAGCGAGCTCGTTTTTATTTCACCAAATAATTTCTAAGATGCGAATCATAGAATTTCTTAACACACATACTTATTTACTAGCATATGCCAATCCAACGTCCCATTAGAACAGCACGTACGCTGCAATGTTCTGCTACCAATGAAAATTATTTAAAATGTTGAACATAATGCATCAAACGGTCTACGTCAACCGGTCGGTCGTATGTTTTACACTGCCCCACTTATTTTTTTTTAATTATTACCAAATTGTACACGATTTTCATTGCTGCACAACAAATTTATCAAACAGCCGGCGTCGGTGGTGTAGTGGTAAGCGTGACTGCTACTTGGCACCCCAGTGGGTCTGGGTTCAATCCCAGTCGACGTCGGTGGTTTTTCTGAGGCGAAAAAATCTAGTCACGTCTTCCTTCGGAAGGGAAGTAAAGCCGTTGGTCCCGGTTCATATTCATGAGTCGTTAGGTAGGGTCCAGGTGGTGGAGTCGTCTTCCTGGCGTCGGTTATTGTCACCATGTGAGGAAATAAGCCGACGTAAAATAAAGATTAAAAAAAAAAAAATTTTATCAAATCATTTAATGAAAAAATATTCACAAAATAAGAAATTTTAACTCGATTACAAGTACGGAGAACGTAGGGTAGAGCAGAACTTCAGCATAAGTGCTCATTTTCGGCACATAGATAGAAAACATCAAATTTATCAATGTTTTTTATATGAAATATGAGTTCATACATTTGGCAAGTAAGTTAAGTTCAATAACTACAACTCAATGTCAGTTTGAACTTATTTCCTGAATCTTTATATTCTCTCTGACCGAACCCAAAAGCGCTCCAAATAGATAACACTGTTCATACCTACAGCCGACTGCTGCAGTGGTTTCAATGGCGTTTCAAAATGTCGAGTCGTAATTGAAAATGATATGCCGTAATTGCGGTTGAGAAGCTGTGTCAGATTTTCAAAAATATCTCAGCAGCCAGCGATTTCTCGCGTACCCCGAGAAAACCTATCCTTCTTGACCGATTTTCTTCATCAAATTTCTGTTAATAACTCAGCTATTAAAGTATTTTCCATTGAATTTGTTGTTTGGCGCTGCACGCAGAGCCACAGATTTGTTTATTTTGCCGTGGTATACTACAGAGAAAGTCGATGAAGAGAATCGACCAATAAGGATCGCTTCTTTTCTAATGTTACGCGAGATTTATTTTCAAATCTAACGATACGATGCAAAGATAAATAAACTAAGAAATTGTTTTTGAAATTCACATTCCATCTCCTGGTTAAAGTGCGTGGTGTGCTGAGTATAACGGAATAACGATATTTACCCTATCAGTCTACCTCTGAAAATCCACTCCTGAATGAAGATAGCAGAAAAAGAAGATAAATCTCAATAATTATATATATATATATATATATATATATATATATATATATATATATATATATATATATATATATATATATATATATATATATATATATATATATATATATATATATATATATATATATATATATATATATATATATATATACTTTTTTAGTCAAACAATTTCTTCAATAGTTCTATATATATTGCGATTCCAGTACTTAACCATGTGTATGATTTCTATGTTTTGATTCTGGTTCATACACTGCGCATCAATGGTACACACGTGACGACCACGACGCGATGCGGAACCGATTTTTGAATTTCTGATTCTGTATTTTACTCCCTCACTTATCAGAGTCTTCAACACACTAGCCCCTTTCCCAACATCAGGATTAGCATTGCAACGAAAAACAGTTCCTTGTTCTTTTGTTTTGCCGTTGTCTCACACACGCGGCGGCTTCGCTAGAATTGAATTTTCGGAACCAGACAACTGCTAGCGATTAGCTGATTGAGCAAGAATTTTTTTTCTCAACAAAATAATGCTCAGGCTGCGAGTCAAATGTTGCATGAGTTATTACGATTGTGCTCAAGGCCTGAGAGAGATAGAGCTGATTCTTATGAACTCATTCTCTGGCTTTTCCTATTCTCGCGGTGAGTTGAATCACCATATCGTTCAAACCGTCGCGCTCCATCTTGTGCTGCAATGCTGGTACGAAACACTGTGAGTTATCTCTCTCGAAAACAGGTATTGAGCGTTCATTGATGTGAGTGCATACAACATTGAACTTAACCTAACACCCAGTGGACCAGTATGGACATTTTCGGTTTGCGAAAAGTTCCACAGGCTGGAGCGGGAATCGAACCCTCACTTCATGGCAATCGCTTGAACGATGGATGACGCCACTAACCGCTTGACCACGAAGCCCATCTAATTATGCAATTAAAAAAGTTTTCCAGGATGCTTTCAATAATTGGCTGCGTTAGTGTGAGATTAGATTAGCTTAGATTAGTTATACATGCGACAAATTTATTGAGGCCCTTAATCTATTTTCAATTAACTTTTTTTTTAAACGATGTTCTTAATGTGGCACTCCTGCCCCACCCTACTCTACAGCCAAATGAAGCCAGATTAAACCATTCCAACTTTAGGAAGATGACAACTTTACACAGCAATTGCTAATGTGATGCATTGAAAATTATGATCAACCTGGTTCCTGGCCTTTACTACAATAGGTCATATTGTGCGTAGCACCAAAACCTCATCTACCTATCCCCAAAAGAAAATATCCGAAAATTGACATTGAAATGTTATGCAAATAGAAATAATGTGGCCCAGTTAGAATTGGAACATAGAATTTTGCGCATACTTCGAATATACGTTAACAAAATAGTATTCTGTTTTAACTTAAATGTTCGACTTTATGTGAACTTTAGAGGGAAAATACAAAAAAAAATTAATCATCTTCGATTTCGAAGAAATTTGCGGAATTTTCCCGGAATACGTTTCATCAACCGGCGCACATTATTCCCACCCATCGTTTTGGCAATCTTATTCCACATACTATAATTGTTATGTCTGTATTCTCCGCACGTGGAGTAATCTTATTCCACTTGGTTCTCAATTCATTGATCACTCTATCGGTCTGATCTGGGGACAGTTGGGTGGGTTGAGTTCTTTCGGTATAAACTGAATCCCGTTGGTTTCATACCACTGTAGCACTGCTTTACTGTAATGACAGCTTGCAAGATCTTGCCAAAACATGACAGGTTCATTGTGGGATCAGATGAATCACAATGTTCTGACAATATTCGTTCTGTACAGCTCTGAATTGAATGTCTTATCAGTGATGAAAACCTTGGTCTTCCTACCGCAGCTACAGATGCTTTGCTAAATCATGTATTTGCGTGAAAATTTATCTGCAAACACAAACTTGAAATTGGCAGGAACATCTCCCCGAGCCGTAGCCATTTAAATTTTTTGTCCCGGTAGCTGTTCGAAATCGGCCTTTACATAGGATTCATCATCCATGAGGAGACAGCCATTGAATTTTCAACAACTGATCATACAGTTTTCTGGTACGAGTTCTGGCCACATTGTTTTGCTTTTGATCCATATTTGGTGGTCTATAGGCACGATATGACTTGAAGCCTTCCCGGAGATGAATCCGTTGCATGGTACAGCGTGCGGCGCGAAACTTTTTGGCCAAATCGTGGTCTGAGATGTCGGGGTTTGCCTTAATGTTCTTGATGACTTTGTTCCGCAGTTGAAGGTTGACAGTAGCCGCCCGACGCTTGCTTGGAGACTTGCGATCCGTCGACAAAGTTTCTCTGCACTTTTTTAAAACACGCCACATGGTATTTCGGGGAAAACCTTACACTTTAACATGTTTTGGCCCAGACCACGAAGGGTTTTCCAAATGATTGCGCACTATTATTTTTCTTCTTTCTTCTTCCATTTTGTATTTCTCTGAAACACGTTCGAACTGCACCGCGAAAAACAAACTTCTGATGTGGTTATTGTTACAGGGAACACATAAGATGTCATAGTTTACAAATCCAACCACTAGGGTTGCTGTAAGAATCAAAAATGTTTGTTCCAATACTAAATGGGCCTCACCTTACGAAGAAAGGTGAGAAAAAAAAAGCAAAACCGATGATGCTCAAATATAGATTCACATATTAAAATATAATCCTGCAATTTTTTTAATGGTTTATTTTTTATTTTTTCAATGTAGTCCCCTGTTAGCACGATACACTTATTCCAGCAATTTTACAACTTCCGAAGGGTCTGCAAAGTACGCCTTTACGGCGTCGATGATTTTCTCGCGTTATCGGATTTTTTTTATTGAAGAGCCATCTTTTGAGGTTTGGAAACAGGTAACAGTCCGAGGGAGCCAAATCGGGTGAATACGCAGGATGCGGAAGCAATTGGAGCCGTGGTTGTGATGCTCTTGTGCACTGGCGCGTTGTCTTGCAAAAACAAAATTCTTTTTCTCTTCATGTGAGGCCGTTTTGCAACGATTTCGGCCTTCAATTGCTCCAGTAATGCACAGTAATACTCGCTGTTGACGGTTTTATTCTTTTCGAGGTAGTACACGAAGAGAATGCCATGACAATTCCAGAAAACCGACGCCAATATCTTTCCGACCCATTGAGCCTCCCTAGGCTGCTTCGGAGCACTCGTGCCGGCTTTAGTCCATTGCCGGGCACTCATTTTGTTCGCTGGTGTGTAGGTCACATGGATCTAGGCTTCATCAACAGTTACCAATCAAGGCCAAAAGTCTTTCCGATTCCGCATCAGCAAGTCTAAACACTGTTTCGTAGTGCTCTCGCGTACGTGTTTTTGGTCAGGAGTGAGCATGCGTGGCACCCGGTGACAGGATAGCTTTTCCATATGCAGAATCTCGCTCAAAATAAGCTGCTAGCTCACGCACCTTCACCCCGGCCTGCCGCTGCGGACTTCATCGGTATTGGACTTGCCCCATCCGACTTTTCTTTTGTTTCCTTCGCCGTTTTGCCTCTCAAAAATTGATGCTTTATGAGAGAACGAAAATCGTTTATATCCTTATTCAACATGATGCCAAACGCGCAAACAACAATCAGCTGTCAAAACAAAACTAAGGGCAGTATCGCACTGAAATTTGGCGGGTATGCTTAAATATGAACGAACTTCAAGGCACTATAAGAAGCAGCACTTTTTGCAGTAGCATCGCATTTTGGCGGTCAAGGAGGTTACTTTTCACCCCACGTAGTACTGTTGTTATCCATCTCATGTGAATTTTTTTTGAATAGGTTGAGGTGTTCACGGTAATCTCAATTTACGCTCTTATGACTATAGAGTATGCTCCTTCGAAGGAAACTGGGACTACGCAATAAAGGGCCTGTTCATAAACCACGTAGACAAATTTTTGAGAATCTCAGACCCCCCCCCCTTCCCCCTCGTAGACTTTTCTCCACATTTTTTTGAAATTTTGTATAGAGCGTAGACTTTGGTCAACCCCCCCCCCCCTTCACACAGAAAAGTCTACGTGGTTTATGAATAGCCCCAAAGGAATATATTACTTTTACTCTCTTTAGCGTAAATTAAATGTACGTCAAAATGTGCATACTTTTTAATCATAAAAAAATAAAAAAAAAAAAAAAAAAAAATTAATCACATAAAACAATAACTATCAATAAATTTTAAAGTTTCTTCAAATAAAATTTTAAATAATTAATATATAATAAATAGTTTATCAGATTTAACTTATCACATGTGGTAATCTTAATATTAAAACTGCCCAAATCCCCTCTGGTATTGCATCCCATTTTTGTTGCCAGCTGATCAAGGCCTGTTGAAAAGAAAAAAAATTTTTTAGGGGATTTGTGTGGTTCTAATTCCCCCTCCCTGCCCCCCCCCGCCCCGTGCCCCGTTTTCCTTTCCCCGGAACGGCGCTATGGGAAGGGCCCCCACCCAGGGGGGTGGGGGAAAATTTTTTGGTTGGGGGCCCCAAAGAGATCGTATTTCGCTAACGAAATACGGTGAGTGCCTTGCCGGCCTCATTGAACGAATAGCCTGAAGTGAACTGAGACTATCCGTAAAAATGAAAAATTGATCAGAGGGAAGAGAGGCAATTCGCTCTAATGCATAGTGTATTGCCGCCAATTCTGCGACGTATACGGAGCAAGGATTTTGAAGTTTGAAGGAGGCGCTATGAATTTCGTTAAAAACACCAAATCCAGTGGAATCATTTGTTTTTGACCCGTTGGTGTAAAACTTTCTGTCACTTCTGATATGGCCAAACTTGCTTGCAAAAATTGATGGAATGTACTCCGAACGGAGTGGATCTGGTATTCCACGAGCTTCTTGCTTCATGGTTCGATCAAAAACTACAGTAGAACTAGAGAAGTCTTGGGATTAATCACGATTAGGAACGTTCGAAGAAGGGCTCACCTCCAGAGTCATGTACCAATGGTACAGTGTCATGAATTTAGTTTGAGGATTTCGTTCGATTAGCTTTTCAAAATTTTCAATTACCAATGGGTTTAGGACCTCACAGCGGATGAGGAACCGGAACGAAAGCTCCACAACACGATCTGATAAAGGAAGAACTCCTGCTGACACCTCCAAACTCATAGTATGAGTTGAGTTCATGCAGCCTAACGCGATACGAAGACAACGGTACTGGATTCGCTTCAGCTTCAGAATATGAGTATTCGCGGCGGATTGAAAACAGAAGCTACCGTACTCGAGAACCGACAGAATCGGAGTACGATACAGCTTTATCAGATCTTCCTGGTGGGCTCCCCATCATGTTCCGGTGATAGTACGCATGAAGTTTATTCGCTGCTGGCATTTCTGATGCAGATACTTAATGTTCTTTCCCCAGGTGCATTTAGAATCGAACCAGACCCCTAGGTATTTATAAGACAAACTTTGAGTTATTATTTTACCCATGAGTTGAAGCGATACCTGTGCTGGATCACGCTTCCTAGAAAAAACAACTAACTCTGTTTTCTCCGGGGAGAATTCGATACCCAGCTTTACAGCCCAGGTAGACAAATTGTCTAGGGTATCCTGCAACGGTCCCTGCAGGTTGTTCGCCCCTGGTCCTACAAATGAAACAACGGCGTCATCCACAAGCTGTCTTAGCGTGCAATTTTCCATGAGGCAGCTATCGATGTCTCTAACATAAAAATTATAAAAAGGGGGCTTAAACAAGAGCCCTGGGGGAGACCTTTGTAGCTAATTCGTGAAGTTGTCGAAGACCCATGAGAAAAGCTAATATGTTTCTCAGACAACAAATTGTACAAATAGTTGTTTAATAATGGTGAAAGGCCACACTTGTGGAATTTGTCTGAAAGAACGTCTACACAAACTGAATCAAAAGCCTCCTTAATGTCCATGAAAACTGAACCCATTTGCTCATTTTGAGCATAGGCCAGCTGTATTTCTGTTGAGAGCAGCGCAAGACAATCGTTCGTTCCTTTGCCTCTGCGGAAACCAAATTGTGTATGAGATAGAAAGCCATTAGATTCAATCCATTTGTCGAGCCGATGGAGAATCATCCTCTCTAGCAGCTTCCGTATACACGACAACATCGCAATTGGACGATAAGAGTTGTAATCCGACGCGGCTTTCCCGGGTTTTTGTATAGCTATAACTCTAACCTGCCTCCATTCATCCGGAGCAATATTGCTTTCCAGGAACTGATTAAATAAGTTTAGCAAGCGCCTCTTTACGACGTCTGGGAGGTTTTTCAACAAGTTAAACTTGATTTTATCCATTCCTGGTGCAGAATTGTTGCATGACAGAAGAGCAAGTGAGAATTCGAGCGTAGAAAAGGGCGCATCCATTTCGTTACGATTGGTTTGAGTGTCGCGAGCAATTCTTTGCACCGGAACCGAATCTGGGCACACTTTCTTGGCGAACGCGTAGACCCACCGGAAAGAGCTATCCTTGTCTTCTTCTCCCGACGGTCCAAAGAGTTCTCATCGACGTTTTACGCGATAGCCCTTCGACGAAGTGACGCCAATATCCGCGTTTCTTGGCCTTGGCGAGGCTCTTAAACTTACGCTCAAGAGCAATGTACCGCTCGTAGTTATCTCGCGAGCTGCGCTTCCGATATGTTTTAAACGCGACTGATTTTTCACGGTAGACCTCAGTACATTCGTCATCCCACCACGGAGTGGGCGAACGTCGGCGAATTGTTGATCCTGGTACCTGTCTGCGCTGTGCGTCGATCGCACATTTGAGGATTAACCCGGATAAAAACCGATACTACTCTTCCAACGGAGGAAGGACTTCGACCGATTGTTCGCCATCGATGATCGCCTCAGCGTATTTATCCCAGTCGATGCATTTCGTGAGGTCGTACGCAATGTCGATCGAGCGAGATTGACACGAACCATTGGTGATAGAAATTTTGATAGACAGGTGATCACTACCATGGAGATCTTGAATCACTTTCCACGTGCAATCCAATGATAATGAATTCGAACAGATTGAGAGGTCTAATTTGCTTCCACGGTTTGGAGGTGGAGCCACGCGTGTTACTTCCCCAGTATTTAAAATAGTCAAGTTGAAGTAGTCCATGAGGTCTAGTATCAATGCAGAACGGTTGTCGTCGTACGGTGACCCCCAGGCTGTACCGTGAGGATTAAAATCTCCTAAGATCAACCGTGGCTCTGGCATTGCGAGGCAAATAGTTGAAAGGTCCCTGCGGGATATTGTCGTATTCGGCGGCAGGTATATGCTGGCTATATTAAAACTTTTGCCTCGAATAGTCACTTGCATGCAACTACTTCAGGGCCTGTCATCGAGGGGAGATCAATTCTATAAAAGGAGTGAAGCTTATTAATCCCCAACAGCACCCCTCCATATGAGTCCCCTCGATCCTGCCAAATAATGTTAAAATCGTGGAAAGAGAAATCTTTATCAGAAGAGAGCCATGTTTCACAGAGAGCAAATACGTCACAATGAGATTTGTGAACTAAAAACTTAAAAGCGTCCAATTTTTTTAGAATACTTCTACTATTCCATTGTAGTGCTTCGATCATATCCCCGACCTCATTGGATAAATTATTCATCGAAAGATATGATCGAATCAAGAAGAGGCCATTTTGAAGACAGTTTCTTTAGGAGAGGTTTTACAAATGTAAGGATCATGTTGATGAGGTTTCTCGTTGTTAGTGAGACCTCGAAAATGATGAAGATGAATTCCACAATCCCAGAAAGAGACATTTTTTCAGAGTCTTCGACTTGACACGGTCGAGATTCCGGATGTCTTGGTAGTTGGCGTCCTGGGCAAAAAACTGGAACAACTGGGGTTTTAGATGTTCCCGGAAGTGGCGGAAAGTCACTATCCAGTGGTTTAAAACCTGGAGGAGAGACTTTTTTTGTATTGCCACCACTTCTTGGATTGTTCAGAGGAGGGTGTGGAGCCTGTTCTACAGTCAGCGCGTTTTGAGATGCTTGCTGACGGTGCCGTTGACGTCTTGCTGTAGCGCGCTTTCTCTTCGCTCCCGTCTGAAAAACATAGTACTCTTCAGCATCCTCAAAGTCTGAGCCATGGTCATCAATGGGCTGGGAAGAAAATATATTGTTATCAGGTTGAGCTGGTGGAACAGCGGCCGGTGCGATCTTTTTAGGTATTTCTGCATAAGAGCGCTTTGACCGCTGCTGCAATGCACGAATTTCATGTTTCTCCCGCTCTATATACTTCGGGCATGCAGAGAGATCATGTGGAGCTTCCCCACAGCATATACACTTGGGGTCCGTACTGCAGGGACCCTCCACATGTTGCTCACCACATTTGCCGCATCGTGCTTTGTTACAGCAGTAAGGTGCAGTATGACCAAACTGCTGGCACTTATCACAGTGCATGACCGTCGGTATATAGAGGCGAACAGATAACCAAAGCTTCCCCAACACGAGGAAATTCGGGAGGGCAGCTCCAGAGAAGATCACACGATACGAGTTTGAAGGCCTTTTTTGGCCGTCGGAGGACACATGGTTCATTTGACTGACATCTAGAACCTGAGCTGGTGGAACGGCACGATTTTTAAACCCACCAGTTCTATGAGCCTTGATTTCAGCGCACGTCAAAAACGGTTCGGTGATCACTCCGGCAATTTCAACAACGTGCGAGGGAAGATACACATGGTATTCTAAGGAAAAGAGCTCTGAGGCAACAATCATGTAAGCTTCTTCGCGATCACTTAGAGTGATGCGAAGCTTACCGCGGCTGGGAGAGGTTATTTCCTGAATGCTCCGAAACGACTTTGCCAGATCTTTTTCAATTTGAAATTTATTCAACGGTTTACTCTTGGGCCGAAAAAAAAACCAGAAAAGGACCTTTAGATCCGGTTGGATAAGCTTTCCGGCGGGGGAGCTCGGAGGAGGATGTACCAGAAGTTGCTCCAGTCGAATTTGGCTCCGATGCTTTTTCTGTCTCCATAGAAGAAAAATTAGGAAAAGGTTGTAGAATAGGAGGAATATCATCATCCGAACTATAAAACTCCTCCGAACCCCGGCTCGGATTATTTTGATCCATCGTGGGGACTTAGAACGCCCACGAGGAGAATAAATTAATTGTGTTCAATTCAATATAAGAAAAATAAAATAAAAAACAAAATATAATATAAAAATATAGGACACAATAAAGATTTTCGTAACTGAAAGGTGGGTTAATTATTTATTTTATTGCCGCGATTAAATTCACCTAGAACATGCTCAAAAAAAATCCACATACACAGCTCCTATCACAGAGAGAACAAAAAAGAAATAAAGAAAAATGAGATTATATCCACTAATAGGTGGGTTAATCAATAATTTGAAAAAAAAAAAAATAAGGGAAAATAACAAACCAAAAAAAAATACTAAAAAAAATACTTATATAATACTAAGAAAGGTTTCCTGTTATCCGGGAGGATTAATCAACAATATTCTTCGTCGAAAAAATTTCAAACCAAAGAAAAAAAAACAAAAAAAAATATTAATATAAAAAACAGCAATAAATTTAACCGGAAAAGTACTTCTGCCTGCAAGAGGGATTATTATCTATCTTCAGTCAGTAGTGGAGCAAAGTGGAAATCAAAAGAAATGTTTACCTATTGTTACACAATTTGGTATGATGCGGCTGCTACTCGTGTCGGTCTGTAGATAGGCTATTAAAAAGCCTCCGGGTGCGTGTGGAAAAACGCCTTGATCGATGCGATGGAATGGTGCGGTGATGATGATGATGATGATGATGATGATAGCCGTCGTGGGGGAGAACGAAATTCTTCACACTTTCGGTGTCGATGACGGGTCGTTGGATGGTCCTTTACAAGGCTCGCCTGTAAAGGCCATTTCCTTCGTTCGGAGCTAACCAAAAAATGAACTTGCACACTCGAACGTTCGACAAGGAATAACTTCTGAAGTGTAATAGCCATTATGTTTCGGATAGCCATAACGCAGGAATCGGTGGTCAGTGTGTGAGCGATTTGCAAATGGATGATGCGAGTGGTTAAGCAGGTGGTGAGGACCCCCCACCGTTTCTCAGTGCGTCCTCCGATCGATACCAGTATCGGACCGAAGTAATCCACTCCCATATGGGTGAAGGGATGAGTGAAGGTGGCAACTCGAGCTGTAGGAAGGTCACCCAAAGCAGGAGGCTGTGGTTTGGCGAGGAGGATTTTGCACTGATGACAGTTTTGTCGGATCTGATGGTACGCTACTTTCAGGCGAGGAATGCGGTACCGTTGGCGTATCTCGTTCACTACCGTCTTATGGTTTTGATGATTGAATTGCTCATGAACTGCAGAGATGATGAGGGAAGTTACAGAATGGTCTCGAGGAAGAATCACTGATTCCGCTTCATCTCGATCGATAAACACGCATGCATTTGTTCGACCTTTGACTCAAAGCACATCATTTTAGTCCAGAAAGGCACACCACTGATACAGCAAGCTGGATCTAGGAATAGATTTCACTGGGTTCTTCGACAAACGATTTTTAGTGAGGATGGCTATCTCTTCTGCGAAACCGTCGTACTGTGCCCGCCTGCATAGGGGGTTTTCTGCGTCGATTAAGTCTTGTTTTGGCAAAGATCCAGACACCCCCGACGTCAAAAAGTTCTCTGGGAGAATTGCTGGATCAATTTGTTTGGTGTGAAGATGCAGAAGCGGTCGAAGCTCCTCCTCGGTGATGTTTCCAGAAAACAGATTCGCAGGCCATTCTTCAAGTTTGGAGCTCACTGCCTCTTTGTACCTTCATCGGCAACGTTGTGTTTCGTCGGTACCCAGCGCCATTTGCTGATCTCCGTCTTTACCAATATTTCGCTGACCCTGAATGCTACAAATTGGCTAAAAATTGGTTTGCAACTCATACAGTTCGGACATGTTTTTAATCGTTCCTGACCGCGTGCTTTATTTTAATTTTTTTTTGCGGGCGTTTTATTTTCGTTGTTTGTTTTACTCGGGACATAAGCTGTTGTTAGTTTATTCGATATGGATAAGAAGTGTGAAATTTGCTCATTGGACTCTGCCACGGATTCGCTTATGTGGAAGTGTACTGGTTGCCCACGAGTTTTTCATGCAGCCTGCGTGGGAGTAGCAGTGCAACGGAATTCGCTACGAAACACAGTGAAGAACAGAAAAGTAGATTTTAGCGCGTACCTTATGCCATGCTGTGAATCTTGCCAAGAGCTCGTACAAGCTAAGCTAGACTATAATCGTATCGTGGAACAGCAAAAACAGCTTACAGAGCAAATACATTCCAATACCGAGGTGACGCATCGTTTCGCGCTATTACACGATAAACCAAACATTATTCACGAGGCGGTTGAAGGCTTGGAAGTCTTACTGCAAGGAATAAAAATTGAACTTTCTGCAATAAACAAAAACAGTAGCTTAGCTGGCAGTGCTTCTTCTATAAAAAATCATGTCACATCGCTTTTTGATACGGCTATGCTGGCATGGAAAGAATGCACGTCTGCATCATTGAATTCCGTAACGTCAAATGTATCCAACGACCTGCGCAACATAACCGAGGAATTGAATCATCTACAGCAGCTGTCCATGGAAATCGCTTTAAACTGCACGATGACATCGAATCCAGTATTGGAACTGGACATACTTGACGAGCTGAAATCATTGTCAGCGAACATAGCCTCGGTTCGATGCACTGTTCCCGTCCCTCCCACACCTGATTACCCCATTCTTGAAGTTGAGTTGACCCGAAAAAATGACTCTGGTTGGCGACTTCTGGGTACAAGGAAGGTGTGGAGAGCTGACTGGACAGAGTATGATGACCGACAGTTGCGCCGCAATAAACAAAACAAAATTGCTGAGAAGGCTAGAAAACGTAGGAAGCAGCAACGAAGGGCGCATATTAATCTTGAACGTAGCAGCAACAGTAACTTTAACCACATCAACTATAGAAGCACCAGCCATACCAACCCCTTTAACTACAATCGCAGCAACAATCATAATCACAATATCAACGAACTTCTTCCTGATAGAGAGCTTCTTGCAGCAGCGAAAGATCGGTTCTCTAGACCACCGATACAATTTCAACGGAGCGAAATTCAAAACCCGTGCCCAATCCCACGTCCCGACCCAGCGCGCTTGCCCCACTGGATGGCTTCGGGGAGACCGCCAATTCAATTTCAACGAGGTGAAATTTTAAACCCGTACCCGGCGGGCGGTGTGTTTTCGCACCACGACGCAGCACGCTCACCAAACTGGATGGATCCGGGGAGCTCCTCAGTTACACGGTCCACGGTCAGTCCACGGAACTGACGAACCCTTTGGAGAAAGGCGAGGATCTAGCAGAAACTGCCCTTATTGAAGACTTGACGACCTCTCTACATCAAGGAGAGGTAAATAGTTTTAATTACACAAATTTCACTGACTCGATCAAACCAACTACTTCACCTCAGACACAAATAGGAACTGAAATTTTGGTGTATTGCCAAAATTTCAATCGAATGAAAGGTTCCGCTAAGATTAAAGAAATCCACAACAAAATTTTGTGTTGTTCCTTCCCAAGTTCCTTCTTTAGTATTGCCGATGAAATTTCGGCCAATCTTACCCCAGAAGTGAAAATTCACATATAAGGGGATTTTAATCAACGTAGTATTGATTTCTTTCCAGACACAGAAAATGAAAGTATCTTACTTCCAGTCGTTGGGGAAAATGAAACACTGCAGTTTATATTTGACATAACTGCCAGTTTGGGGCTCAATCAAATAAATCATGTAAAAAATCAGCAAAATTGCTATTTAGATTTTTTATTTACAAATATTCAAGAAGACTTCTGTGTATTTCCCTTATTTTAAAAAACGTAAAAATTCTTATTTATGCCGACGATTTAAAGATATTTTTAGAAATAAAAAACAAGGAAGATATAAGACTATTCAAAAACGACGTACTATTATTTTATAATTGGTGCAAAAAAAGCCTTTTGTAGCTTAACGTCCAAAAATGTAAATCAATATCATTTAGTAGAAAGCGGAATACACTAGACTGTACAATCTCGCTAGGAAATCAGGCAGTTGAAAAGTGCGGAAGAATTAAGGATTTAGGTGTTATTTTAGATAAGAAACTAACATTCATTGACCACTATAACACAATAATCAGTAAAGCAAGTAGCATGCTAGGATTTATAAAACGATTTAGTTACAACTTTCCTGACCCATACACAATAAAAACATTATACGTTGCATATGTGAGGTCAATACTTGAGTATTGTAGCGTAGTATGGTCACCTTTTGCAGTCACGCACGAACAACGAATAGAATCAGTTCAAAAGCAATTTATACTGTTTGCCCTTCGAAAATTAGATTGGACAAGATTTCCTTTACCATCTTATAAAGCTCGTTGAATGCTCATCAGCATAAAAACATTAAAAGAGCGTCGAGAATTCGCAATGGTCTCAGTTGTAAACGATATCGTTTCGTATCGTATTGATTCTGAAGAACTTTTATCAAAACTTAATTTTTATACTCCAAGTCGACAACTACGAAATCGAAATGTTTTTACTACAAGCCACTGTCGTACAAATTATGCTAAATTTGGGCTTTTAAATCGGATGATGGCAACATACAATATGCATTGCGAAAACGTTGACTTCACAACGACAAAATATAAATTGAAGCAATACTTTAATGATAATTGATAAAAAGCTGCTCATAAATGTACTAGAATGTAAGCTTAATACTGTAACAAATATATTTATATAGATTTAAGAGTGACAAAACATGTAAATAACTGTAACTAAAGGTCTATACATGATTGACGTTCAATAAATAAATAAATATTAGACCCGAGCGAAACCAACAGAGTACATCCTTGGAATCCATCCAGAACATTCGCTTACTTACTTTGATTGAAAGTGATTTTGAAATCGTATCCGCTAACCGCACACCGATAACTGCCGCTTGCAATTCGGAACGAGGAATCGCCAAAAACTTGAGCGGTGCAACTTTTGTTTTGGCACTGACCAGTGCGCATTCGACGGTATTCTCGTTGTCAAATCGTAGGTAAACTGTTGCAGCAAAGCTGTTCTCACTCGCGTCGACAAACGTATGCATTTGTATCGTTGTACCTGTCGTTGTCTTACGGGTGTAAGCATTCGGTAGCAGCGTGGGATTTCCACAGTTGCTATCTGCGGGAAAATTACTAACCGTGACAGCCACTTATCGTACTGCGGATCGTTGATTGGGTCATCCCAACCTACTGGCGTTCGCCATATCTCCTGGAGCAGGACTTTCAAGAACATCAAGACGTGCGCGATGAGCCCCAATGGATCGAATACCATCATTAGCATGCGCAGAACTTCCCTCTTCGCTGGACGACGATTTCCTGTGATGAGATCCACGCCATATCGTGCGGAGACTTTGAAAGTGAAGCCATCCTTCGAAGTGTTCCACATGCCGATGACCTTTTTGGTGGCAATGTCGGCGCCGATATTAAGTTTTTTTTTCTTTCGTCGACTCCTCACTAACCGCTGCCAAGACGCTGCGAGAGTTTGATATCCAGTTCCACATTTTGAAGCCGGCCGAAACATGGATCATTTTGACGTTCTTCACAAGCTGAATTGCTTCCTCAGCCGATTCTACGCTCACAAGCATATCGTCCACATAGTGCCGCTTGACGATTGCGTTGACAGCTTCTGGATGGTTCTGCTCGAACCGCTTTGCATTACTGTTCTGAACATTTTGTGCGGTATTTGGCGAACAACACGCACCGAAAGTCATCACTTGTACTACGTAAACACTCGGCTCAGTTGTTTTGTTGTCGTCTTCTTGCTACCCGAAACTCTCGGAACTGTGCTAACACGGAAAGAAGGGATGTTAGCTGGTCAGGGCCCTTCAGCAGGAAAGTGTTAAGTAAGACTCCGTGAACGGTCGCTGCTGCATTCCACACAAGTCTCATCTTGCCTCGTTTGTTCGGGTTTACAACCGGGAAAATTGGAAGATACCACACTCAGGATCGCGAGATTGCCAGCTCTTCCTCTGTCAGCTTCCTTACGTAGCCCTTGCTAAAGTGGTCGTCGATCTTCGCTCTTATTGCCTTGGATAACATGGGATCCTTTTTCATATGGTTTCTAAGCACCTCCATCTCTTCAGCATCATTGCTTTGCTGTCCGGAAGTCTGACATAGTCGTACTTCAAAAGGAGGCCGGATTCGTGTCGGCCGTCAATACGACGAGTGAGCGTCTTCAGTAGCATTTGAGCTCGTTGATCTTGATGTGAAATCAGCAGTTTGTCCGGTTTCACATCTCCAAGGCTGTCATTCGTGAAGTAAGCCTTCACGAATTTGTGCAGATCTTCCTCTGGATCTCAATTGCACTCGCAGGTCCACGCTGTGATAGTTCACATACCGCTCGGCATTCTCCTTTCCAATACAATTCCCAAAGACCATCCATCCTAAGCGTGTCTTGACGGCAATGGGCTCGTGGTCTTTACCTCCACGGCTCTTCATTGCATGTCCGAGCCGAGCATGGTCCAGACCGATAAAAATCCGAGGACTGACATCATGGTACGATTCAAGCGGCAACCCTGCCAAATACGGATACTGTCTCTGGATCTCTTTAAGCAGTAGCGTTTGTGGACGAATTTGCAGGGAGGACATCGTGTAGACACCTGACAGTTCGTATTTTTTCGAACTATGCACACCCGATATCTGCAAGTTGATGCGCTGCTATTGTTTCTCCATCTTCTGCGTTCCACCGGTCCACTTCATGCATAGAGATTTGGTCGGTCCTTGCACGCCTAACTCATCAGACAAGCTTTGTTCTATCAGAGTGAGCACGGATCCATCATCAACAAACGCATAGGTGCGTATCGTCTTCGTTGGCCCGTACAGCATAATTGGAACAATTCTTAACAGCACTTCAGATTGACCTTCGTGAACGTTGCAGCTATGATCATTTCTTCTCGTGTCGGGTGTGGTGTTGGTTTGAGTTGATGTCGTTGGCGGTGAAGAACTCTGGCTACCATGCCTTTGTATATTATGGAGCAGAGGGTGGTGAAAGAACTCGCATCCGTTTGTCCTACACGGCTTGGACTGCTTATACCACCCATTATGCTTTCGCAGGCATTTCCTGCACAGCTTGCATTCCTTGACGGTCGCCAACTTGGAATCGGAGCAGAACTCTTGGAATCTCTTGCATTTCGCTACCGAAGGACAAGTTCTTTTACACACTAAACACTGCTCTTTATCAACTACACCAGAAGATATTGTTTTGGTCGACGCTTCTGTAGATCTTGTGTCCGTGGGTTGTGACTCGAAATAGGAATTCAGAAAACCCTCCTTTTTGTTTTGCCTAGGTCTATGCTCGCTGGTGCTACTACTAATCATAAGGGTACTCGCATCCTCTGCCGTCGTGTACAACCCACACTGAAATCGATGAGAGTTGGATTCGTCTTCCCACGAGAAAGTCTGGCCCAGTCCATCTTGAGGGACGATGGAAGTCTCTCCACTAGCTCGTATCTAAGCGATGAGTTGTACGCGAAGTCACTCACGTCACACACCTGGATTGTTGCGACAAGATCCTCTACAGTAAGTGTACACACTTAGAAAATTTTACAGTATTCGGTAATTTTTTACCGAACTTTCAACAGCTGAACGTTCGGTAATCTGTTCGGTAATTAAATCAATTACCGAACGTTCGGTACTCAAATTTTTTGATGAACTGTCAAGAACTACCGTACAGTTCGGTAATGGAAGATTTGATGATCTGTCAAAAATTACCGTACAGTTCGGTAATTTGTGTAGTCTGGTACCGAACCGTTTCGGTATTTTGTTTTTGTTTTTATCGTTAAACACCAAACTATTCGGATGTTATTGGTTAATTGAATATTTAATTTGAATATTTTGTTTTTGTTTTTATCGTTAAACACCAAACTATTCGGATGTTATTGGTTAATTGAATATATTAAACAAAACTATATTTGTTGTTATTCCGACCGGGACTGTGAGGTCTTTCCAGCATATGGCGCAGTCAACGAAATACTACGAACGATGCGTGTCGACTGCATCGGATGCTGGACAGTGAAGTTGTGTTCTACCTGTAGATGGATACAATGCTGCAAATATATTTTGTATGTGTATCATTTAGAATAATAATCCCTTTTTACATCGAACCTATTGATTGTTTAGCGTGTAATCAGCACATTTGAAATATTTATAGCTAGCCGGATGAAAGCTCTAATTAACACTGGTTTATTTTCTACATACATACATAGAATAATTAAAATTAATCAATCTCCAAACCACCTTCTGGACAACCGATCACTGGAACCACGAGGCTTCATAGAAAATGGCTGACAGTTTGACAGTTAATAATACTTTACCGGGCTTCGGTTATTCAGAGTTCGTTTTACGTTTCGTTCGGTAAAGTTCTTACCGTATTCAGTGATTGTTTGTTTTTACCGTATGGATTGTATTTTTTTCTACCGTATACGGTAAATAAAATTCAACATTACAGATCGTTCGGTAAAGTGTTACAAAATTACGGTAACATTTTTTATATTTACCGAAAAATCGGTAAGATGTTATGTTTACCGAAATGTTTCGTCAATTTTATTACCGAACAGCAAAATCGAATTTAAGTGTGTAAAGTCTACAACCGTCTCCAGCTTTTCCATATTCGGTGGCAATAGTGACCGAATCTTTCGGATGAAGGTTCGGTCACTATTGCCGTTGGATGATAGCTTTTGGTCTCCCGTAGAGCATCTTTAGCGTCGACATCACTCCGGCTACGTTTAATGGATGAAGCAGTCGACATTACACCGCTTCCAGTGCCTTTCCTTTTAAATGATTCCTCAGTCGAAGCATGAACATTGTTCGAGAACCCACACATTTGGGTTGATGTGTTGAACACAGAGAAAAATAGCGGCCAGTCTTCAGGATTCCCATAGAACTCTGGCAAATCCTTAGAAACTACTTGACACGTGGCGAGTTAACTCCGATTCAGGATACACACAGTCCCGTCATTGACTCCGGTTGGAGCATGTAGAGGTATGCGGTGAAGCGGGGTTGAACGCTGTTGAGGAGCAAACAGCTCGCCACCGGCCAGTGTACCCGGATTAATTGCAAGGACGTTTGATGCAGGGTTTCCGGGAGAACTAGGGTGGTGCGTATGTGCACACTGCGATAGCTGTCCTGTATGGCTTAAACGAATCGATGGTCGGTTAATGTCTTGAGCGAGATTCGGGGCTTGGTGCTCTTTTGGCTACTTCCAGTTGTTCGATGCGGGACCATTTATCTCCTCTTCCAACCGGAATCGTTCTCCTCACCATGACGTTCGGTTTCATCTACCCATTCCAGGATTTTCGAAATCTTCTCCGAATCACTGATGACCGTTGACGTTTCGCTAGCGTTATCCTTCAGAATCCTGAACTTTCGCTCCAGAAACTTCTCCTCCAACTCCAGCTCGGCATTGAGCTTTTGTAACTCCAACTCCCTCAAACTTCTAGTTTCGCTTTTGAGCGAACTTGCCTTACTCCGTGACCTTTCAGAATTGGTACCCTTCCTGGTCGACTCAATTTGATTTTGCTGCTGTTCGTTCGCCATGTTGTGAGCTTGGTTGGTGATGGCACTGGTGGGGGGATTGATCACTGTTGATGCTGAATCTTTTGCGCTAATGTAAAGAGGGAAGATCCAGCTAACGTTTGCGATGTCCTCTGTTACTTCAACACACTCGTAGTCGAAGCACTGCTCGCAACCATCATACTGCGCCAATTGATCACTGTCAAGCTCACTACACAACTGACAATGGAAATCTTGGAAATGGACTCTAGAGGGATTGACATCGGCGTATTACTGGCGGTATTGAATTTCTGCGATTTCAGAATCCCTCCGGTACATCGTGGAGGGGGCACCAGCTTGGTCAGAATTTACCTGTGTGTTGTCGGGAAAGGCGACTACAACGACGAGACTGGTCGTGGGTACCACTTTGACGATCTCAGCGTTACCTCCTGCTAGATTGTCCGTCATCTGCCCTACGGCGATCTCCCGCCTTGAGTTGGAGGATTTCTTCGACATTTTGGACCGAATCGTAATGAATTATGTAAATTGTTGGTCACAGCAAGGGCGAATCGGAATTCCGTGAACTTCATTCACAATCCAGTTAATTTATTGATGAATAAAGTTACAAAATTCTTGTTAAGCATAGTTATTTAGTCAAAGTTAGAGTAGGTATAATTTTTAGACTTGCATTAGTGATTCTCGCTGGCGAAAATTGACCATGAGAGCCACGTAACTCTTCAATATATGATCTATAAAATTAATACTTTGGTTACCTCATATTCGAAGTTAATGTCTGGGGAACAAATCTCACCTTTTCACGGTAACAGTTCAACAATCCTGATGCCGTTCTGTTTGACTGTCGAAATCTATTTTTAAGTATATTTTTAGGATTATATTTTAGTTTTGAGTATAATTTAGCTCACTTTTTCCTTTTCCAAGCTGGTAATACAGGTAATAACTTGTAGATATTGTGTATGCTCTAGTGATATTTGGCGTAAGGGAAGGTTCATTAATTATGTCACGCAGTAGGGGGGCCGAAAAAAAAAAAAAAAAGAACAAAAAAAAAAAAAAACAAGGGGGGGGGGTCCAAAAGTCAATTTTTGCGTGACGTAATTAATGAACGTTCCCTAATGTACTTAGTAAGAAACTTTAAGCTTGGAGAAGTTATCCGGTACCATAACAGCCAGTAAACCTGGTTGTACTCAAATAAATTAGTACAGGAAGTTATCCAGTGTTTAACAAGCCAGTGAGCATAACCAGCAAGAATTTTATCCATAGGTGGTTTTTCAGCATAATTTTATTCACGGCTAATTGTATTTTAATTGAGCTATTGATTTTTATTCGCGAATTATAGGTAAAATTGAATAAAATTATTTCAATCTTACTGGCTGGATAGTAAAAGACTTGAAGTCTTTTACTATCCAGCCAGTAAGATTGAAATAATTTTCAATTGATCCAGTATTGTGTCAAAAACTTTCTTTAAGAGTCAAAGAAGAATTTTCAGATCTATTTTTTTGTTTTTTTTTTTTTTTTTTTTTTTTTTTTTTTTTTTTTTTATTTTTTTTATTTATTTATAATAATTTTTTTTTTTTTTTTTTTTTTTTTTTTTTTTTTTTTAATTAATTATAATTTATTTTGTATTTTTTTTATTACTTTTTTTTTGAGTCAAAAAAGAATTTTCTATTTTTTTTTTTTTGGTTTTTTTTTTTTTTAAATGTTATTTTTTTTTTTTTTTCCCAATTATAATTAAAATTGAATAAAATTATTTAAATTTTACTGGCTGGGTAGTAAAAGACTTCAAATTGATCCTGTTTTCAAAGGGATAGTATATATAAGTTATCGGTTTTTAAACCGGGATGTGATTTTTAAAAACTAAAACTTCACTCTACGATGGTCAGAACTAAAACCTCTCTATTTCCACAAATGAAAATGGTTTTATTAGTCTAATCTGTTTACTGAAAGCATACTATGCCAATCTGATGCAATCGATGGTAAACACCCAGTCGATATGATGATGTGATCCAGATGATCGATAACAATGCAATCCATTGATGAAGTCGTTCGCTAATTCGGTTCAGGTTCAATGCCAGATACGCAGTTTGTTGTCCACGCTTTCTTGGAAAGGGCTTGTTGACGATGCGTAGTTTTAAGTTCATGGTTCACGGTAGCTGAGGATCCATTTCAAGTTCAATGTCAGATGCGCAATTGGTTTACGCTTGCGGATGGTGTCTTGAGTGTGGGAAAGTGCTGAACGGAAGTTATCGGATGCTAATGGTGATTCAGATTTGTTGATCAAGTTGCACACTTGCGAATGTTGACGTTGGGGAAATGATGATTCCACTAAAGGGACTCTGGTGATGATTTGTGTTTGCGGTTGTTTGTAGTCACGCTTTTAGGGCTGGTAATATGAAACTGTTGACCGATGATGGTTGTTTACAGGATGCCGATGATGGGCCATCCCTTGGGCAAGGGAGAGTTGTTAACTTCTCCCCCCTTTGGAAAGATTCGTCCCGAATCTTCTTTTGAGAGTTTTCTGTGGATTCTTTAGAATTTGCTATGTTTAGTTCAATTGTTGTTTCTCTTTTTCTTTTTTTTTTATAGAAGAATCCAAACTCCTAAACTGCATGACATTATTAAAAGTAGGAAAAATCCAGAAATTGTACTGTTTTTGATAATGTTTTGATGACTTTTTATTTCATCAATATGTTTTTTGTTTAAAATATTGAGTTTGTGTAGTTGAAGAATATCAGGTTGGTTTGAAAATGATGTTGCATTAATGTTTACTCCGATTGTTGAAATAAGCTTTGTATCGTCATAACCTGTTGTTTCCCTGGTATCGTATTTTTCATTATTGATTGTTACTACACAGTCATCAAAGGTAATAAGAATTGTACCTGTTACTGTTCTGATTGCGGGTTCACAGGTAGAGTTAATGGTTATCGGTTTGATAACATTAATCATGAGTAACGTGTTTGTATTGATTCTCTTTATTTTAAACGATTCTTTGAACTCGATGTAAGGGCATGTAGCATTGTGTCCCCAAAGCATATTATGAATGCATCCGTTATTAGTTATGTTAACTAGTGCATGTTGCTGGCATATTCGATATTTTTCTATTATTGGGCAATCTTCTTTGGTGGCAAATGTTGATTCTTCACTTGTGACGGCTATGTTGTAGCTTGATGAAATTGTTCTATTATTGTTGGGTATGCTTTCATAATTGATATAATGAAAAGTTCCTTTAAGAAACATAGGAATTTTTACAATAAAAAGTATGTTTGAATTATTATGAAAAACATCTATATCCAAGAATTCATAAACCTGATCTATTGCCATTATCGTTATATTTTGACTTTCTAATTTTTCCAGTGCAAAATTTGTTTCGTTTGGATTTAAGATTGTTTTTGATACGATTCCGATTCTGGCAAATTGTATTGATTCAAAAATGTCTCTTAATTTTCTATCAAGTAATTCTATGTTAAACAATGTATCATGTATGTGTTGTCTTAATAATAGGTCCTTATAATTAGTATTAGTAGTTTCATCACCTAGCTTGGTTAATAATTTCAAAATTTTTGATTGTTGGTTATTGATTCTGTCAATTATTATATTCATTTTATTTTCGAATTTATTGTTTATTTCAATTTGCCTCTCATTATTTTTTATGAGTTCATTTATTTTGTTTTCGGTCTGGTCAAATGTCTTATGAATGTCAATCAAGTCGTTTTCGTCTAGATTTCCTGTTATGGATTTTATTATAGTTCCTATAGGGTTCAAAATTCCTCTCTTAATTCGGTTAATTGGTTTCAATTTATAAAAGGATTCCAAGAGGCTTGTCATTCTTGCGTCTAAAACGTCATTGTATTCAGTCGATGAGTTGTCTTTCTTGAGAAGCTTCAAAGTATGATTTAACATTCTTATGCTACTTTGAAATTTCTCTAAGTTTTTTTTATGATTGTGAAGATGATATGATGTAATTATTTTTGTTTCTCTTTCTTTGAATGCCACAAGGCCTGAATGTCTTGAAAAGTCTGTGATGGTTAACATAGCTGCAGTAACTTGTATGTACCTAGAATGAGAAATATTATTAATAAATTGAAATTATTAAATGAAAACTTATAACATAGAAATAATTTTCTTAGAATTTACGGTCGTCTACGGCGTTTCATCTTGGTTTTATGTAATTTTCTGTTTTTTACATCTTCAAATGTCTTTCTTCTGTCTTTCTTAATTGTGTCTTTTATAAACGGGTCTTTTGTTTTATTTTTAATTCCTTGTCGTGCGACGTAAATTTCATCATTAGGGTTTAAATGTGGTTCATTTTCACGAGTTTTATTGTGGTACGTTAGATCTGAATTTTGTTTTTCAATTAAGCGAATAATTGCTTCATCATAAATTTTTTCTCTGTTTGAAATAATATCATCAATGTTTAAAGGTCTTTCATCTTCATCTTTAATGCCATAAAATATTTCAGAGGGTTTCAGATTAGTGGATGAATGTATTGTTTTATTGTAATGAGCTAAAGCAATTCTAAATAATTGTTTTACTGGTATTCTCGTATTTGTCTTTAATGCATCTATAAATTTCACTTAAAGTTGAATGGAATCTTTCAACAATCCCGTTCATTTCACTTTTATTTGATGCTGTAAAGTACATGTTAGTTCCAAGATCTAATAGCATTCCTTGAACTTCCGGTGATCTCAATGAAGGTTCATTGTCACAAACTATCAGTTTTGGACATCCATATGTTGTTATCAATTTAATGATTCCGTTTTTAATATCTGGTAAAGATCTCGATTTGATTGATATTAGCATGCCAAATTTAGAAAGTTTATCAATTGCTGAAAGGAAAATATTAGGTTGAGAAATAAATATGTCTATATGGAATATATCCAAAGGTTTTTTTAGGTATTGGGGTTTGAGCAAACATTATTTTATAAGGATGCCGTTCATATTTAGCTTTTTGGCATGTTTTGCATATAAGAATAAACTGTCGGATAATATTTTTCATGTTGGAAAAATAATAATTTCTTTTAATTTCTGCAAGATTTTCTTCAATTCCTCTATGCGCTCTTTCGTGAAAAGTTTCAATCACTTCATTTTGTTCTTCAAAATATCTCAAATCAGTTAAAAACTTTTGAAAGATGAAAATTTTCAATTTTTTATTTCTGCTGAAATAATTTTTGTAAACGATTTGAATAGAGTTTATTAATCTCTCTGGACAAAAGATGCAATTTGTTCGAGAATAATCAATTTTAGTTTTGAAAATTTTTATAAGAAATGGATGGTATACCAAAATTGATTTTTGTTATAGTATAACGAAAAACTTTTGGAAAAACTTGTTCAAAGTTTTCTTCTTCATTTGGACTGATTTTTAAAATAATTTGATTTGAAAATGAATTAACAGGTTTTTCTGTACATGGAATGTACTCTGAATCGTCTGTATCAGCTGAATGCTGTGTTGCCATATCAGATGATATTGAGGCGTCTTCTTCATCATCAAGAGCATTAATTTCTTGTGGAATTCTCGATAAGCCGTCAGCAACTACATTCTGATTACCAGCTTTATATTGAATATCATATGAATAATCCATCAAAGCAATCATCCATTTTGCAATTTTAGTCGACGGATCTTTCAGATTCATAGCACCGGTTAATGGTTTATGATCTGTAAATAAGGTAAATTTTTGACCAAAAAGATAGGGCCTAAAATACTTTGTTGCCCAAAAAATTGCGAGCAATTCTTTCTCTATTGTTGAATATTTTTCTTCATGTTTATTTAATGTTCTTGAAGCAAATGCGACAGGTCTATCTTTTCCTATTGGACCTTGCGATAAAACTGCTCCAATTGCAAAATTCGATGCATCAGTCGTTAGATTGAATGGTTTGTTGAAGTAAGGATATTGAAGCACACAAGAGCTGGTCAATACCTGCTTACATTTTTTGAAAGAATCCAAATATTGTTGCGTGTGTACAATTTTTTCATCTTTTCGAAGGCATTGCGTAAGGGGTTTAGTCAAACGACTAAAGTCTTTGATAAACCTTCTATAATATCCTAAGGTTCCTAGAAATGACTTTATGTCTTTCTCTGTTTTCGGAGTTGGCCAATTTTTAATTGCATCTAATTTGTCTGGATTGGGTTTCACTCCATGTTCACTAACTATATGTCCAAGAAATGAAACCTCTTTTTGTAGAAAGTCACTTTTATCTAGTTGCACTTTTAAATTCGCTTTTTCAAGAGCATTCAATACTTTGGCTAAATTATTATAGTGATCTTGTAAACCTGTGCTAAAAACGATAATATCGTCCATATACACAAGGCATATTGAACCAATTAAACCTCTAAGAACAGTGTTCATAAGGCGTTGAAAAGTTGCCGGGGCATTTTTCAACCCGAATGGCATTCTCTTATATTCGTAATGGCCACCGTCAGTAGAAAAGGCTGTTTTTGGTATATCTTTTTCATTCATTTCGATTTGATAGAAGCCAGACGCTAGGTCTAACGTAGTAAAATACGTACTTCTACCTAACTTGTCAAGTATTTCTGTTACATTTGGGATTGGAAACTTGTCATCCACAGTTTTGGCGTTTAGTTTCCTATGGCAGCCCATATATTGCATACATATAACACCTTAAATGCACCATAAAACAATTAAAAGTGCTCCATAAAGGAACAAGTCATGAACCATTAAAATGTACAACGTTCTCAACAACTTAACAAAAATACTCCATAAATAGTTTAAATGAAACCGGTAAAAGTAACAAAAATCTTAGTCCGAGTTAAGTATTGTACCGATAAACAATCATAGCAAACACCATCAAAATTAAGGAATGTTCCATAAAGAGTATTAAATCTACCTATATTCTATGCTTCGATGATCCATCATTTTATCAATCTTGTATCTTGTAAAAATAAAACCGCACCATAAAGTGTGTTTCATACACATTAAAACATCCAGAACAGTTTCCATATATTCATCAACTATCACCATATAGAATCAAAAATTCTCCATGAAGTTGACCGACTTTTGAACCATGAAAAGATATCGATAAGCTATCAATGGTTCACCAATTGTTTGGCAGCACTGAATGGAATTGCATGAAATGAATTTGTATACATAAAATGTGAATGATATTCAACTTATGTTTGCAAATCGCTCCATAAAGAATAGAAAATGTTCAATAAAGTCAGTCAAAAGCTATTCATTATTTTACTAAGATGATGTATAAAAGAACATACATGATTGTTTTCGGCATTTAAAGACCCCTCGTCACATAAGACCATAATGGAACATCACAAATTTCCTATGGTACATTTTTAATTGTTTATGGAGCATGCAAAATTTAGAGAAAAAAAACGAGAAGTGTCAAGAGTGTGAAGCTAGAGCCTCGGCTAGAGCGCTACATATCTGGTCACCCTATAAGTTCATATACTGATACACATCTCCTTAAAAAAAGTATATCACTTCGTAATATTATGTTCATTGTATATCTTAAAATGAAGATTTGACTCGTAAAAAATATGTCAACTACATTATGAACGTCCTACCAAGTTCCGTTAACAAATATAGAAAGATGAAACTTGTTTTATAATAAAGACCGATAAGCTACGACAAGCATAGTGAAGAATGTGATAAGCAAGGGAAAACATAATAAATACGTTATCTAGGACTAATTCAAATACATTTATTCATTGGATGTTTAATCCCTACCTTCCGTCTCGTAATGTATTATAATCAAATCGTTGACTATATAACAAATCTCTTGTTGCTGGAAATACCATGACACAGTGTACTTATGCAATTGTATTGTAAATTTTCCAATTGTTCTAAAATCAAATAGATGGTTCAATAATTACGATTTATTTAGACAATATTCTTGGCCGTAATTCAAATTCTAACAGAATACTTACAGATAAACGCAAACAAGAATAATTTCACCATTACAGACGCTTCATACCAAAACCCCTTTTTTTCTGCTTCAATCCAAAGTACACGAAACATTTTCGGATTTATTTGTGAATCTAACGTATGTCAATCAAGAAACAAGATCGAAAAACAAACAATATCATGCTATCAAGACCTTGAACATTTAAATAAGATGAAGTGCTTGGGAACGAAATTGATCGACAGCAAACGATCCCTTTCTTTTTGATATTCAAAAGAAAAGGATCGTTTACTGTCGATTCATATCTTACATTCAAAATATTATTTCGCGAACTAACATAAATTTAATAGTATGTAGAACGAGTACAGGTATTTTTGATTTATTGAAGAAAATCTTAGACTCTGCCAATTTATTTCTTAACTTTAATACGATCTCCTTAAAATAATCACAGCTTTTTAAAATGGGTGTAATCAAATGTATTATTTACATATATTTCAATAAAAGATTTTAAGAATATATCTCTGGGTTACCTAGTTTGCCATGTGCCTTGGAAAATGTAGAAAATAGTAAGCTGTAATAGAAATAAAATTATTTAGAGCATACAATGAAATAAAGATCTTTAAATACCCAAGTTCAAGCACAAAGAAAAAAAGACATCCAAATTTTTTTTCGATCCTTTTAACGAAATTTTCTCACAAAGAGCTTTTGAGTGGGTTGGGTTATGTCCTTATAAATTTGTTATAGCTGCTCTAATTTTTACAAATACGCGTATTTTGTATACTGCTTTGTCAATACATCGTGTTGTTCGATTATAAGGCACTGAGAAAGTATGCAAGTAGAAGATGAAATATGCATATCTGTGAAGCCATAATCAACTATAACGGAATAAGAAGAAATCTTAATAACAGAATAAGAAGAAATTACTCAAACCACACAATCATTGAAAAAAATTGTGTTACGTGAGAAAACCGTGGATGTTTGCACTATCTCTTGGGTATTTAGAGATATATGAAAAAACGTCTACCATTACTATTAGCTGTATAATTCTGCCTGGAAGTCCCATCGAGTAAGCCATCAATCAATGATTAGCGCTTTGCTAACTGTTTTCGGTCGTCCCAACGGTTTCTTTCGGCCTACAGGAGTAGTGTCTGCCTCGGTACCTAGGACGTGGTTTTGGCGTTTTACAGCGATTGCCAGGACGTGGCAACAAAAGTTTTTTTTAAGGAAATAATAGCATGTACAGTTCCATGAATTCCAATCGTTGCTGCTTACGTCCACTCTATGCATGCTCCCAAAATCTTCTGAGAACTGCTCGAATGTGCGGTGCTCTGGATTCTCAAATGCTTGTATTTCGAGTAGAGATACTTCTTTTTTGTATTTTCCTGGTACGTAAACAAATTGTTTTCCATCGACCGGAACCTGGCAGGTTCTCGTTTTCTTCCCCAACTTCAACCAGTCAAACGTTTTTCTCTCGTTGGTGACGCTTTTAACGGTTCGTTCCTGAGCAACATCTTTTATAGGATAAATTATGTTCAATATTATGGTCTTAAACGTAGAGAGCGGTTCCTTGTGTCGGTTCATATGGTTATACTTCAAAGATTTGTTCAGTGCTTCTAGGGCATTATTTGTGGCGGGCACTGCTGGCTTGGCTGCTTCGTACCATTGGCAAAAATTATCGTCATATGCGTACTTATGCATAAATTTAATAAAATCGGGAAATCTTTCATACTTTTTAAAAAATAGCTTTATCCCGGTGACGAAGTCTTGTGTTGTTGGAGAAACTTGAAGTAAGCCAATGTCACGTTTGATTTGAGCGTGCATTTCAATCGGAACTTCATTGTACTTTTTCAAATGTTTTGAAATGTTTTGCACTACGTGAAAGTAACAATTGAGAATTGTTGGCTCGTTGAAAACAATACGAGCGGCTTTCTTTATAGCAAGCTCTCCATCGCTCAAAAATTTAGTAACAGCTACTGTAAATCCAAATCTTGAGCACGCATCAACGATTGCTTGAAAAGAAAACTGGTAGTCGGTTTGGTCTTGTTTGGATATGATTCCGAATGCTATTGGGTGTGCGTGTCGCATTTTATCTATAACAACGACAACAAGCAAAGGATAACCTTCTAAAGTGACTTTGAAAGTGCAATCGGCTGCTACAACGTTAAACTTTGTCAAAATCGAAAGCAGACGCTTGGATGAAAAAATAATTCGGAAAGATTTGTTCTCGTGGTCAATATCTTTTCCGATCACGAACCCTTCGCGTTCGTCATTCGGCTCCGCTGATTTGGATTCTACCCACTGTTCAAGTTCTCCTGCAATTTGAAAAAAAAAACAAAACATAAAAAAAGAGTGATACGGTGATCAAATTTGTTTTGGACCCTAAGTTACGGAAATTTAATTTTAACTCCTTTTTTATTTAGCCGTCAGTATTCAAAATAAAGTGGAGAAATGCACAGTTCCGAGCACCATTGGTTATATAAATAAATAGATATAAATATATACACATATTTATTGTTGTTTATTGTTTATTTATTATTGTGTGCATTGTTTGAACAGGTACCATTTATTATTTTGCTTGGACCCTGGACCGTACAAAGATATGTATAGATATGTATAGATATAACAAAAAAAAACAAACAATGAAATGTCTTAAGCAAATTCTTCTTGTCAAGCTGTGGGGCTCTAGAGGCAACATAGGAAGAAAAAAAAAAAAAATTATAAATGCTAAATATGCACATGAGAACCAGTTTTGCATCTTTGGAGAGTGTTTTATTGTTTGTTTATATGGCATAAAGGAAGTTGAACACTACACGGAAGAAAATATAAGTGGATTCATTTTGTGGATGATCATAGCAAATAGAAACAATTTGTTACTAAGCCCGAAATTGACTTAACATGCGATTTATTGTCACGCTCTTATACAACATTATATGTTCTTAAAAAATGGACTAGGTATGGACAAGATCTCGATTTGGGTGAGTATAAACTATCACAATACTGTTGAAGTGTTTTGAAATAGCGATGATGATCCTATTAGCAGTTACGTTTGTCTTAATGAATGCTATTGCTTTCGTGCCCCACCAGTCAGATAACTGACCTTAGCTAACTAAACATCATTGCGGTAACACTCTTCGGCAGGGGGAACTATGCCATTAGCGCGAAATGCGAGTATTTTTAGTCCGCTGATGCTAGTGCCGAATATGGGTGACGAATCACTCAGGTGAACTTACAGCAAGCATTATTAGTTATCGTCTGCGTGTAATCATTCGCAAATCTGAACAAGCTTCAAGCAGTTCTGTTAACAGATGCGCTCAAAAGAAACCAACTGGAGTCCGCCATAAACTTATGTTTTTTGTGCTCCTTTTATGTCCAGATACGTTAAAAATTCTATGATGATAGGATTGTTAAAAAGCCATGAACTAACAGATCAAGTCAGTTGAAAACAGGAATAAACCAGGAAATGTAAAAATTAATGCCTCAATAAACAATAAATCACATTTTTAAAGGGTGAAATGAGCTCCCAAAATGTAGTTTATGATGAAATTTGAATCCTCTTATATTATGAACCTACTATCTCTATAGTCGATGAGAAATCAGACAGTTTAACCTGCGGTTTAACTAATGAACTACAGATACTATCTTCCAATACTGTATATCTCTAGCAGCCTGCTTGTCTCCTCAATATTCTAATAATAGTTTCTGCAAACAGAATATTTTTTAAGCACTAGTTGTATCCAATGAGACTTGCCACTCAACTACGATGAGTGCAAAAGATTCTGTTCATCCTTTATGGTTCATTAGGGAAACACTTGACATTATGCAGAAATTTTGAACACACTCGAAATTTTGGTAAGGCTTGTACGTATAATTATTCAAAAGAAAAACGCTGACAAAATGCGTACATTCAGTCGTAAAATCATATTAGGATTTAAGCTGAAGCAACGGTTCGTCGAACAAAGTGCACCATTATAAACTGATCAAAAGATAAACAACGAATATTTTTTTCAATTGGATTTCGAAGGTTAAAGATAAAAAACACATATATTCCTAAACCAAAATGCAGTTTTTTGATTAAAATGAATCTTTTCGAACTTTTTATGTTTTTAGCTAAACGCAAGCAAAAAAAAATAAAGAAGAATCCCAAGTTTTGTTTCAGAGTAGGAATCATGAAGAACCCATTAGACTTATATTGGAACAGTTACTCCGTATGTTCAATTAAATTTTATAAGGAAAACGCATGACTTACCGATTGAAAATACTCCAGTACCGAACAGTTTTTTCCGGGTTGACTTGACGGCGTAACTTAACTGATTTTTGGAAACCGCACTGTTCTCTAATTTGATATGCTTTTTTATGTCCTTTGATGGTATTCCTGCTTTCAATAATCCTTCTATTAACGCAGATTGCTGTTCGTTGAGCTTTGCGCGGGCCAAATTCTCGGGTGGGGCTGTTCTACAAGTGTGTATGCCTTTGATGCTAATGGTTGCAGGAGTATCAGAATTCGGAATGAAGACTAACAACTTTCTTTCGCACTGCGGACGGGAACGAAACTTAATCATACGACAGTCGTAGTACCGCATTGTGCCCTTCTGAGGAAAGTTTTCCGATTTGAACCGGAATCCAAACTCGATCTGCAATACCGAAGACTTGATCTCAGATACTGGGACGGTGCTATGGACCTGCCATCCATCGAAAAATTCATTATCAGATCCATCTTCATCACCAGGACATGCTATTTTGAGCTGTAGACAGAGAATTTTACATATCAGTAGTGTATCAATTAGCCTCTATCATTAAAATGCTTAAACTTATTCGTCATTTGTAGAAGTAAATATTCAACAACGTATGAACTGTTACTGTATACCGAAAATAATCTCTTCTGGGTGAAATGAGGGACATTTCATTGGCATGCTCGCTGTAGAACAAAACTGTTATTTTAATTTGAAAACAGCTGTTTTAGGTAAGTATTCAAGGCAATAACCATGTTTTAACAAGCGTTGGAAACCTCTTATAGTCGTTTTAGGACTCAAATTAGAGCATTAAATATATTTTGTCGTTATCGTTGAAATGAAAATCGTTTAGAAAAGACTTTATTTATATTTGCACTCTTTTCTCAGTGTAATACACACATATGGCGTTTTTATAAATTTACATTTATTGGCTACTTGCTACTCTAAGCACAAACTATCACAATACTATTGAAGTGTTTTGAAATAGCGATAATGATCCTATTAGCAGTTACGATTGTCTAAATGAATGCTATTGCTTTCGTGCCCCACCAGTCAGATAACTGACCTTAGCTAACTAAACATCATTGCGGTAACACTCTTCGGCAGGGGGAACTATGCCATTAGCGCGAAATGCGAGTATTTTTAGTCCGCTGATGCTAGTGCCGAATATGGATGACGAATCACTCAGGTGAACTTACAGCAAGCATTATTAGTTATCGTCTGCGTGTAATCATTCGCAAATCTGAACAAGCTTCAAGCAGTTCTGTTAACAGATGTACTTAAAAGAAACCAACCTTAGAACGTATCAATATACTAAAGAAATACGATTTGAATTTCACTTACGAAATATTTATAGTTTTTGAATTTAGTGGTATTTAAATTTAATCGTGCTGACGCAAATCTTCTTTCGAAATGAAATGAAATGTATAAATTAAATAACAATATGTGAAAGACACCAAGAACCTAGATTTCAAGGAAGGTTACATGGCATCCCGAACAAAAATTCTCATAGTTTTACAATTAAAAGTATCGATACCATTCAATAGAATCTATAGTATGTATAATTAATAGTATTGTTCACAACGATAAGATGACAACAGGAGCTATTGTTTCGACAATAAAATCTAATGTTAATTGAGATACCGACAATAAATAGAGGGTTTGTTATGTATCTTAACTATAGAAAAACTCATTTCTTTCCGAACAAATTTGAGTACAAATCCTAGAATATGGACTGAATAGTAAATCTATTTTAATGACAATATGCATTTTTCATTTATCTGATTCATGGTCACAAATAAATTTTAAAGTTGACTTATACTATTGCATTGTAATTGTATGGTTATTTTTATCCGGGTGATTACAGGTGAATAGGTATATGCAAATCCTATCAAAAATGGTGAATACATTTAAAGGAACTAAAAAAATCCATAATGCAAAGAAAATTGTCCGAAATTAGTTATGAAATCTTGCATGCAGAAAGATTTGTTCAAAATTGCTTAACAAAACACGGATTTCATGAAAATAACAAAAATTATCTGCCTACCTCATCAGAAGGTTGAGCGATACTCAACTCGTCCTTTTTTGTGATTGTAGGTTCCGGAGGAATTTCTTCAACAACCAGCTCACATTGAAATAAATCTGAAACATCTTGTTCATTGAGCTCAAGTTTCACAAAACTCGTTGGTTGTATTTCCGGCAACGGTAATGGCGATAATCTGCATTCAACCTGAGTAGATATAAATATACTTAAGATACGTTTACAGATGTTGAACTTTTCGTTACATACCGTTTTAACTCCACGTCGTTGCTTTCTGCGCTTGTTCCGCCGTTTCGGAGTTGGCTTTTGAAGTTCGTGCGTTACCGGTACAATCGGCTCGCGAGTACCAGGAGGAGCTATGTTATGGTTTCCTGGGCGCGTGAATAAGTTGTCAAAATGTGTGCTTGTTGTGGGTACCTGCGATTAGACAAATAAAGTATATAATAAAAATGATCAAAATTAGGTTAGTTCCCCACCAACCTCCCCACCCCCTGATGGAAAACCTAAGTGATATTCGAAATATATTCTGAAAAGATCAAACTTTACGCAAAAAGTTGATCATTCCTAAAAAATTACAGTTCCATGCAACCTACTAACTTTTTAGTAGAGTAGAAAGGCTCTACTTCTGTAATAAACCAATATCTGTCGTTTAGCACCATGTAGGAATCCAGGGAACGCAAATTTGAGGGTAAACGTCATGGTTTTTCGAGCTGTCTAGGCAAAGTAATTGGTGATCAAAAGAGAAGCAATCATTGAAAATGACGATACTGACCAATTCCATACAGTTTAAAAAAATAACCAGAAAGTTATTATCAATTTCAGTTTTAGATACGAAGATGTTTAACCTCACTTTAGCTTTACTTGGATTTCTGCATAGGTCAGCCGTAATCTAAACAGAGTGCCGCACATACTCCCATCATGTGCAAACATCCAAGTAACTTGGATTGAATAAGGCTGATTATAGGCTATAGTTGGTTTAAATATTGAAAACAAATATATACAGTTGATGTCTTGTTCTGTCGGTCTAAATGAAATCTCACCTCTACCTTCAACATTTGTGGTATATTTGACAGACCTCATAGTGATATAAACCGCACCATGGTTGATATATGCGCAGGCATGGTAAAATCAAACGCATTTATAGTATGCTGAAAATTGTTGATGTTCGCACTTAATTTAACCCTCGAAATGGTAGTTTCTCTTGCGGTATTTTTTTTCGTGTATGATTTTAATCGTACACGGAGAAAAATCAGTACCGTTTGAAAAAAGAAACTTGTTTGTTGACATTCAAACTAAAAAAACTAATTGTTTTAAATATTCGATTTGTTGATTTAAACCCACGATTTTGTTTTGAAACAACCAGGCAGATTGGTTGTTTCTATCTAAATATATTATTATATAAACCGCTTTCATGGTGCAAACATCAAAACTATTAGTTCAGAAAAAATAGTTTTGTTGTTTACACCATGAAATGGGTTTATTATTACCAAAACACAGGTTGCGTTGACCTAGGGAAACAAATTAGCGTGGCGGTTAAACCATGCTGATATTTTGCTCTAAAAAGAAAAATTAAAAATTTAGTTTGAAACAAATTATTTCTTAGGATTATTTCATTTTTCTTCATTCGGTCCCGCATGGTTGAGTGTAATAATTCAACAATGCTTAAAGTTGTCATCACAGGTGAAAGTATTTTACTTTAATAAAACCTGGAAATAGCAGAAAGGCTCGCATTAAAAATTTTCGGTTTCTTTTGAACTGAGAGAAGTCTATAAATGTAATTGTGCACTTTTCTCATGTTTGTTGGCGTGTTATTCATACAATAAAATAAAAAATAAATATTCTTGAAATTTTAAAATTAATTTAGGGGATTGTAAACGGAAAAATGTGTTGTTCCGTATTCGTTTGTAAGTTTCAAACAACAATTCAGTTTAAATCATACTAAATTTGTTTGAAGCAAACCATAAGCGTTGGTAGAATCAATCAACACATCTGTTTGGTTTCGGATCTATCATAATAAAACAACCAACATAATGGTAAGATCAAACAGAAGTCAGTTGAACTGCACTGCTTAGCTGCCGAAACAATTACTCAAAATTTTAGTTTGTTTTAACTACCGTAGGTAGTCAAATCGAACTAATGTGATGGTTGTGCCTAATTCAAGGTGAAATTCCGGTTAAAATAAATTAGAACATATTTGGGTTTACCAATCTTTTTTCTCAGTGTATATAATATAAGAAATAAATGCTAACGCTGTGTACCAATTCACGAATTAATTTTATTTTTCACCTAAACTTGACAGATGGGAAATAATCGATTGGGTCTGCTTCACGAGCTGACTTAAGAGTCACCCACAGTTGATACGTTGCGGATGCGTTTGCGTGAATTTGACAGTTTTCCCATAGGTTTTCTGTCAAATTTACGTCAACGGAACGCAAACGTATCTATTGTGGGTGACCCTTTATTTCTTTCAGATGGCAACTCAATCTTGATAGACATCTTATCGACAGTTTGTTGATCAATAACAAAGGAATTTTTTACCGATTTATCGATTATTTTCCATCTGTCAAGTTTAAGTAAAATTCAAATCCATTCGCGTATTCGTTCACCGCTTAAAGATATGCATGCTTAGATTAGAGATAGTAAGGGCATCTTCAACGGCGGTTAAAATCGTGGATTGGATTTATTTTTTAGACCAAACGCAAAAACATCACTACACCGGTTTTTAAATTTTGTTTTATACTGGATTTATTTTGCATCATTTTAAATCTGGTAAATGTTTTGATCTATTCTTGCAGCAATTACACGCTACTTGATAAAACCAATTATTGAGTAAAATTTCAGCTTTTACCAAACAACAACCGAATTTTATTGCGTATATTCTGAGGTACAAAGGTAACTGTGTTGCGGGTGATGTTGGCGCCGGACAGAAAGTTGTGTTGCTCGCCTCGGAAGCTGATAATTACCTCAAGTTGCTCTCAGTGCTAAAGAATTGTCTTTTCGTTTCATTCCTAAGTAACGAATGATTGTCTTAGTTTTTTACAGCCACTGCATTTTCCGAAAAACCCTGACTAGATCGAAATGCGGAGGCTCCCGGAATTATGACTTTTGTAGATTTTACGACTTATTTGGTGGCAAATTCCGATTGTGAATATATTTCGATTGCTCGGGAATGAAAAGTAATGAAGTCTTCAAAGTAAACAATCGGTTTATTGATAAAATTGTCATGATAAGCACTTGCAAATAGTTCATATAGATACATTTTGGAGAAGCCTCTACTTGACTCTAGTTGTCGCATAATGTCCAGAAACACCTCCCTTGGCATGCGGAAACGTAGAAAGTTCTTCTCGTCGTAGGTTGGCGTGTCGCTAAAGTAGTCCTGGAACAGCTTCTGATGACCGGAATGGAAATCACGGTCGACGTTGGGGCGTCTTCCAGGACGTGACCCTCTCCGTTTCGACTCTCGTTTATCCGCTGCCAAACTACAAATCAGCATTATCTAATATCGTTTTAATGAAATGCATGCACTCACTCACTCACTTTCAGCCAAACGAAAGAACAAGTATTCCTTGTCGTCAGCTAACGACCCACTACTGGCATTAGAATTTATTTGGTCAAACCAATCAATGGCTAAATGTTTGTGAAAAATCTGCGACCTCTGATAAAAAAAAACTTCTGATCTTTGATATTAAATGATTGACAGGATATACAACAAGAAATACAACACCGGTGCGGGGAAGGTAAAGTTGGTCTATTTTAGCTTATTCTATTCAAGTTTCACTGTTGCAAATCAAGTATAAAGTTGTTCTAAAAATAGACCAAAAATACGTTAGCAATCGTTTGCTCACTAGCGCCGCGTAGTTAATCTAGTCAAGGTGCCCACTGATGTGACGAAGTTGCGGCACTAGAAGATGCCGAAATATCATGCCAACATTCGCCACACGCTACCCGATATTGACACATGTTTTGACGTGAAATCAAATGCCACATGGTGGCACTTCGATGGCGCCTCGCTTCATCGTTGTAACAAAACTGACAGATTAACTGACGTGATGACGGCCACTAGTTGTTCATTGTTATTTGGCGATGCCCGTTAAAATTGATGGTTATGGAATTTTACATATGATGAGATACAAGCTTGAATGGCTGTGCCTCTAGTCTGCAATCAAAATAGCAACGAGACTCTCGGGAAGCATCGTACGCTCAAATATAGGCGCGCTTGAGACGGTTCTTGTTTGGTTGAAACTGTCATTGATTGGTTTGTTATTGTTTATTTTTATGTATAAAAAAATTAAACATCTAAATTTATTTATTGCAATTCACCTCTTTTGAAACATAAACTACACCTTCAAAATTTTATATGATATAATTTGAATATATTTTTCATTTTATCACAAATTCTGTTGACAGGAATTTCTAAAGTAATACATGTTTGTTTGTAAGCCTCAATCCGGATTCTTAATTACAGGTCCCATTGCACTAACTAGACTATTAAACCGTTGTTTTTATTGACTTTCGAGAATATAACTAATATTTCTTCATTTAGTATGTATTAAAATATTTATTTTCAATAAGAGGGTTTCTTATCCTAGTTTATTATAAAATCTTAGGGCTTAAATGATTTTTTCAATAATCATTTAAATAAATTTAAAAATTTGTATCAAATTGTATTGTAATAAATTAATATTATAATTTGTTTGAATGAGTATGTGCCAAAAAAATCTAAAAATTTCAAATGGCTATTCTGTAAAAAATATATTTAAGCCACCTATATAATTTCTTTTGTATAAAATTATTAATCACAAACAAAACCATACATATATTTTCAATAGAAATAGTTGAAGTTTGAAATAATAATTTTGAATAAATAATATTTATTAATTTAAGTTTACACTTCTCTTGACAAAAAAGTATGTAAATTCAGTCCCCTAATGTTTTATGTTTTCCTTAAATAATCATGAATTATTAACACAAATAATATGGCTTTAAAGATATATTTTATATTGTAAAATCCTTCGTTATTTATGAAAACTTAAAATTTCACCCGTAGGTTTTAATTTTAAATTTGAATATATGTGAATAATTTAAATTAAACATTTTTTTACTAAAAACTACAATGATTTTATATGAATAGTTATATTTAATAATAATAATTAAAATAAATAATATTATATCATATCTTCCCCACACAAAATCTTCCTTGACGCGGCGTATTTTGTTACGGGTAGCATGGACTTGCATACATCAGCATGTGACTCATGAATTCCGAATCATCCCCAAGTAACCACGAGGCTGTAGTAGCATGCATATATAGGGTATATGCATAACGTCTTGTGCATCATTGAAGTTGGATTAAAGCTGAAAAGGGCCCCACTAAGATCGTATTAATGCCATATCTTTTATCATGCCATAAGGCATTGCTAAAGTAACATTAATGCATTGATAATGCTGTTGATGTGTTGATTGATTCTACCAACGCTTATGGTTTGCTTAAAACAAATTTAGTATGATTTAAACTGAATTGTTGTTTGAAACTTACAAACGAATACGGAACAACACATTTTTCCGTTTACAATCCCCTAAATTAATTTTAAAATTTCAAGAATATTTATTTTTTATTTTATTGTATGAATAACACGCCAACAAACATGAGAAAAGTGCACAATTACATTTATAGACTTCTCTCAGTTCAAAAGAAACCGAAAATTTTTAATGCGAGCCTTTCTGCTATTTCCAGGTTTTATTAAAGTAAAATATTTTCACCTGTGATGACAACTTTAAGCATTGTTGAATTATTACACTCAACCATGCTGCTGGACCTTGAGCGGGACCGAATGAAGAAAAATGAAATAATCCTAAGAAATAATTTGTTTCAAACTAAATTTTTAATTTTTCTTTTTAAAGCAAAATATCAGCATGGTTTAACCGCCACGCTAATTTGTTTCCCTAGGTCAACGCAACCTGTGTTTTGGTAATAATAAACCCATTTCATGGTGTAAACAACAAAACTATTTTTTCTGAACTAATAGTTTTGATGTTTGCACCATGAAAGCGGTTTATATAATAATTTGTGCTGTATTGTGGTAATATATTTAGATAGAAACAACCAATCTGCCTGGTTGTTTCAAAACAAAATCGTGGGTTTAAATCAACAAATCGAATATTTAAAACAATTAGTTTTTTTTAGTTTGAATGTCAACAAACAAGTTTCTTTTTTCAAACGGTACTGATTTTTCTCCGTGTACGATTAAAATCATACACGAAAAAAAAATACCGCAAGAGAAACTACCATTTCGAGGGTTAAACTAAGTGCGAACATCAACGATTTTCAGCATACTATAAATGCGTTTGATTTTACCATGCCTGCGCATAAATCAACCATGGTGCGGTTTATATCACTATGAGGTCTGTCAAATATACCACAAATGTTGAAGGTAAATTTGACTGAAATTTCATGGAAGTTTTGAAAACAGGCATAGTCGGCTAAAACGGTAGTTTTTATTACATGATCTTTTTCTGTATACTTATAAATGAGTCTTCTTAAGTAAGCGTACATTAGGTAATAAGAATAAAAGATACACGCTATTTCTAAACAACCCAAAACTGTGTACGATTGACTCAAATCCGTCAAAGAGTATGGCTACTAGTTAGGAGTAACACGTTGACAATTAGTAATTATCGCTCGGATTCAAGCCAATGTTGAGCATTACGAACTATCTTCACTCACTTTTGAGTAGCCATACTCTTGACTGATTTGAGTCAACCGTACTCAATTTTGGGTTGTATAGAAATAGCGTGTATAGTTTGCACTTTCTATCAACAAATCGATATTCGATATCGATGCAGAATCGCCCAATAGTATTACGCCATGATGCGGTTCATTTCTAGTGTCGCTAAGCTTAGCATTGGAATAAAATCCCGATCAAGACTGTCGATCAAATTTCATGTTGATATCAAACTTGATCAATGTGATTCTTACCAAACATTCTGTAGTTCGTGTAAACAGGAACGGAGTCAAATATATGAATTGTAGTTTACTAACTTGGTTTATCAAGCGCGGCATACAACAACACCTGAATTTCGCCATATTGTTCTAGACATCGAGTGAATCGAATGCTCAGAGGAAGAATTTTTATTTTTAAAGTGCTTAAAAGGTAAGGATCAGTGTTACTTTAAAAAATGCCTGCTTCAGAGGAGCAGAAGAAGAAAAGCCGAGAAGCTGTTCGGCGGTTTTTACTTAATAAAAAGGTAAATTTTTATATTGTTAGCCATTGTTTCTACTAACATACTACTTATTTTAGTTGAAATCTTATGGTTCCCCCTGCCACGCGGTGCTATCCAATGAGCAAATTAGTGGAGAGCAGTCACATCTTGCGGAACCCCAGCACTTTACACGCGCCAATGGCTTGCTGGTGAACCGTTCTGAAAAACAGGGAGGAGGAAGCACTGTTTTTACTGCGCGTCGCCCAAGCACACGTGCACATCCTGAAGAGGTGAGATTTCATTTAGACCGACAGAACAAGACATCAACTGTATATATTTGTTTTCAATATTTAAACCAACTATAGCCTATAATCAGCCTTATTCAATCCAAGTTACTTGGATGTTTGCACATGATGGGAGTATGTGCGGCACTCTGTTTAGATTACGGCTGACCTATGCAGAAATCCAAGTAAAGCTAAAGTGAGGTTAAACATCTTCGTATCTAAAACTGAAATTGATAATAACTTTCTGGTTATTTTTTTAAACTGTATGGAATTGGTCAGTATCGTCATTTTCAATGATTGCTTCTCTTTTGATCACCAATTACTTTGCCTAGACAGCTCGAAAAACCATGACGTTTACCCTCAAATTTGCGTTCCCTGGATTCCTACATGGTGCTAAACGACAGATATTGGTTTATTACAGAAGTAGAGCCTTTCTACTCTACTAAAAAGTTAGTAGGTTGCATGGAACTGTAATTTTTTAGGAATGATCAACTTTTTGCGTAAAGTTTGATCTTTTCAGAATATATTTCGAATATCACTTAGGTTTTCCATCAGGGGGTGGGGAGGTTGGTGGGGAACTAACCTAATTTTGATCATTTTTATTATATACTTTATTTGTCTAATCGCAGGTACCCACAACAAGCACACATTTTGACAACTTATTCACGCGCCCAGGAAACCATAACATAGCTCCTCCTGGTACTCGCGAGCCGATTGTACCGGTAACGCACGAACTTCAAAAGCCAACTCCGAAACGGCGGAACAAGCGCAGAAAGCAACGACGTGGAGTTAAAACGGTATGTAACGAAAAGTTCAACATCTGTAAACGTATCTTAAGTATATTTATATCTACTCAGGTTGAATGCAGATTATCGCCATTACCGTTGCCGGAAATACAACCAACGAGTTTTGTGAAACTTGAGCTCAATGAACAAGATGTTTCAGATTTATTTCAATGTGAGCTGGTTGTTGAAGAAATTCCTCCGGAACCTACAATCACAAAAAAGGACGAGTTGAGTATCGCTCAACCTTCTGATGAGGTAGGCAGATAATTTTTGTTATTTTCATGAAATCCGTGTTTTGTTAAGCAATTTTGAACAAATCTTTCTGCATGCAAGATTTCATAACTAATTTCGGACAATTTTCTTTGCATTATGGATTTTTTTAGTTCCTTTAAATGTATTCACCATTTTTGATAGGATTTGCATATACCTATTCACCTGTAATCACCCGGATAAAAATAACCATACAATTACAATGCAATAGTATAAGTCAACTTTAAAATTTATTTGTGACCATGAATCAGATAAATGAAAAATGCATATTGTCATTAAAATAGATTTACTATTCAGTCCATATTCTAGGATTTGTACTCAAATTTGTTCGGAAAGAAATGAGTTTTTCTATAGTTAAGATACATAACAAACCCTCTATTTATTGTCGGTATCTCAATTAACATTAGATTTTATTGTCGAAACAATAGCTCCTGTTGTCATCTTATCGTTGTGAACAATACTATTAATTATACATACTATAGATTCTATTGAATGGTATCGATACTTTTAATTGTAAAACTATGAGAATTTTTGTTCGGGATGCCATGTAACCTTCCTTGAAATCTAGGTTCTTGGTGTCTTTCACATATTGTTATTTAATTTATACATTTCATTTCATTTCGAAAGAAGATTTGCGTCAGCACGATTAAATTTAAATACCACTAAATTCAAAAACTATAAATATTTCGTAAGTGAAATTCAAATCGTATTTCTTAAGTATATTGATACGTTCTAAGGTTGGTTTCTTTTAAGTACATCTGTTAACAGAACTGCTTGAAGCTTGTTCAGATTTGCGAATGATTACACGCAGACGATAACTAATAATGCTTGCTGTAAGTTCACCTGAGTGATTCGTCACCCATATTCGGCACTAGCATCAGCGGACTAAAAATACTCGCATTTCGCGCTAATGGCATAGTTCCCCCTGCCGAAGAGTGTTACCGCAATGATGTTTAGTTAGCTAAGGTCAGTTATCTGACTGGTGGGGCACGAAAGCAATAGCATTCATTAAGACAAACGTAACTGCTAATAGGATCATCATCGCTATTTCAAAACACTTCAACAGTATTGTGATAGTTTGTACTCACCCAAATCGAGATCTTGTCCATACCTAGTCCATTTTTTTAAGAACATATAATGTTGTATAAGAGCGTGACAATAAATCGCATGTTAAGTCAATTTCGGGCTTAGTAACAAATTGTTTCTATTTGCTATGATCATCCACAAAATGAATCCACTTATATTTTCTTCCGTGTAGTGTTCAACTTCCTTTATGCCATATAAACAAACAATAAAACACTCTCCAAAGATGCAAAACTGGTTCTCATGTGCATATTTAGCATTTATAATTTTGTTTTTTTTCTTCCTATGTTGCCTCTAGAGCCCCACAGCTTGACAAGAAGAATTTGCTTAAGACATTTCATTGTTTGTTTTTTTTTGTTATATCTATACATATCTATACATATCTTTGTACGGTCCAGGGTCCAAACAAAATAGTAAATGGTACCTGTTCAAACAATGCACACAATAATAAATAAACAATAAACAACAATAAATATGTGTATATATTTATATCTATTTATCTATATAACCAATGGTGCTCGGAACTGTGCATTTCTCCACTTTATTTTGAATACTGACGGCTAAATAAAAAAGGAGTTAAAATTAAATTTCCGTAACTTAGGGTCCAAAACAAACTTGATCACCGTATCACTCTTTTTTTATGTTTTGTTTTTTTTTTCAAATTGCAGGAGAACTGGAACAGTGGGTAGCATCCAAATCAGCGGAGCCGAATGACGAACGCGAAGGGTTCGTGATCGGAAAAGATATTGACCACGAGAACAAATCTTTCCGAATTATTTTTTCATCCAAGCGTCTGCTTTCGATTTTGACAAAGTTTAACGTTGTAGCAGCCGATTGCACTTTCAAAGTCACTTTAGAAGGTTATCCTTTGCTTGTTGTCGTTGTTATAGATAAAATGCGACACGCACACCCAATAGCATTCGGAATCATATCCAAACAAGACCAAACAGACTACCAGTTTTCTTTTCAAGCAATCGTTGATGCGTGCTCAAGATTTGGATTTACAGTAGCTGTTACTAAATTTTTGAGCGATGGAGAGCTTGCTATAAAGAAAGCCGCTCGTATTGTTTTCAACGAGCCAACAATTCTCAATTGTTACTTTCACGTAGTGCAAAACATTTCAAAACATTTGAAAAAGTACAATGAAGTTCCGATTGAAATGCACGCTCAAATCAAACGTGACATTGGCTTACTTCAAGTTTCTCCAACAACACAAGACTTCGTCACCGGGATAAAGCTATTTTTTAAAAAGTATGAAAGATTTCCCGATTTTATTAAATTTATGCATAAGTACGCATATGACGATAATTTTTGCTAATGGTACGAAGCAGCCAAGCCAGCAGTGCCCGCCACAAATAATGCCCTAGAAGCACTGAACAAATCTTTGAAGTATAACCATATGAACCGACACAAGGAACCGCTCTCTACGTTTAAGACCATAATATTGAACATAATTTATCAGTACGGTGATCCTCTAAAAGATGTTGCTCAGGAACGAACCGTTAAAAGCGTCACCAACGAGAGAAAAACGTTTGACTGGTTGAAGTTGGGGAAGAAAATGAGAACCTGCCAGGTTCCGGTCGATGGAAAACAATTTGTTTACGTACCAGGAAAATACAAAAAAGAAGTATCTCTACTCGAAATACAAGCATTTGAGAATCCAGAGCACCGCACATTCGAGCAGTTCTCAGAAGATTTTGGGAGCATGCATAGAGTGGACGTAAGCAGCAACGATTGGAATTCATGGAACTGTACATGCTATTATTTCCTTAAAAAAAACTTTTGTTGCCACGTCCTGGCAGTCGCTGTAAAACGCCAAAACCACGTCCTAGGTACCGAGGCAGACACTACTCCTGTAGGCCGAAAGAAACCGTTGGGACGACCGAAAACAGTTAGCAAAGCGCTAATCATTGATTGATGGCTTACTCGATGGGACTTCCAGGCAGAATTATACAGCTAATAGTAATGGTAGACGTTTTTTCATATATCTCTAAATACCCAAGTGATAGTGCAAACATCCACGGTTTTCTCACGTAACACCATTTTTTTTCAATGATTGTGTGGTTTGAGTAATTTCTTCTTATTCCGTTATTAAGATTTCTTCTTATTCCGTTATAGTTGATTATGCCTTCACAGATATGCATATTTCATCTTCTACTTGCATACTTTCTCAGTGCCTTATAATCGAACAACACGATGTATTGACAAAATCTACAAGCAGTATACAAAATACGCGTATTTGTAAAAATTAGAGCAGCTATAACAAATGTATAAGGACATAACCCAACCCACTCAAAAGCTCTTTGTGAGAAAATTTCGTTAAAAGGATCGAAAAAATCAGTGGGGTTGTGTACAAGACACGACCGGTTGACGTAGACTACGTTAAACCAAGTGATGCATTATAATGTCAGGGAAATTCTGTGTGGCTATTATTAGCGTGAAAAGGGTTTTAATTATTCGTGCCGGTCGCTTACCCATACCGATAGAAGCAGTTTAAGTCACAGTATGACGGGTGCGGCTCTTATGGGACATAAGACCAGCGTTTTGAAGCCAGTATGTAAGAAAATTCTATTGTACTCTCTTGAGATATTATTTGGTTTTATGAAGTCAGTATGTGGGAAAATTCTCTTGTACACTCTTTATAACTCTTTGGTGGCCCTGAAAAGGGCCGTTTGGTTTTATGAAGTCAGTGCGTGGGAACATTCTCTTGTACACTCTTTATAACTCTCTGGTGGCCCTGGAAAGGGCCTTTTGGTTTAATTGATGACACGGCCACGGTTGCACGTTTTACGATGGACTATCTTTAAGGCCTAGAAGATAGTTGAGGATCTGTTAGGGAATATAAAATTATTAAATTAATGATAGTTTTAACCCCCCTACAAACATTTGAGTTGAAAACTTTCGATGGATATGGATATCATTAAGGATTCTTGTTCGAACGAATTTCAGTAAAGTTTATTTATTTCATCGCTCCGGGCATTTATTTATATTCTCGCTCCGGGCATTCGGCTATATTCGGTATACTATACGGAATATAAAGCTACTTTATAACATCTAAATGACTTTCTCATGTGATCAGTCAGCCATTTCATTTCAAGACATTAAAATTTCCACTATATTTATTTAGTTATATAGGTGTTGGAATGAATAAGCCCTTCGAAAAATACACAACCGCTCACTCTTACTTTTCCATTGAAAACTTTTATATTCTACATTTTTCTATGTGATGAATACATAAGGCCATAGTTGGGAATATAAGGTTAAATGCGTACCTAAAATATGGTCTATGGTTTTCTTGTGAAATTATTATTCATGTTTCTATGTGAATATCAGGTAAATTAGTGAATCCATTATGGCTAAAACGTTAAGGAAATCGAAATATGTATAAATGTATTAGATCTCGCAGAAGAAAGAGAGGTAGTTTTATAAAATATCATTATTCTTTGCTATGGGTATGGGAGAAAAGGTTGGTGAATATAAAATGAATTCTTATAAATATAAAATAAACACCTGAGAAAATAATCACGCATTAAAATATGTTCAGCGCATTATTTGTATCGATATCATTTGTAGGTTCATATGCAGTAAAAGCATGCTGCGAATACAATTAATACTATGTTGAAATTTATTAAGACAGGGAGCGACAACATAGAGAGATATTCAATTGCTATGATGACATGCACTTTGTGAAATTGATTTAAATTTAATTAATATCAATTTCCTACCTCGAGTTGAAGGACTTTCTCCAGCGTCCCAACTAGTTGTTGGCAACGCATTACCTCTTGCTGCTTTCAATTTCACCCGATAACTACGAGCTCGCTCAGCATCGGTGCATGGTCGTTTCGGAGGATTTCCCGTATGTTCGCTCTTTATGCGATTCCTGAATCTGCGCAAGCGTTCTGGATCAAATCGGTTAGGCATTCTCACTTTCACTATGTTTCTCAAAAAGTTTTTCTTCCTAGAGGTAGGACTCTATCCAACGCGAATCGTTAACACAACAGAACAACTGTTTATAACACACTACTAATTGGAATTTACAAATAATGTTGGTTCGGAATATCATGTTTGACATCGAAAATGGTGTCCGTGATAGGGAATTTGTGTGGTTTACGGTATGCGACGAAGGGAAAACAAATTTTGCTAATACCACTGGCTGCCAATCGACAATTTGAAACGAAAATCCCAATCAAACAAACTCTCAAGCTGAGAATATTAAATTGAAAGTAGCAAAGATGGATTTGTATCTGGTAGGATTTTTCAGTGAAAATAAATCAAAGCACCGGCAGGCTTTGATTTATTTTCACTGATTTTATGGATCCGCTGCATAGCACACTGTTGCCTAGTAACGACTTGGCAAAATCCAGTATGACTGCCAATCGACCGAAATAAAGATAAATAAAGATAAACTCTTATTCAAATTACTCTCTTAAATTAGAAATTGAATTGATTTATTGATTCATCGCGGGTTGCGCCAACCAGCTAGGAAATTTTTTTCACCGACGGAGAATTGTCCTGCTCGCCTTCCATGGAGGCTCTCCCGCAAAAAGTAGCGTTTTTGCCGTCGTGACGAACAAATCGGCACTAGATTAAATGGCGCACAAATTGAACGAAATATTAATTTAATTCTTATAAAAACAACTCTCTGACCAGGATTGGTTGTCCTCAAAAGGACAGATTATTTATTGGTGGGTTGCGCCAACCAGCTGGGTAAAATTTTCCGCACAAACCAAACGAAATAAAAGTTTAATTCTTGTATAAACAACTCTTTTAATAAAATTGGTTGTCCTCAAAAGGACAGATTATTAATTTATGGATTGCGCCAACCAGCATCGAGCACCGAACTAAATTTAAGATTAGTTCTTGAATAAACAACTCTTTTATTTTAATTTATTGTCCTCAAAAGGACAGATTATTTCCACCTAATGCTGCTCGCGTCCAAGAACGCTTCATCTCAAACAGCAGCGTTTTCGAATCCACGGCGAAACAATCGCCATGGCGAGGTAAGATGGCGGCTTGCACAAACCGACGCGATTGTGCGCCCCCATCATCCGCCCTTTTACCTCATCGCGACGATCGCTGTTTGGGAGAGCCTTGGTACTTACCACCACCACCAGCTGCTACGCGACCACCATCTGCTACGCGTTCACCAGCTGCCTGCGACCACCTACCTGCGACCAGCTACCAGCGACCAGCTCCGCACAGCTTCAATGCTGCCAAACGAATGAGGCAAATTTTTCCTAAGTGTGCGTTTTATACCGTCCTCAGCTGCATGCGAGACGTACATGGAGCGACGAATGACATGATTGGTTAAAGTCCCTCTCTAATACAAATAAGAAGAAGATGATGCAAGACGTTCCTTGCTTCGATTTGAAAACTGTGATAGGAAATTTGGCAAATTTACTCTGCAAAATGACATTATAAGACATCACCTTAGATTTGCGTTGTTTTCAATAGTTTACTATTGTTTGAGAATAGTGTTTGACAATTGAATTGGAGCGCGGTAAAATTTCCGACCGATTGAGGAAGAGATCATGTAAATCTATCGTGGATTATTTGAGTTATTCGCGTACAAAACGTACGGTTTTTCGTGACGGTCGCAATATTTTAGATTTTCATTTGACACCCTACTCTTGACGTAAGACGTAGTCTACGTCAAAAAATTTGGATGTCTTTTTTTCTTTGTGCTTGAACTTGGGTATTTAAAGATCTTTATTTCATTGTATGCTCTAAATAATTTTATTTCTATTACAGCTTACTATTTTCTACATTTTCCAAGGCACATGGCAAACTAGGTAACCCAGAGATATATTCTTAAAATCTTTTATTGAAATATATGTAAATAATACATTTGATTACACCCATTTTAAAAAGCTGTGATTATTTTAAGGAGATCGTATTAAAGTTAAGAAATAAATTGGCAGAGTCTAAGATTTTCTTCAATAAATCAAAAATACCTGTACTCGTTCTACATACTATTAAATTTATGTTAGTTCGCGAAATAATATTTTGAATGTAAGATATGAATCGACAGTAAACGATCCTTTTCTTTTGAATATCAAAAAGAAAGGGATCGTTTGCTGTCGATTAATTTCGTTCCCAAGCACTTCATATTATTAAATGTTCAAGGTCTTGATAGCATGATATTGTTTGTTTTGACGTAGACTACGTCTTACGGCAAGGGTAGGGTGTCAAATGAAAATCTAAAATATTGCGACCGTCACGAAAAACCGTACGTTTTGTACGCGAATAACTCAAATAATCCACGATAGATTTACATGATTTCTTCTTCAATCGGTCGGAAATTTTACCGCGCTCCAATTCAATTGTCAAACATTATTCTCAAACAATAGTAAACTATTGAAAATAACGCAAATATAAGGTGATGTCCTATAATGTCATTTTGCAGAGTTAATTTACCAAATTTCCTATCACAGTTTTCAAATTGATGCAAGGAACGTCTTGCATCATCTTCTTCTTTGTATTAGAGAGGGACTTTAACCAATCATGTCATTCGTCTCTCCATGTACGTCTCGCATGCAGCTGAGAACGGTATAAAACGCACACTTAGGAAAAATTTGCCTCATTCGTTTGGCAGCATTGAAGCTGTGCCGCTGTGCGGAGCTGGTCGCTGGTAGCTGGTCGCAGGCAGCTGGTCGCAACTGCTTCGCGTAGCAGATGGTGGTGGTAAGTACCAAGGCTCTCCCAAACAGCGATCGTCGCGATGAGGTAAAATGGCGGATTATGGGGGCGCACAATCACGTCGGTTTGTGCAAGCCGCAATCTTACCTCATCGTGGCGATTGTTCCGCCGCGACTTCGAAAACGCTGCTGTTTGGGGGAAAGCGTCCTTGGGGGCGAGCAGCAGTAGGTGGAAATAATCTGTCCTTTTGAGGACAATAAATTAAAATAAAAGAGTTGTTTATTCAAGAACTAATCTTAAATTTAGTTCGGTGCTTGATTACTCAGCTGGTTGGCGCAATCCATAAATTAATAATCTGTCCTTTTGAGGACAACCAATTTTATTAAAAGAGTTGTTTATACAAGAATTAAACTTTTATTTCGTTTGGTTTGTGCGCCTAAGATCATGGTGCCGATTCGTTCGCCGCAACTGCAAAAACGCCTCCATGGAGGGCGAACCGTCGGGAAAATTTTACCCAGCTGGTTGGCGCAACCCACCAATAAATAATCAGTCCTTTTGAGGACAACCAATCCAGGTCAGAGAGTTGTTTATATAAGAATTAAATTAATATTTCGTTCGGTTTGTGCGCCATTTAATCTAGTGCCGCTTGGTTCGTCAAGACTGCAAAAACGCTACTGTTTGCGGGAGAGCCTCCATGGAAGGTGAGCAGGACAATTCTCCGTCGGTGAAAACATTTTCCTAGCTGGTTGGCGCAACCCGCGATGAATCAATAAATCAATTCAATTTCTAATTTAAGAGAGTTATTTTAATAAGAGTTCATCTTACATTTCGGTCGATTGGCAGTCATATTGGATTATGCCAAGTCGTTACTAGGCAACTAGGCCGGTTCTTTGATTTATTTTCACCGAAAAATCCTACCAGATACAAATCCATCTTTGCTACTTTCAATTTAATATTCTCAGCTTGAGAGTTTGTTTGATTGGGATTTTCGTTTCAAATTGTCGACTAGCAGCCAGTGGTATTAGCAAAACTTGTTTTCCCTTCGTCGCATACCTTAAATCACACAAATTCCTTATCACGGACACCATTTTCGATGTCAAACATGATATTCCGAACCAACATTCTCTGCAAAATCCAATTAGTAGTGTGTTATAAACAGTTATTCTGTTGTGTTAACGATTCGCGTTGGATAGAGTCCTACCTCTAGGAAGAAAGACTTTTTGAGAAACATAGTGAAAGTGAGAATGCCTAACCGATTTGATCCAGGACGCTTGCGCAGATTCAGGAAGCGCATAAAGAGCGAACATACGGGAAATCTTTCGAAACGACCATGCACCGATGCCGAGCGAGCTCGTAGTTATCGGGCGAAATTGAAAGCAGCAAGAGGTAATGCGTTGCCAACAACTAGTTGGGACGCTGGAGAAGGTCCTTCAACACGAGGTTGGAAATTGATATTTATTAAATTTAAATCAATTTGACAAAGTGCATGTCATCATAGCAATTGAATATCTCTCTATGTTATCGCTCCCTGTCTTAATAAATTTCAACATAGTATTAATTGTATTCTGGCGATGACATGCGTCGCGTGCTTTTACATCATACGAACCTACAAATGATATCGATACAAATAATGCGCTGAACATATTTTAATGCTTGATTATTTTCTCATGTGTTTATTTTATATTTATTAGAATTCATTTTATATTAATCAACCTTTTCTCCCATACCCATTGCACAGAATAATGATATTTTATAAAACTCACTATCTTTCTTCTGCGAGATCTAATATATTTATATATATTTCGATTTCCTTAACGTGTTAGCCATAATAGATTCACTAATTTACCTGATATTCACATAGAAACATGAATAATAATTTCACAAGAAAACCATAGACCATATTTTAGGTACGCATTTAACCTTATATTCCCAACTATGGCCTTATGTATTTATCACATAGTAAAATGTAGAATATAAAAGTTTTCAATGGAAAAGTAAGAGTTAGCGGTTGTGTATTTTTCGAAGGGCTTATTCATACCAACACCTATATAACTAAATGAATATAGTGGGAATTTTAATGTTTTGAAATGGAATGGCCGATTGACCACATGAGAAAGTCATTTAGATGTTATAAAGTAGCTTTACATTCCGTATAGTATACCGAATATAGCCGAATGCCCGGAGCGAGAATATAAATAAATGCCCGGAGCGATGAAATAAATAAACTTTACTGAAATTCCTTCGAACAAGAATCCTTAATGATATCCATATCCATCGAAAGTTTTCGACTCAAATGTTTGTAGGGGGGTTAAAACTATCATTAATTTACTAATTTTATATTCCCTAACAGATCCTCAACTATCTTCTAGGCCTTAAAGATAGTCCATCGTAAAACGTGCAACCGTGGCCGTGTCATCATTTAAACCAAAAGGCCCTTTTCAGGGCCACCAGAGAGTTATAAAGAGTGTACAAGAGAATGTTCCCATGCACTGACTTCATAAAACCAAACGGCCCTTTTCAGGGCCACCAAAGAGTTATAAAGAGTGTACAAGAGAATTTTCCCACATACTGACTTCATAAGACCAAACGGCCCTTTTCAGGGCCACCAAATAATATCTCAAGAGCGTACAATAGAATTTTCTTACATAATGGCTTCAAAACGCTGGTCTAATGTCCCATAAGAGCCGCACCCGTAATATTGTGACTTAAACTGCTTCTATCGGTATGGGTAAGCGACCGGCACGAATAATTGAAACCCTTTTAACGCTAATAATAGCCACACAAAATCTCCCTGACATTATAATGCATCAATTGGTTTAACGTAGTCTACGTCAACCGGTCGTGTCTTGTACACAACCCCACTGATTTTTTCGATCTTGTTTCTTGATTGACATACGATAGATTCACAAATAAATCCGAAAATGTTTCGTGTACTTTGGATTGAAGCAGAATAAAAGGGGTTTTGGTATGAAGCGTCTGTAATGGTGAAATTATTCTTGTTTGCGTTTATCTGTAAGTACCTATTCTGTTAGAATTTGAATTACGGCCAAGAATATTGTCTAAATAAATCGTAATTATTGAACCATCTATTTGATTTTAGAACAATTGGAAAATTTACAATACAATTGCATAAGTACACTGTGTCATGGTATTTCCAGCAACAAGGGATTTGTTATATAGTCAACGATTTGATTATAATACATTACGAGACGGAAGGTAGGGATTAAACATCCAATGAATAAATGTATTTGAATTAGTCCTAGATAACGTATTTATTATGTTTTCCCTTGCTTATCACATTCTTCATTATGCTTGTCGTAGCTTATCGGTCTTTATTATAAAACAAGTTTCATCTTTCTATATTTGTTAACGGAACTTGGTAGGACGTTCATAATGTAGTTGACATATTTTTTACGAGTCAAATCTTCATTTTAAGATATACAATGAACATAATATTACGAAGTGATATACTTTTTTTAAGGAGATGTGTATCAGTATATGAACTTATAGGGTGACCAGATATGTAGCGCTCTAGCCGAGGCTCTAGCTTCACACTCTTGACACTTCTCGTTTTTTTTCTCTAAATTTTGCATGCTCCATAAACAATTAAAAATGTACCATAGGAAATTTGTGATGTTCCATTATGGTCTTATGCGACGAGGGGTCTTTAAATGCCGAAAACAATCATGTATGTTCTTTTATATATCATCTTAGTAAAATAATGGATAGCTTTTGACTGACTTTATTGAACATTTTTTATTCTTTATGGAGCGATTTGCAAACATAAGTTGAATATCATTCACATTTTATGTATACAAATTCATTTCATGCAATTCCATTCAGTGCTGCCAAACAATTGGTGAACCAGTGATAGCTTATCGATATCTTTTCATGGGTCAAAAGTCGGTCAACTTCATGGAGAATTTTTGATTCTATATGGTGATAGTTGATGAATATATGGAAACTGTTCTGAATGTTTTAATGTGTATGAAACATACTTTATGGTGCGGTTTTATTTTTACAAGATACAAGATTGATAAAATGATGGATCATCGAAGGATAGAATATAGGTAGATTTAATACTCTTTATGGAACATTCCTTAATTTTGATGGTGTTTGCTATGATTGTTTATCGGTACAATACTTAACTCGGACTAAGATTTTTGTTACTTTTACCGGTTTCATTTAAACTATTTATGGAGTATTTTTGTTAAGTTGTTGAGAACGTTGTACATTTTAATGGTTCATGACTTGTTCCTTTATGGAGCGCTTTTAATTTTGTTAACAATAATTGCCATTTATTCATTGCCGCAAAAACTATTTGCCGTTTCCTATAATCTACTACAATTCTCCATTTTTGTTTGCCTGAAGCATCTCTTTTCTTAGGAACAACCCAGATAGGGGAATTCCAGGGGGAATTCGAAGGTTTGATTATTCCTTCTTTCAACATTTTTTTAATTTGATTACTAACCTCTTCTTTATGACAATGAGGATAGCGATAACTTTTTCTGTAAACTGGAAAATCGTCCTTTGTATAAATTGAATGTTTAATTTCAGTAGTATTTGTAAGTGATTCACCTTCAATGTAAAAAGCTGATTGAAACTCATCTATTATTTTCAATAATTTAGTTCTTTCTTCTGAATTCAGATGTTTTAATCTTGATTGATCAACTAGTTGTCTATATCTGTTACTAATTGTAAATGCATCTAAAGAATTTATTTCATTTAGGGTTTCAAATTGATCAAAGTTATTTGTTTCTATTTCTAAAGGAAAATCTAAAGTAAAAAGTTGTTGGGCTTTAGATTTGTTTTCAATTGCCACAAAAGCTTTTTTGTTATGAGCTTGATATAATCCTGTACAAATTACTAAATTTGGTAAAATTTCATAATCATTTTCAATCAAGAAATCACCATCTTTGGCAGAAATTGGAATCTCAATATTTAAAATAGTTTGGCTGGGAATTTCTTTTGAAATAATCTCAGGGTACTTTCGATACATTTTAAATGATTGACCTGCAATATTTAAGACATTATTCTTTGTGTCTATTATTGCTCCAATTTGTTGTAATGTTTCGTAACCAATAAGGCCATCAAAAAATTTATGAAATTCAAATTTCTCTTTTATTACATCTGGGAATGGATTAAATTCCACGAATTCTTCAATTATATGATTTCCTGAGATATTCGTTACTATAGCAGGTGAAGGTAATTTTCTAGCTTTAATTACAAGTCGAGGGCTTAAATAATTCTTATTTGCTCCAGTATCAATAAGTAACGTTAAATCAAATCCTTGGACAGTTTTAAGTCTCAAAAACGGAATAGAATTCATGTTATGGGGTTTTGATTCGATACCATCTGAAAATTTATAGTATCTGTTAATTTAACTCGTTCTACTTGACAACTTTGTTGTGCTTCTTGTTCTGTATATTCCACTTGTTCCAATTGTTTTATTTCTTTCATTTGATTGTCATCATTTTCTACTTGATTGTGATATTCATTTGGGAATGGATAATAATAGTAGAATGGATCATAGTTTGGAGAATCTGTGTCGTTTTCTGTATTATGCAGTTCTTCTGTATAAAATCTCGGAGGACCGTATTGTTGAAAATAATTACGATTATTTTGTTGTTGATTTGGAGGAGGAACTTGTTTGGGACCATTGTAATTAGGTCTATTAGCATAATTCACCTGTTTAGATTTAATTGAACGATCTACTTCCATTGGAACTGGTTTTAGTTGTCGTGGGGGATAGGGTTTTGGTGAAAACACATTTTTATCTGGTATTGGCAATCTAGGGGCATAAAAAATATTATTGACAGGTTTTGGCTGTTGCGGAGGGTTTCCGGAATTAGAAGCATAAAAATTTCTTGAATAATTTGAATTCATTTGCTTCGGAGGTGGAGGAACTGTAAGAGATCGTAATCCGGTTTTTGCTTGGTAATTTCTTTCTTCAATACAAGCATCAAACGCCTCTTTCAATGTTGCTGGTTTGCGCGCTCTTACATTTGCACCAATAGGTTCTTTTAATCCTGCAAGGAAAACTTGCAAAGCATTTTCCTTATGAGTGTCAATCCTATCTTGTTTTACAGTTTCATCATTTATGGATAAGTTTGTGTGATTAATAAGTAATGATAATAAATTGTGAACACATCCAAAAAATTGTTCAATTGTATTTGTTTGTTGAAGTTGAAAAAGTTCACGAGTCAATGTAACACTGTCTCGTTTATCGTTATAATATGCAATGAGATTCGCTTTTATATCTGTCCAATTTAGAGGTGTTCCATAAATCTCAAGAATTTGGTCTGCATCTCCAACAATTTTTGCACGAATTGACTGAAGCCAGACATCATAAAATGAAGTATTTTCCAAAGCTACCAAAAAAGGTCTAAGATTTTCGACTGATCTAATGAAACTATGAAGTTTCACTGGATTCCCATCGAAAACTGGAAGATCTCGTATGGCTTGAGGAGTTTGCATGGATTTTAATACAATTTCTGCTTGATGGAACATTTGTTCCGCCTCAGCAGCTCTTTGTGCTTCATCAATTCCGTTTCCATTAAGCGCCATTTCAAATTATTAAATTTTTCAAGATTATGGAGTTTATCAAAACTTCAAACAATTTTCAAAATGTCACACACAAGATTTGCAAGGATTTCGATTCACTTTTTAATTAAAACACTTAAAATTACTGAATTTATTTTCCACAGGACTTAAAGATCTAAAGTTTGCACATTCACACTTTTTCTTTAGGAAAAATAGTAATAAAAAACAATTTACAGTCATTCAATATTTCTTTCATTCAATTAGAACACTTTCACTTTGTTTCGGATTAATTGATTGTTTAAATTTTAAGGAATGTTAGTTTGTTTAATTCAAATCTTCATTTTGAATAAAAAGTAAAAAAGTACTTACAAAATAAAAGGAAAAAGTCCCATGTTCGTTGGGGTTTCCTTTGGGTATCGCTAGGTAAGTTGTCCTTGGCAGATCCAGTGCTTCTTTTCACTCACTTATTTGCGCTAAGTAGCTAAAGTCTCACTTTCACTTTTAGAGTTTGTTTGATTCGAAATGATTTTCGCTCACTTCAAATGTTTTCCGAACTCACCACTTGACGAGTACCGACTGCGCCAGTTATCGGTTTTTAAACCGGGATGTGATTTTAAAAAAAAACTAAAACTTCACTCTACGATGGTCAGAACTAAAAACTCTCTATTTCCACAAATGAAAATGGTTTTATTAGTCTAATCTGTTTACTGAAAGCATACTATGCCAATCTGATGCAATCGATGGTAAACACCCAGTCGATATGATGATGTGATCCAGATGATCGATAACAATGCAATCCATTGATGAAGTCGTCCGCTAATTCGGTTCAGGTTCAATGCCAGATACGCAGTTTGTTGTCCACGCTTTCTTGGAAAGGGCTTGTTGACGATGCGTAGTTTTAAGTTCATGGTTCACGGTAGCTGAGGATCCATTTCAAGTTCAATGTCAGATGCGCAATTGGTTTACGCTTGCGGATGGTGTCTTGAGTGTGGGAAAGTGCTGAACGGAAGTTATCGGATGCTAATGGTGATTCAGATTTGTTGATCAAGTTGCACACTTGCGAATGTTGACGTTGGGGAAATGATGATTCCACTAAAGGGACTCTGGTGATGATTTGTGTTTGCGGTTGTTTGTAGTCACGCTTTTAGGGCTGGAAATATGAAACTGGTGACCGATGATGGTTGTTTACAGGATGCCGATGATGGGCCATCCCTTGGGCAAGGGAGAGTTGTTAACTTATATATAGTAAAATAGAAAAAAATAAAAATATATAAAAAAAAAGAAAAAAAAAAAAAAATAAAACGGAAGCACCCCCCACAAAAACAAAAAATATTTCTCCTCTTTTTATATTTTCTCCATCAACATTTTTTTTAAAAAAAAAAAACTACAAATATTTAAAAAAAAAAGCCAAAACCGATTTTACCGTATGAAAAAACACCACCTAGGAGTTAAGCGGGGATGAAAAAATTGCCCCCAGACACCCACAGCAGCCTCCCCAAAAGTAGATCTATTCAAGCATGACCTTACAATACCCTCACACAGTATGCTATAACGTTACATTATGCTCATGAGTGCCAATGAAAACACATTTTTAAAAACATTATTCACCGAATTAACTCCAAATGGTCTAGCAAATGGCTCTACAGGTGCGAGTGTTTACAACTTGCAGTGTTTACAATTTTTGCAGATAAAAGAAAGGCTGTCGTCCAATTTCACTTTCTTCTCAACTGCATAATCTTGAACGGCCCAGGTGATATTCCTAGTTAACGACTTTGAAACCCGCAAACCACAAAGTGCACACTTCAAATTCATTGTTAATTTAACACTGGATGTGTTCTGATGAGCAGAACTCTTGGTTTCTTAATGATTATTCCACTTACAAGTTTCTTACAGATTATTTCACTTCCAAGACCACCATCCATTGAATACCTGAAAGGGTATCTTTCCTACCTGGTTAAAGGTGTAATTTTAGAATATTCTTAGGTGGCTATGACCAGCCGCAACGGCTGAAAAAACAATAATAAAATCTATAATAATAATCCGCCTAGGTAGTCATTGACTTCTTGAAGTATTCATAACCAAGCCTATAACAGCAGAAATAGAATATAAGCATGAATACATAATTATTATAAACGTCGTTTTCGTTTATTTGGTGTGTCTGCACCATTTTGGCATTTTGGGAGTCGTATTGTCCGTGACAGTTGCATTTCCTTAATTCAATTTCTTAATACTCTATTTGATACCCTATGCATCTTTATTTACAGTTCTCCGAGTCGCTGTGACAATTTATGATACCCAACAGCAATCTATAAATTTGATTCAAGTCTTTGGGAAATCCATGATAGTCTAGAATCCAAAATTGAAATAAGGGTAGATAATATGACTTTGTTACATTCACCATAAATCAATGGAGACACATGATAGTTTAGTCGCATATGAGTATGGTGCCAAAATCCAAGACTTGAAAACTTAAAAAAAAAATATTTCGAAAACGGAAAAGCATTCTTCTCTAATTTCTTGATATATTGTGCAAAACAGTCTAAATTTTCAAGAAAAAATATAAAATCGTATAGCGCCATCTTGTCAGACACCATTAAAATCGCAATATATAAATACAATCAATGTTTTTCAATACGAAATTGCTATTCATCAATTTTGTCATATTATTTTTAAAGTATGTTTAATTATCTTTCATTTGGTGTTCTAGCATATGAAATCGGTTCAGTGATTTAAAAGTTATGATTTCTTGAAAAAAGTAATTTTTGGGAATACTAACATAAAACGATTTTTGAAACCGCCCTATAGGTAGCCTGATGAAAAAATTAAAAAATATATGTCAAATATTTTGTGATAAGGAACAGGAAGTAGACATTTTCTGCTAGCCGTTTTGACATGGTAATGGTCATTTGTGCTGATTTCAGTATCACAAACACGTGTTAAAGTTACATCATATAAGCGCTTTTGACGTTTTTTAAAAAAAAATTAAACATGAGATGAACTGAAGTAGCTGATCCTAAATAGCCCTTTGTTTCACAACACTACAATGTACCGCATTATATGGTACTTACCGTCAATTTTAGTTCGCTAACCAGTTTCAATCCAAAAATCACGCTGCACGTTTCGGCAAAACAATTATACGTTTATTCTCCACCAAATAATTGTTCTGATAATATTACACTAACTTAACTATTTATCACTTAAAAATTATCACTTATTCAATAATATTCTTAACACTTATGATATATGTGTTCAATAACTTTTTCTATTTATATAACAATCACTATTTACAAATCGATTCACTATATCTATCATAAAACTACTAAACTTATATGTATGTTAAACCGAAAATAAAAGAAATATTGTAACGTTATTAGCACTGCCAGCTTATTAAACGTCTGCAAACATTCATCGCTCCTTGCTATAGCGTTAATGATTCGCGAATGAGTGAAAAAGCGTTGCGCAGTACTACAGTGACCGTTTTTTTCACAGTTGAAAATCACACAACGCGACAGGTGTGAAATTACTTCATAGCTCACTCCCGTTCGTTGGTCATCACTGATACTCTTATTGCTTTCAAACATTGTGTAGTCCCCATGCTTGGTAATTGTTTAAGGTGTTGATGAAAATAAAATATTATAAAAAATAATTTAATACCAAATCAATATGGTGTTCTGTATAATGTAACACTCCGATTTGTTGAAATATGTGCTGTATGTTTTATTTGTAATTTTCTTATCCCGGTCTCTCTGGTCATTCGTTGGTCATTCAATAATACACACTGCCCGGGTTTCCACATGCACAGATTTATCTAGATTGACACAGATTTTTTTCATTTTTTTTATACAGTATGTAAAGATTACAGATTTTTGAGATAAACCAAGATTTTTAAGATTTTTGAGAATTGATTGTCCACTTTTTTTTTTTTTTTTTTTTACGTCGGTCTATTTCCTCACATGGTGACAATCACTGACGCCAGGAAGACGACTCCACCACCACCTGGACCCTACCTAACGACTCATGAATATGAGCCGGGACCAACGGCTTTACTTCCCTTCCGAAGGAAGACGTGACCAGATTTTTTCGCCTCAGAAAAACCACCGACGTCGACTGGGATTGAACCCAGACCCACTGGGATGCCCAGTAGCAGTCACGCTTACCACTACACCACCGACGCCGGCAGGTTGTCCACTTAAAAATCTCAAATTTATAATTTGTGTACATTTCAAGATCCAACTTTTTACCAATTCTACTTTCACTGTATTGTTTAAGGCCCATGAAGCAAGTAAAAACAATTGATACCGACACCAACAACCAATAGGAAACTAGTGATTTAAAATTGGCACCTGACACCTTGCACCTAAGCTAAATTTTTAGGGGCACACTAAAGTGACAGTTGACAGTCTCAAAGTCAGTTTGTGCGTGAATGATTTCTCCATAGATTTTTTGAGATAATCTTTTAATTTTTTTATAGAATCTCAAAGATTCTATGAAAAGTTCTCAAACATCCCTTGAGATATTCCTTCTAGCGTTTCTATACACTGATAAAAAAGCAATGATAATTTCTATGTGTCCCACACATGAAGTTTTGCAATTTGATTAATGAATGATATATATTTGTAACCACTCATACTTCCTATGTGTACAACATAGGACACATACTTTTCATTTGCAACATAAACTTCATATGTCCCAAGTAACACCACTTGTCATATTCATGTTAATAATACACGTTTTAGACCAAGCTCATGTTTTTTTTTCTAACGTCAATAACTTAATTTCATACACGCATATAACCGAAAAAGCGCAATAAATAAGGCATTTTTGAACATCTTTTAGGTCATACCAGATGTTTTGTACAACATCCATAAGACATAAATTTATTTTGTTCTATGGATGCTTCTAACAGCATGCTTATGCCATAATGATATGTTTTTTCAACGCAAGCACGGTATGAACAAAGTAAAAGAAAATATAAACAATATTTTTTAATGGCGAAACGATATCGTAGCTAATCGTATTTTGCGCGTTAAAGATGATTGTTTATTACTTTTTCAAATGAGAAATTAAATCTGCTTCACGCATGGAAGTTGTATCAAAATTGTATATGCGGCTCAAGGTTAGCAGTGCAACTTTCCGTTTTACCTTCCCTAATTTCATGCGCCATCGATTGGATTAAAAAACGTAGAAGGTTCCCCGAATAAATTATTGAATTTTAGTGAGATTTCTTTATGGAATTCACAAAAACCAACATGGCGATTTCTAATTCTACAGTCCTACAGTACATGTCCACAGTATGGGTAAAAACATAAGCAACACATTTGATTTTCAAATGTTCGTTTTTACTTTTCTGCGTTATTTTTTTTGTAAAATGAAACCGAGTAATGTCAGTATGAATGAAAATACAAATACAATTTTTCTATTTTGTTGTGCGTAGCTACATCTCAAAAGACTCCCCCACAAATTAACGCGTAACAATTTATAAAAAAATACTGAACATTCTCCCAAACTGTTGCTTTATGCTAAATTTGAATAAACCCCTATGCCCAATTTGGCTTCTATTTGAATCAGTGAGTGGCATCACAATCTTACATTAAGGTAGTGTTTTATTTTATTCCAGTATTTCAAATAAACATATTTTCAGCCGTCACTGTATTGGATTCACAATCTATTCTGAATGATTTCACTATTGCATGAGGATGTTAAAAACATGTTTAAAATTAATCTTGAATGCAACCTATCAACATATTTACAAACATCTAGCATACACGCTATTTCCAAAAAGACCCAAAATGAAGTACGTTCGACTCAAATCAGTCAAAAGTATGGATACTCAAAAGTGAGTAAAAATAGTTCGTAGTGGTAAGATGACAAACAGTCACCGATGTTTTCAAGAAGTAAAATTTAAGTTGATCGAACAAAAATAGATCAAAAATGTGTTCGCTGTTCTGGTACCACGTTTGAACCCAATTTGCGTGGAAAAACATCCTGAAAACTTTTTCAAGACCAGACATGTTGGTATTTCATCCACACGACTTTTTTACAACAAAACTCCTTATATTCTTGTCAAAGAATATGTTTCTGGTGTTACTTGAGGTGTTTCTCGGAAGGTTCTGTTTATGTGTGAACAAATAAATATTATGTGGAATTTTTCATGGATTTTTGCCAATGAATATGTGTGAAACCCGTGTAGGTATTCTTCAGGAGTTTGTAGGCATTCCTCTAGGGATTTTTTCAGGAGTTTCTTCTGGCATCTCATCGGCAGTATTTCAAAACATTCGTGTGGTGATTTTTTTGGAGGAATCCCTGAACATGTACAGTTTTGTGATTCTAAAGGAATCTCTGGCGGACACCTGAAAGAATTACACAAAAACTATAAGATTATTCTTAAAGAAAATCTTGATTTGTTTGAAGAAAACTAGGAAGAATGTTTTGCATGAATTCCATAATCTCATTTATTTAATTCTAAATTTCAAAAAATCCGCAAGGGGTTTTGTAGAATTATTTTTTAAATTTAGTCTAAGATGTCTAAAGGCATTCTAACAAATAGTTTTCCAAAAAATACTTCAATAATTTCTTCAATTATTTCGCTGGAGAAGTATTTTTCTCAATGTTCCTTAAGAGAATTTCCCACAGAGATTTCTACAAAAAATACTGTTCTTCCAATTTAGAAGCATTTTCATGCATTCACTCAGAGGAATTTTGGAAAGTTAGAATAATGTTCTCGAAGGTTATTTCTGCTATTCAAAGCATAGTTTTTTCGAACGTGATTTTATGTTATCTTTAATGAGCTTTGGATCAGATGGAGCATAATAATGGGTTCAGACCGATCCATCCAGAAGCTGCCGAAACGTGACTTTCCCTATTTTATAATTATCAAGTGTACTGGCTCCTTGTGCAATCTACGCATAAGAAAATGTGCCATTGTACCTGGAACAGTAGATCCGTTCCGATACAACCCAAGGAACTACAGATCATACAAAGTATCTTGGAATTGAAACCTTTAAAAGTTCTGCATCCATTCACCACCAGATGGCTATCGTCGTATAGTCAATTGTCAAAAGGAATTTGGAACGGTTTTCGGAGCTCGTGTTGTTTTTCTCGTTCCAAGCCAACTCCGACAACAATCAAACCACACAGCGCATTTTCTGTCAATCTAATGACAGGATGCCCATTATCAATAAAGCGAACCGTGTCTTCCAGTCAGAAGTTCCGGAATTCCCGAACATGAGCAATCAGCTGAAGTCTCACCAATGGTTCTCCTTGTAAATATGTGTGAGGATGATTACCTAAGACACGTGACGGATTGTTGTTTTTTATTTAGAGAAACATCTTCGTAAGAAATCGGAAATATATATCAAGGTAGAAGAAGGAGAAATGCTTAGTTCCGGAACTCTCGATGATGTCAGAAAGGAGGCTTTCTTGATCTGCTGTGCTGCCTGAACGAATCCAGTTCTGATTACTGCATCAAGCGTTGACCCCACGATACTGCACACTTTGAAGGAGTTCTACTGGATCAGATATTCTTTGAAAGCGATGATGAACAGGCCATATAAAATGAGTTTCATGAGCTGAGGACGGTAATCATCGGCAAGGCAATTGAGGTGGAAGAATCGGATAACTTGAAAGCTTATTGGAGAAAACTGCTTTGTTTCAAACGAGCAGAAGGGAAGACTGCTTTTCACTTGCTAAGAAAGTTCATTGCGAACATTCTACTAATTCCTGTACTACTATTTTCCTTTAGAAAGAATATCCGTTTTGCTGTGGTGTGATGTAGGGAAACCGATAAATACACTTAAGCCCTATTGAAAAGACCGTTTTGTATCGGCCAATCACAATAAATGTGTTCTGATGAGTATATATCTGTTTTATTTTGCATTCAACTCAATAGCAATTATTGAAAAGAAGTGCATAAGCAGACACCTGCAAAGTTTCTTTTCTACTTCTACAGCACAAGTTTAAAGCTAAGATTTTTGCCAAGATTTTCTGCAGTAAAACACAGATAAACAGGATTTTTCTGGCAAAATTTAAAGATGGGAACGAAAAATAATGTGGCAACCCTGCACACTGCTACCATATAGTTCTAGAGTTTTTTTTTCATTAGGGCGAATCTACAATTGAAAAATTCTCTCTGGGCTCGCTCTCTTTCATTCATTACAGCGCCATTATAAAACTTTCGAGGGATTCTTTAGTACAGATCGAAACACAACAGTGCTGGCTAGCATACTCTACAAATAGTAGAATGAAAAATGTAAAGGTGATTGGAATATGAATGAAAGAGAGCGAGCCCGAAAAGGATCTCTCAATTGTAGATTCGCCCTAATGAAAAAAAAAACCCTAGTTGCGTACCCATACATCCATTCATATTTAAATAAGAGCAGTACATTTTGTGCTGTGGTGCACGAAAAAAACAAAGCTTCGAAAATAAAGTTAATTCCACCCAACTCTGGAGTTCCATGCGGGAAGCCGAATTTGAGTGTATGCCAAAGAACTCAAATTCAAGTAACCTGAAGCTTATGGTGGGATAAATTGAATCTTATTCACTAAAACTTTTGAAAACAGGATCAATTTGAAGTCTTTTACTACCCAGCCAGTAAAATTGAAATAATTTTATTCAATTTTACCTATAATTCGCGAATAAAAATCAATAGCTCATTTAAAAAACAATTAGCCGTGAAAACTTAGATCTGGAAATTCTTCTTTGACTCTTAAGAAAAGTGTTTGATACAATACTGGATCAATTTGAAGTCTTTTACTACCAAGCTAGTAGTAAGATTTAAGATTGAAATCAGAACTGGATTCGTTCAGGCAGCACAGCAGATCAAGAAAGCCTCCTTTCTGGCATCATCGAGAGTTCCGGAACTAAGCATTTCTCCTGCTTCTACCTTGATATATATTTCCGATTTCTTACGAAGATGTTTCTCTAAATAAAAAACAACAATCCGTCACGTGTCTTAGGTAATCATCCTCACACATATTTACAAGGAGAACCATTGGTGAGACTTCAGCTGATTGCTCATGTTCGGGAATTCCGGAACTTCTGACTGGAAGACACGGTTCGCTTTATTGATAATGGGCATCCTGTCATTAGATTGACAGAAAATGCGCTGTGTGGTTTGATTGTTGTCGGAGTTGGCTTGGAACGAGAAAAACAACACGAGCTCCGAAAACCGTTCCAAATTCCTTTTGACAATTGACTATACGACGATAGCCATCTGGTGGTGAATGGATGCAGAACTTTTAAAGGTTTCAATTCCAAGATACTTTGTATGATCTGTAGTTCCTTGGGTTGTATCGGAACGGATCTACTGTTCCAGGTACAATGGCACATTTTCTTATGCGTAGATTGCACAAGGAGCCAGTACACTTGATAATTATAAAATAGGGAAAGTCACGTTTCGGCAGCTTCTGGATGGATCGGTCTGAACCCATTATTATGCTCCATCTGATCCAAAGCTCATTAAAGATAACATAAAATCACGTTCGAAAAAACTATGCTTTGAATAGCAGAAATAACCTTCGAGAACATTATTCTAACTTTCCAAAATTCCTCTGAGTGAATGCATGAAAATGCTTCTAAATTGGAAGAACAGTATTTTTTGTAGAAATCTCTGTGGGAAATTCTCTTAAGGAACATTGAGAAAAATACTTCTTCAGCGAAATACTTGAAGAAATTATTGAAGTATTTTTTGGAAAACTATTTGTTGAAATGCCTTCAGACATCTTAGACTAAATTTAAAAAATAATTCTACAAAACCCCTTGCGGATTTTTTGAAATTTAGAATTAAATAAATGAGATTATGGAATTCATGCAAAACATTCTTCCTAGTTTTCTTCAAACAAATCAAGATTTTCTTTAAAAATAATCTTATAGTTTTTGTGTAATTCTTTCAGGTGTCCTCCAGAGATTCCTTTAGAATCACAAAACTGTACATGTTCAGGGATTCCTCCAAAAAAATCACCACACGAATGTTTTGAAATACTGCCGATGAGATGCCAGAAGAAACTCCTGAAAAAATCCCTAGAGGAATGCCTACATACTCCTGAAGAATACCTACACGGGTTTCACACATATTTATTGGCAAAAATCCATGTAAAATTCCACATAATATTTATTTGTTCACACATAAACAGAACCTTCCGAGAAACACCTCAAGTAACACCAGAAACATATTCTTTGACAAGAATATAAGGAGTTTTGTTGTAAAAAAGTCGTGTGGATGAAATACCAACATGTCTGGTCTTGAAAAAGTTTTCAGGATGTTTTTCCACGCAAATTGGGTTCAAACGTGGTACCAGAACAGCGAACACATTTTTGATCTATTTTTGTTCGATCAACTTAAATTTTACTTCTTGAAAACATCGGTGACTGTTTGTCATCTTACCACTACGAACTATTTTTACTCACTTTTGAGTATCCATACTTTTGACTGATTTGAGTCGAACGTACTTCATTTTGGGTCTGTTTGGAAATAGCGTGTATGCTAGATGTTTGTAAATATGTTGATAGGTTGCATTCAAGATTAATTTTAAACATGTTTTTAACATCCTCATGCAATAGTGAAATCATTCAGAATAGATTGTGAATCCAATACAGTGACGGCTGAAAATATGTTTATTTGAAATACTGGAATAAAATAAAACACTACCTTAATGTAAGATTGTGATGCCACTCACTGATTCAAATAGAAGCCAAATTGGGCATAGGGGTTTATTCAAATTTAGCATAAAGCAACAGTTTGGGAGAATGTTCAGTATTTTTTTATAAATTGTTACGCGTTAATTTGTGGGGGAGTCTTTTGAGATGTAGCTACGCACAACAAAATAGAAAAATTGTATTTGTATTTTCATTCACACTGACATTACTCGGTTTCATTTTACAAAAAAAATAACGCAGAAAAGTAAAAACGAACATTTGAAAATCAAATGTGTTGCTTATGTTTTTACCCATACTGTGGACATGTACTGTAGGACTGTAGAATTAGAAATCGCCATGTTGGTTTTTGTGAATTCCATAAAGAAATCTCACTAAAATTCGATAATTTATTCGGGGTACCTTCTACGTTTTTTAATCCAATCGATGGCGCATGAAATTAGGGAAGGTAAAACGGAAAGTTGCACTGCTAACCTTGAGCCGCATATACAATTTTGATACAACTTCCATGCGTGAAGCAGATTTAATTTCTCATTTGAAAAAGTAATAAACAATCATCTTTAACGCGCAAAATACGATTAGCTACGATATCGTTTCGCCATTAAAAAATATTGTTTATATTTTCTTTTACTTTGTTCATACCGTGCTTGCGTTGAAAAAACATATCATTATGGCATAAGCATGCTGTTAGAAGCATCCATAGAACAAAATAAATTTATGTCTTATGGATGTTGTACAAAACATCTGGTATGACCTAAAAGATGTTCAAAAATGCCTTATTTATTGCGCTTTTTCGGTTATATGCGTGTATGAAATTAAGTTATTGACGTTAGAAAAAAAACATGAGCTTGGTCTAAAACGTGTATTATTAACATGAATATGACAAGTGGTGTTACTTGGGACATATGAAGTTTATGTTGCAAATGAAAAGTATGTGTCCTATGTTGTACACATAGGAAGTATGAGTGGTTACAAATATATATCATTCATTAATCAAATTGCAAAACTTCATGTGTGGGACACATAGAAATTATCATTGCTTTTTTATCAGTGTATAGAAACGCTAGAAGGAATATCTCAAGGGATGTTTGAGAACTTTTCATAGAATCTTTGAGAAATTCTATAAAAAAATTAAAAGATTATCTCAAAAAATCTATGGAGAAATCATTCAAACTGACTTTGAGACTGTCAGCTGTCACTTTAGTGTGCCCCTAAAAATTTAGCTTAGGTGCAAGGTGTCAGGTGCCAATTTTAAATCACTAGTTTCCTATTGGTTGTTGGTGTCGGTATCAATTGTTTTTATTTGCTTCATGGGCCTTAAACAATACAGTGAAAGTAGAATTGGTAAAAAGTTGGATCTTGAAATGTACACAAATTATAAATTTGAGATTTTTAAGTGGACAACCTGCCGGCGTCGGTGGTGTAGTGGTAAGCGTGACTGCTACTGGGCATCCCAGTGGGTCTGGGTTCAATCCCAGTCGACGTCGGTGGTTTTTCTGAGGCGAAAAAATCTGGTCACGTCTTCCTTCGGAAGGGAAGTAAAGCCGTTGGTCCCGGCTCATATTCATGAGTCGTTAGGTAGGGTCCAGGTGGTGGTGGAGTCGTCTTCCTGGCGTCAGTGATTGTCACCATGTGAGGAAATAGACCGACGTAAAAAAAAAGAAAAAAAAAAGTGGACAATCAATTCTCAAAAATCTTAAAAATCTTGGTTTATCTCAAAAATCTGTAATCTTTACATACTGTATAAAAAAAATGAAAAAAAATCTGTGTCAATCTAGATAAATCTGTGCATGTGGAAACCCGGGCAGTGTGTATTATTGAATGACCAACGAATGACCAGAGAGACCGGGATAAGAAAATTACAAATAAAACATACAGCACATATTTCAACACATCGGAGTGTTACATTATACAGAACACCATATTGATTTGGTATTAAATTATTTTTTATAATATTTTATTTTCATCAACACCTTAAACAATTACCAAGCATGGGGACTACACAATGTGTGAAAGCAATAAGAGTATCAGTGATGACCAACGAACGGGAGTGAGCTATGAAGTAATTTCACACCTGTCGCGTTGTGTGATTTTCAACTGTGAAAAAAACGGTCACTGTAGTACTGCGCAACGCTTTTTCACTCATTCGCGAATCATTAACGCTATAGCAAGGAGCGATGAATGTTTGCAGACGTTTAATAAGCTGGCAGTGCTAATAACGTTACAATATTTCTTTTATTTTCGGTTTAACATACATATAAGTTTAGTAGTTTTATGATAGATATAGTGAATCGATTTGTAAATAGTGATTGTTATATAAATAGAAATAGTTATTGAACACATATATCATAAGTGTTAAGAATATTATTGAATAAGTGATAATTTTTAAGTGATAAATAGTTAAGTTAGTGTAATATTATCAGAACAATTATTTGGTGGAGAATAAACGTATAATTGTTTTGCCGAAACGTGCAGCGTGATTTTTGGATTGAAACTGGTTAGCGAACTAAAATTGACGGTAAGTACCATATAATGCGGTACATTGTAGTGTTGTGAAACAAAGGGCTATTTAGGATCAGCTACTTCAGTTCATCTCATGTTTAATTTTTTTTTAAAAAACGTCAAAAGCGCTTATATGATGTAACTTTAACACGTTTTTGTGATACTGAAATCAGCACAAATGACCATTACCATGTCAAAACGGCTAGCAGAAAATGTCTACTTCCTGTTCCTTATCACAAAATATTTGACATATATTTTTTAATTTTTTCATCAGGCTACCTATAGGGCGGTTTCAAAAATCGTTTTATGTTAGTATTCCCAAAAATTACTTTTTTCAAGAAATCATAACTTTTTAATCACTGAACCGATTTCATATGTTAAAACACCAAATGAAAGATAATTAAACATACTTTAAAAATAATATGACAAAATTGATGAATAGCAATTTCGTATTGAAAAACATTGATTGTATTTATATATTGCGATTTTAATGGTGTCTGACAAGATGGCGCTATACGATTTTATATTTTTTCTTGAAAATTTAGACTGTTTTGCACAATATATCAAGAAATTAGAGAAGAATGCTTTTCCGTTTTCGAAATATTTTTTTTTTAAGTTTTCAAGTCTTGGATTTTGGCACCATACTCATATGCGACTAAACTATCATGTGTCTCCATTGATTTCTGGTGACTGTAACATAGTCATATTATCTACCCTTATTGCAATTTTGGATTCTAGACTATCATGGATTTCCCAAAGACTTGAATCAAATTTATAGATTGCTGTTGAGTATCATAAATTGTCACAGGGACTCGGAGAACTGTAAATAAAGATGCATAGGGTATCAAATAGAGTATTAAGAAATTGAATTAAGGAAATGCAACTGTCACGGACAATACGACTCCCAAAATGCCAAAATGGTGCAGACACACCAAATAAACGAAAACGACGTTTATAATAATTATGTATTCATGCTTATATTCTATTTCTGCTGTTATAGGCTTGGTTATGAATACTTCAAGAAGTCAATGACTACCTAGGCGGATTATTATTATAGATTTTATTATTGTTTTTTCAGCCGTTGCGGCTGGTCATAGCCACCTAAGAATATTCTAAAATTACACCTTTAACCAGGTAGGAAAGATACCCTTTCAGGTATTCAATGGATGGTGGTCTTGGAAGTGAAATAATCTGTAAGAAACTTGTAAGTGGAATAATCATTAAGAAACCAAGAGTTCTGCTCATCAGAACACATCCAGTGTTAAATTAACAATGAATTTGAAGTGTGCACTTTGTGGTTTGCGGGTTTCAAAGTCGTTAACTAGGAATATCACCTGGGCCGTCCAAGATTATGCAGTTGAGAAGAAAGTGAAATTGGACGACAGCCTTTCTTTTATCTGCAAAAATTGTAAACACTGCAAGTTGTAAACACTCGCACCTGTAGAGCTATTGGCTAGACCATTTGGAGTTTATTCGGTGAATAATGTTTTTAAAAATGTGTTTTCATTGGCACTCATGAGCATAATGTAACGTTATAGCATACTGTGTGAAGGTATTGTAACGTCATGCTTGAATAGATCTACATTTGAGTAGGCTGCTGTAGGTGTCTAGGGTAAATTTCTTCATCTCCGCTTAACTCCTAAGCGATGCTTATTCATACGCTAAAATCTGGTTTAAGCTATTTTATTGAATAACTGTAGACTATGTTTTTTCAAAAAAACGTTGATGATAAGGTACATATATATAACGATGATAAGTATTGTGTAATTTGAGAGAGGCTTACGCCATATATATGTATGTATATATATATATATATATATATATATATATATATATATATATATATATATATATATATATATATATATATATATATATATATATATATATATATATATATATATATATATATATATATATATATATATATATATATATATATATATATATATATATATATATATATATATATATATATATATATATATTATATATATATATATATATATATATATATATATATATATATATATATATATATATATATATATATATATATAATTACATGACAGACTAGGACAGACACCACCCGCAGAACCAACAGATCAGCGGATATAGAACCACGCCACCCGAGCAAAGTCCAACGCCACCAGCGAAACCAACAGATCAGCAGATATCATACCACACCACTCGAGCTAAAGTCCAACTCCACCAGAGAGCCCAGCGGAACGTCCCGTCAGCAGATTTAGATTACAAATAGCCCGATCGAACAGTCGATCGCTCTCTTTTTTTATCCAGAAGTGAAACAGTTAAGTTGAGGTTTAATTAGTAGTGAATTAGTGTAAGGATTTGGAAAATAAATGTTTTTTTTTATAAATCACTGAGAGTGATTCTCATTATTGGCGCTGTAGCAGTTCGGTGGAGTTAAAAGCAAAAGACTTGTGTTTAAGAACAGTGGAAAAGTAGTGTAACAAGAAAAACTCTACTAAAGTGGTTCCCGCATACGCATCGGCAGCTGAAGGATTTTATCCGTTGTTTGATTTGAGGACCCCCCGGCACAACGTCATCATCTTTAACTGAACCTAGGACACACGTAAGTAATTTTTATCTTTTTTACAAAGTGTGAAAAGTGATAAACATTTACTTAGAATCTATTCGGCACTACTAGATAGACCGATCGATTCAAAATAAAACCAATTCAGCACTACTAGATAGACTGAACGGTTCGCATAGAAACTTTTGATTCGGCACTACAAGATAGACCGATCATTTGATTGCATGCTTTAGAAAGCTAGTCAAACGGGCAAGAAAAAGCAGTAATATTCTTTGCACTCCTCGAGAACAACGCACCCCAGTCAGTCGTTGTCCTCTTACATAATAATATCAAAGCAAGCAAGTGCGCATCAGGTTTCACAAGCATAAGCTACGTTAGCAGCCGTGATAGCCGAGTACAGCTGAGCGTTTGATTTAATTAAATGCCGAAGTTCGCCAGCAACAAGGCACTTAAACAAGCACGAAAACAGCTGAATATTGCATTCAAGACTGTTGAAACTTCAGAAACTGAAGATAGTTTTGATTCGGACGATTCCGGCGAACTATCTCATATCCCTTTAAAAAGCGATCTTATTCCCCACATTTCTGATTTATCCATTTCTGAACCTAAAAAGATGGATCAAGCTTTGACCGAGATGATGGAACAACTACGTCTTATAAATAACAACATCGCTAACTTAAGTCAAAGACAAGAAAATCAAGAAGCAGCGATGCAAGCACTAAGACAACCACCACACCAAGTGGAACAACAAGCGGCGCAAGTTCCAACCCAAAGGGTAGAGGATTTCTTCAGAATTCCTGACCCCATAAAATCTCTGCCACACTTTGAAGGCAACAGAAAACAACTGCATGCATGGCTGACAACTGCTGAAGAAACCTTAGACTACTTCAAAGCAGCAGTCAGTCCAACATTATTTAGAATGTACGTTACCGCAGTAACGAACAAAATCGAGGGTAGAGCAAAAGATATACTTTGCCTAGCCGGAAATCCCCAGGACTTTGACAGCATCAAGAGCACCCTAATTAATGCTTTAGGCGATCGGCAGGAATTGTCTACTTATAAATGCCAGCTATGGCAACATAAGATGACGGATGGAATGAACATCCATAAATATTACCAAAAATCCAAGGAACTTTTACAAAACATAAAAACACTTGCAAAACAGAATGCCACCTATAAAGCTAACTGGCATGCAATTAATCTTTTCATCGACGAAGATGGCCTGGCTGCCTTTGTATCTGGCTTAAAAGGCACATATTTTGGACATGTCCAAGCAGCTCGCCCGAAGGACATTGAGGACGCTTATGCCTTCCTCTGTAAGTTCAAATCTCAGGAAATTGTTGCTAATGCAGTACCGGAAAGACATAATAAACCGTTTATCAGACACGAAAACGCTCCTAGAGGCGACCAACGAAATTATCAGAAAAATCAGTTTCAACCACTCCCTCAAGGAGAAAATTCTAGAACATTCCCACAGAAATCAAATCAAGCAACCCCGATGGATATCGATCCGTCACTTAGAAGTAGATTAACCTTAAATAAAAATTTCATAAATAACACTGAAATAGAATCAGAAGATTTATCGGAGGAAGAAGAGACTGAAGAAATTTTCGAAGGCAACGCAAATTTTTGTACAACAATGCAACCTGCCAACGTAACATGAAACAAAATGACTTTTTACCGTACATACTAGTAAAGGACAAAATTAATGACATTGGTATCCGACTACTCATCGATACCGGTGCAAATAAAAACATAATCAGACCTGGTATTATCCCTACAATGGAATCAAAAAATATAACCACTGTAAAAAACATATTTGGAACACAAACTATCAATAAAAAAGGAAAAATTAACCTTCTAGGCCCAAATATCCCGGACCAAACGTACCATGAACTAAGATTCCACGACTTCTTCGATGGAATTATAGGCTCCGAATTCATGTCTAAAACAAAAACTTTCATTGATTTTGATACAAACAAAATATCCATAAATAAACAAGATATCCCCTTTAAAAAATACTACCCATCAAAAAAATATCACTGTTACACAGTGACTGTCGAAACCGATAAAGACGGTGACTGGTTCGTCCCTTCTTTCCAAAAACTTGTAAAAGGCCACTTTATTCAACCCGGACTCTACGCTTCAATTGATAACAAAAGCACTATAAAAGTTATCTCTGTCAACGAGAAAAAACCTACTATACCCAAACTTAAATTAAAAGTCAATAACTTTGAGACATTGACCCCTATTCCAATTGATTCAAACGACGCCCCTGATAGAGATATCATAGATAAATTAATAAGAACACAACACTTGTCAGCATACGAAAAAAATGAACTAATTAATACACTCATACAAAATCATAAAGTCCTTCTGAGAAATAACGAGAAACTCACCACGACAACAATAATAAAACATAAAATTGCCACAAAAGACGATAACCCAGTATACTCTAAAACATACAGATACCCTCATCATTTTAGAAAAGATGTCGAAGCCCAAATTAAAGAAATGCTCGATTGTGGAATTATTACCCCATCCACAAGTCCTTATTCATCACCAATATGGGTCGTCCCGAAGAAAAAGGACGCCTCTGGAAAACAAAAAATTAGAGTCGTCATAGACTACAGAAAGATTAACGAAAAGACGATCAGTGACAAATTTCCAATGCCAGAAATTGAAGATATTTTAGATAATCTAGGAAAATCTCAATATTTTACGACATTAGACCTAAAATCAGGGTTTCATCAGATTGAGATGGATCCTGAAGATCGAGCCAAAACAGCTTTTTCAACTACCCAAGGACATTTTGAATTCACTAGAATGCCCTTCGGTCTAAAAAATGCGCCCGCTACATTCCAAAGGGCTATGAACAATATTTTATCGAATTTCATTGGTTCAATTTGCTACGTTTATTTGGATGATATTATTATCATCGGACATAGTTTAGAGAATCATCTGAACAATGTCTGTAAAGTCCTAGAACGACTTGCCCAGTTCAATCTTAAAATTCAACTGGATAAGTGTGAATTTCTTAAAAGAGAAACTGAATTCCTCGGCCACATTGTCACATCAGACGGTGTTCGACCTAACCCTGAGAAAGTCCAAAAGATCCTAGATTGGAAAATACCGACTAACGAAAAAGAAATCCGACAATTTTTAGGATTGTCTGGCTACTATCGTCGCTTTATTCAAGATTATTCTAAAATAACAAAACCAATCACCAAATATTTGAAAAAGGATATACCAATCAATACAAAAGACCCAGAATACATTTCATCTTTCTCAAAATTGAAACACACCATCGCTTCGGACCAAATACTTGCATACCCAGACTTCAATTTGCCATTTATCTTAACCACGGATGCCAGTGACCACGCTGTGGGAGCAGTGCTATCTCAAATTCAAAATAAAATTGAACGCCCCGTCGCTTTTGCTAGTAGGACACTAAACAAAGCGGAAACAAATTATTCAACGATAGAAAAAGAAGCACTAGCTATTATCTGGGCAATACGAAAATATAAACCATATCTACTTGGCAACCAGTTTAAATTATACACCGACCATAAACCGCTCACATTCATAAAAACCTCTACTAAGAACAACAGAATACTAAATTGGAGATTAGAACTTGAAAATTACCAATATACAGTAGAATATAAACAGGGAAAAACAAATGTAGTAGCAGATGCCCTCAGCCGAAAAACAGAAAATCCTACTGAAATTAACGCAAACGAAGGAAATTCAGAAACATCCCAAACTGACGTATCCGAAGACGAAGAAATCAGACAACACAATGAGATTCCAGATAACAGATCCGAAGACTTGGAAACCGTACATTCCGCCGACACTTCCGACGACTATTTTATCAAATCAACCGAACGACCAATTAATTATTATAGAAACCAAATTATTTTCCGAATTTCAAAACTAAACATAGAGGCGATAGAATCACCTTTTTTGAGTTATAGACGAGCTACAATTAGCATGGAAAATTATGACGAGACTTCGATAACAGCATACATAAAAAAATTCCACAATGGCAAACAAACGGCAATTCTCGCACCCGAAAACCTGATAAACCTTATTCAACAATGTTATAAAAATCATTTTAGTTGTTCTGGATACTTCATTATTACCCATTTTCAAGTAGAAGACGTCGCAAACGAAGAAAGGCAAAACCTACTCATCACAAAGGAACACGAAAGAGCTCATCGAGGTATAACCGAAGTAGAAAACCAACTGAAAAGAGCATACTTCTTCCCTAAGATGCACAACAAGATTACCACCGCAATAAACACCTGTACCATCTGCAACACCCATAAATACGAACGGAGGCCCTACAACATAAAGATTTCACCGAGACCAGTCACAAGGAAGCCTATGGACAGAGTTCACATGGATATTTTTTCTATCAACTCTTGTAACTTTCTATCAATGGTTGATTCCTTTTCAAAATTTGCACAAATGATCCCCATAGAGACAAAAAATTTGATAGACGTAAAAAACGCGCTTACCACATTTTTTGGTCACTATGGAGCACCAACACAAATCATAACAGATCACGAAACTACCTTCCGATCTATTCAACTTAAGAATTTTCTGAGCAATCTGGGAGTATCTCTTGCCTATGCTTCATCATCTGAAAGCAATGGACAAGTAGAAAAAACCCATTCAACCATTATAGAAATATACAATACCAACAAACACAAATTTCCAGAAATGAACACACCAGAACTAATCACAATCTGTATTTCATTATATAATTCCAGCATTCATTCTTCTACAAAATTCAGTCCACAAGAAGTGCTTTTTAACCAAAGAGACCAATTGGACCCGCAAGTAATTGCAAGGGAAGCCAACGAAATTTTTTCAAAAGTCAAACTAAATATCGAGAAATCAAACAACAACCAAACAAAAGGTAACGATAGGAAAGAAGATCCCCCCATTCTTCAAGAAGGTCAAAACGTGTATGTTAAACCAAACTTACGAAAAAAATTAGATCCCAGAGCAGTTGGAACTAAAGCAAATCAGGTAAAAGAAAAGACTTTCGAAAACTCTAGGAACATTAAAAGACATAAAAATAAGATTAAAAGACTTAAAAATGTTAGGAATGACTAGGTTTCACTTTCTACTAGCTTTAACCCAAATATTAGGCCAACACTTAGAAATTGAGGATTTAAATCAAAGAGCATTGCTGCTACTAAAGCAACAAGATTGTTTCATCCAAACAGGTGTCATTAAAATTATTCACCCTATAAATTTAACAATGTTAGAAGAGAATGTAGTTTCGTTTTTAGATACACGGTGTTCAATAAGTTCGAATACAAGTTTTCATCATTGCGTAGGTATGCGCCATGTACATATTCTGCATTGGTATTGGTGTCAGCTTTAGCTTCATTCATACGCTACCGAATGTGCGCGGTGTTGACATTCTGTTAGTTGTTGTTCGTTTGTTACGCGCGATGAAAGAGTATCGGGACTTCGTAATTAAGCGTTTTTTGAACGGTGAGCGACCCGGCGATATATTCCGGCTGCTGAAATCGCATGGGGTCAAGCGGAACTTTGTCTACACGACCATCAGGCGATACCGGGAGACGTCCTCGACCAATGACCGTGCGAAATCAAGTCGGCCACGTTCAGCGAGGACGCCACGGGTCATCAAGATCGTGAGGGAGCGAATTCGGCGCAAAAAGAACCGCTCAATCCGGAAAACGGCTGCAGATCTCAACGTTTCCATTGGAACCGCTCACACCATACTCACCAAGGACCTTGGTTTCAGGCCTTACAAAAAACGTAAGGTCCATGGCGTTTCGGAGGCTACCAGCAAAAAGCGGTTGGATCGAGCTAAGAGGATCCTCTCTCGGCACGCTGGTCAGGAGTTTGTTTTTTCGGACGAGAAACTGTTCGTGCTGCAGCAGCCGCACAATGTGCAAAATGACCGGGTGTGGGCGCCATCGAGGGACAGCATTCCTGAATCCAATATAAATATCCCTCGGTTCCAAAGTGCCGCGTCGGTGATGGTTTGGGGGGCAGTATGCAAACGTGGTAAGCTACCCTTGGTGTTTATTGAAAAAAACGTCAAAATCAACGCGGCGTACTACAAAACTGAGGTTTTGGAAAAGGTTGTTGCCCCCAGTCTCCGAAGCCTCTACGGCGATGAGCACTACGTGTTCCAGCAGGACGGTGCACCAGCCCATACGGCAAATGTGGTTCAAGCCTGGTGTCGGGACAATTTAACCGACTTTCTGGACAAAACTTTGTGGCCTCCCAGCTCCCCGGACTTGAATCCTCTCGACTTTTTTGTTTGGTCCTATATGATGGCGAAGCTGAACGAATACAAGGTCAGCACTTTGGATCATTTCAAGACGGTAATTCTCAAAATCTGGGACGAAATGCCCATGCAGTCCGTGCGTGCCGCCTGCGACGCGTTCGAGAAACGTTTGAAGCTCGTTAAGGAGTACAAAGGGGGGGTCATTCCAAGAGAAATGTTGTAAACGTTCCTTGTAAACATAGCTTTCAATAACATAAATCCAAAAAATAAAAAAACATGTTTTCATTTTTTTAACAAATTTTGAAAGTGTATCCGAACTTATTGAACACCGTGTATTTCAAGGAAAATTGATAGAAATTTACCATTATCAAGCCTTATCACTAGGAAAAGTAGACAATTAGCAGATAATTTATACAAGCTAAAACCCATTAAGAATAGCAGGCCAAAACGTTGGGACATCATCGGAAAAGGTTGGAAATGGCTCGCAGGAAACCCCGACGCAGACGATTTGAGGATTATCAACAAAACTTTCAACGAACTAATTGATCAGACGAATGAACAAATTAAAATCAACGAAGTTATCAACGAACGAATTTTCAGAATAACTAATACCATAAACCAACTTACCGCAGTCAACAACATTTTATCAAAGGAAACTGATGCTCTCACCCTAATTCTCTCTCTGGATACAATGAATAATATTCTCGAGGAAATTGAAGACGCCATCCTGAGGGCCCGTATATCGCTCTCTGACAGTAAGCTACTAACACTGAAGGAAATTTTCATCATAGAAACAATCATCAACGAACAAGGCATCACGACTAACTTTCCAGAAGAAGCACTGAGTTATGCAAAACCAAAAATAGTCAGCAAAAGTGATATGCTGCTCTACATATTGGAAGTTCCCAAAACCAACGGCATGTGCGAAATAATCAAAATTATACCACTTATAGTAAATGATACAATCATAGCAGAGACCCCTAACTACATTGTGAAATCAGGTAACAAACTTTATACTACGGATCACCCAGAAAAATCAATCCAACAGTTACATTACACAAAACTCTTCTCGGACAAATGCATATCCCCAATTATAATGGGACTAGAAAGCCACTGCCCCGCATCCAAAACAACACAAACCGATTTTGGAATTTTACCGGGAAACATGCTACTTATAGATAATGCCAGAAATCAGTACATAAGTTCAAATTGTGGACCACATAACAGAACATTAACAGGAAATTTCCTGATACATTTCGAAAATTGCACAGTCCAAATCGCTAACAATACCTTTTCATCAGAAGAAAGATTCAACCCCAGAAAGCTACTAACAGGAATCTTCCCAGGCCTACAGATCAACAAACACATCATCGACAAACTCAATTTATCTAGCATAAGTTGGGAAACAAGTAAAAATAGACACCGGATTGAGCACATACAATTACAACAGTTTGAAAACAGGAAATGGTTTTATGGACTCTTTGGCGGTCTTTCAACCACCACAATAATTATCATAACAATTGCAATTATTTGTTTCCGTAGGAAAAAAGTCGTAGTCACCATCAAATACCCCAAAACGAGCAGAAAGTTTAACAAACAGAGAGGAGTCAAATCCACCCAATCGACCGAGGACGTTCGATCTTACCCCCCGGAGGAATTACATGACAGACTAGGACAGACACCACCCGCAGAACCAACAGATCAACGGATATAGAACCACGCCACCCGAGCAAAGTCCAACGCCACCAGCGAAACCAACAGATCAGCAGATATCATACCACACCACTCGAGCTAAAGTCCAACTCCACCAGAGAGCCCAGCGGAACGTCCCGTCAGCAGATTTAGATTACAAATAGCCCGATCGAACAGTCGATCGCTCTCTTTTTTTATCCAGAAGTGAAACAGTTAAGTTGAGGTTTAATTAGTAGTGAATTAGTGTAAGGATTTGTAAATATAAATATTTTTATATAAATAACTAAGAGTAATTATCATTATAATATATATATTTATTTAAATATATATATATATATATATATATATATATATATATATATATATATATATATATATATATATATATATATATATATATATATATATATATATATATATATATATATATATATATATATATATATATATATATATATATATATATATATATATATATATATATATATTTATATATATAAAAATATATATATATATATATATATATATATATATATATATATATATATATATATATATATATATATATATATATATATATATATATATATATATATATATATATAATATATATATATATATATATATATATATATATCTATATGTATATATATCTATAGAAAAACCGAATCTATGACATTGAAATAGAACATCGCCGCCACCTTTGAAATGCACTTATTTCAAACATATATACAAGTGATGAATTCAGCATAACTTATGCTACTAATAATTTAAATTTCGTTTAATAATTCAATGCTACTTTTCTTGACGTACATAACTAACTCTCTTCTGCATTGGCTCCCTCCGTTGATATAAGACAAATCTTCGTCATTGGACGCTTGAAACGGCCTTTCGGTGTACGCAAGGTGACCACACGCACTAAACCGTCAGCTCCTTGGTGGACATCTTCGATCCGGGCGAGAGGCCAACGCGTTGGTTGTTGAAATTCATCCACAAGTTCAACTAGTCTACCGGGACGTATTTCGTTGCTAGGCTGACATCTGGTTGTGTCCCGTTGGAGCTCTTGGAGATATTCTCTTCTCCAATGATGCCAGAACTGCTGAAACAACTGCTGCAGTCGTTGATGGTGAACCAGGCGAGTTATGTTGATTTCGCTTACATCTGGATCGGGCACAACATGCATACTCGTCCCGATGGGGAAATGAGCAGGTGTGATGACATTGCAGTCCTCTGGATCCTCAGTCATCGGTACAAGTGGGCGGGAATTCATGGCTGCCTCTATTTCCGCAAGCACCGTTGACATGTCTTCAAATGAGAGACGTGAGTGTCCTAATTGGCGATATAATTGCGACTTTGCTACCTTCGCGGCTGCTTCCCAGAGCCCGCCGAAGTGTGGTGCTTTGTAATTTGCTCTTCAGCACAGAATCTCTGGATTTTATCGACTTCCTTCTAATCGGCCAGTCTGCGATACAACAGGTGCAACTCGTTTTTCGCTCCGATGAAGTTTTTGCCGTTGTCCGAATGTATGTGTGTTGGACGGCCACGGCGTGCAACGAATCGGCGGAGAGCGGTAAGGAAAGCTGGTGTCGAAAGGTCACTGACCAGCTCCAAATGAACTGCTTTTGTGGTAAAGCACACGAACACACATATGTATGCTTTTGTTGGCGAAGCTCGTTTGTGCACTGCTTTAAGATACATAGGTCCTGCGTAGTCTACCCCAGGCGAAGGGTCTGCTCGGGTTGACTCTGGTTGCTGAAAGTTGGCCGATCTGCTGACGGACTGGGACGGGATTCGCTCGGGTACATTGGATGCAGTTGCGAATGACGTTGCGTACCAGTCGTCGTCCATGGAATGGCCAATACTCTTCGCGTATTGCGGCCAGTGTTAAAATGATGATGATGATGATGGTCCCGCCACTTACCCCTACAAAGGTTTGAGCTAGACGATTTATCTATTAGATAATTTATTTAAAAAACAATTCAACCAGTTATGCAAAACAAAAAACGAACTGATTTCATCTACAGATGTAAAGTTCTTCCAAAACTGTTCATTTGCTTTACAGCGATATAATTGTGAAAAGCTCTTGATGTCAACCACAAATGTTCGCAAGTATTCCCAGCGATCAGGAAATCCTATAACAATTCAGATCACAGAATCCCGTATAAGGACATTATCAAAAGACAAGCCAATATCCGATCCTGCCCGCTACAGAGTCAATGGGGTTCCAACACTAATGGAACCGCCACCTTAGTTTTGGGCTGACCAAGGATATCCCCCATCAGGGAAATCGAGAAAATTTCCAAACCGAAAAAATCCTGGACCGACCCTAGTCAAACTTTTACTTTCAACCACGACAGAATTGACAAGGAATTCCCCGACAATCAGCCAGACAACCCACTACTATTTCATGGCATCTTCTCAAGCATCAAAGGCCAATATTTTTTTTTTTTTTATAAATTCAAAAAGAAGTCCTTTATACCTGTATACCGCGCGCGAGGCTCAAACTTTTGTAGACTACACAAAAAATAAAAACTACTTTAAATTAAAATAACAAATAAAAACTTAAATTCATCATCATCATCGAGGCGAAAAGTATAGTTTGTTTGTGCCCCATGACAAATATAAAACATTTAACAATAAACCATACAAAAATATCCGTTGTAATAACATCGTCAAGATACAAAATTAGTCAAGAGTAAAAAGTTAACAGAGTAGCTGTTCAAAAGGCAGCTTTGATGTGTGAAATACATTGTCTCTTAAAATCTGTTAGTGTTGCTGCACGTTTGATGTGTATAGGCATCGAATTGAAAACATTTATACCTTTAAAAAACAACGAATTTTGTGAAGCTCCGTACAAAAAATATGGTGTTCTAACATCATCCGCGTTTCTAGTGTTATATCTATGAATATCACTTCCTCTTTCAATTCGATTACACAAATATCGAGGCAGCAAACCGTTAATTACTTTAAAAATGAACACCATTGTCAAATACACAACTCTCTGCTTCACCGATAGCCACTGTAGGGCATCTAACAAAAAAGAGGAGGAAGTGAACCTATTGCATCTCAAGATCAAACGCATTATCTTATTTTGCAAACGCTGTAATCTCGATATTTGTGTTTGATTGGCTAAAAACAAAATGGAAGGGCAAAATTCAATGTGAGGAGAGATGATAGATTTGTACAATCGTATTTTACTAGCAATAGTTAAATCATTTTTCAATCGGCAGAGAATACCGTACTTCTTGGCTATTTTCTTGATGACATCGTCAATGTGAGAGTCAAATTTTAATCTATCATCAATAATCACGCCAAGATATTTAATCTCACGAACGCGATCAATTGTCTCATCATCAATTTTAACAGAGACGTCTTCGATAACTCGATTCCGCGAAATTACCATGAATTTAGTTTTACTTATGTTCAATTTCAACTGTTTGTACTTTAACCATCTACTTAGAGAACGTAAATCTGCATTCAAATGTGAAACGGCCTCCTCAAGGCTTTTAGCTGCAATGAACAACACGGTATCATCAGCAAAAAGATTAATATCACAAAATCGCAAGACTCGTCGCATGTCATTAATATATAAAATGAATAAAATGGGCCCTAATACACTCCCTTGTGGTACGCCAAGGCTGTTCTCCACAGGGCTCGAAACAGAATCATTAAAAGCCGTCCGTTGAGTTCTGTCAGACAAATAGCTTTCGAACCATCTGTATGCAGAACCCGAAAATCCAAAGCGCTTGATTGTTTCTAACAACAAGGGCCGAGAAATCGTTTCAAAAGCGCGTTTCAGATCCAAAAAAACAGCAACAATCGTATCTTTACGCTCTACATTTTCTTTCCATTTTGCTAACACTAAATTTAACGCTGTTTCACAAGAATGACCTTCGCGATATCCCGATTGTTCTGGCGCAATCAAATTATTACTATTTAAATACATTAACAGCTGGCCTTTAACAACATGTTCCAAAAAAATTTCTTAAGTGTGCAACATGTTAATAGGACGAAACTCTTCGGCTTTAATCGTTCCAGCGACTTTTTGAATGGGAATGACTAAAGATTCTTTCCAAACTTGTGGCACGTGCCCAGTTTGCAGCGATTCATTAATAAGGTCCAGCAGGTTGTTTCCGATGACATTAAAGCAATCCTGTACTACTCTTGCATTAACGTTATCTACTCCAGCCGTTTTGTTCAAAGAAAAGCAAATAGATTTTAGATCCTCTAATGTTATTGGGTGAAAACTTTCAAAACTACAGTTAATATTTATCGGCTGTTTTATTTCGTCTGGCTCATCTACTAGATCAATGGATTGATTAATTGACAAAATACTATCGACGAAATATTCATTAAATCTACATGCAATGATGTCCTCTGACTGTTCTATTGTGCCATTGAAGGTTATGGATCGCGGTTTGCAATTACTAGGTTTTAACAAAGATTTCAAAATTTTCCATAACTCTTTGCTGTTGTTTTGATGCAAATCAATTTTCCTCTGAATATATTCACAACGAGTTTGTTTAACGGATTGCGAATATTTGTTACGCGCATCTTTGTACCTATTCAAAAAGATATGCCTATTAGTTCTACGCCATTTCTTGTACAGCTTGTCTCTTTTACGTTTAAGACGCAAAAGATCCAAATTGTACCAGCTGTTCGAGTTCTTTACTAAAACAAATTTATTTTCGACTAGTTTATTGGTACATATTTTTAAGACGTCTGTCAAAACAGCTGATTTCTGATCTAGAGAACCGGTATTTGTTTGAAAATCCACACTTCTTTCGACAAGTCTTAAAATAGCTTGTTTCGAATACTTTTTCCAACACTTCAATTTCACATAATCACTGTCACCACTACTGTTATCTTCAACGTTAATAATAATGGTTTCGTGATCGGTTACTTTCAAGTCAGAGTTTATAACAACACTAACAGAATCAAAATTACAGTACACATGGTCAATCAAAGTTTTACTGTGTCTGGAAATACGCGTATATTCATTAACCAATTGTTTTAAATTAAAGAAATCTGCTAATCGTTTCAAATGCTTCGAATTATTATTGTCACAATAATTGATATTAAAATCACCAGCAAGCACATTTAGTTTACTAGAATCTACAAAAATCTCATACCAGTTTTCCAAAATTTCAATAAAACGCTGGTCACTAGAACTGGGAGAATGATACAGTACACCATAATTACCGATCTGCATGCCACGAACAACTGCAATGCTTAAAAACCAATTGCCGTCACAAACTTCGTTCAATTGAAGCTTGAATTGAACTGATTCTTTAGCATAAATAGCAACGCCGCCAGTGTGTCTAGAATGTGATAAACAAGCAGCCACATTATATCCCGGAATAATAATTAAAAAAAAAAAAACAACAAAAAAGGTATTTTTCTCCACTCCAACCCAACGCAACGCAGTTTTTAGACAACCCCGCAATATAGAAATACAAAAAAACAAATTTACTCACATTACTACTGGAACTTGGCTGCTTTTCCATGAAAAGCCGGGTTGTTTTTTTTCGTTCATATAATCGCTTGAAAATTTCACATTCTTAACTAAACGCGCCGTGGTTTACGTCCAAGTTCGTTTTACGTTCGTTATTAGTTTTTTTACAATTAATACATTTCAAAACAATTGATGTGCATTCAGATGTCGTGTGACTTTCACTACACTTACAGCATGCTACATTATTTTTACAACCCATGCTCATGTGTCCAAATTCTCCACACTTGAAACATCTCAAAACTTGAATTTCCGGAACAACACGACACAAATCAAATTTAGTATTAACGTTTTTCGCGGTCAATAAACAATTATAGGTGTTTTTGTCAACTTCAATTACCGTATTAAACTTGTTGTACTTGAAGTGTGGATTTTCATACATTCTTATTATTTTTACTTCATTAATGGAGATGTCTTCATTTTGATCTTTCAAAATGAGAAATCTGCAACTTGGGTTCAAGAAATCTGCAACTTTCATCCCACGAGACAGCAAATCAGCGGGGTTTTGGGAGCCCGCTACATGATTCCATTGCGCACCATGCGTAGTTGTCTGAATTTCTGACACTCTGTTGGCAACGAATGTCTTCCACGTACTGGGAGGGGATTTTAGCCATTGCAGTGTCACCGTTGAATCAGACCAGAGAAAGGATCCAACGATTTTCATGTCCAAGGCTTCAATGATTTTACAATGCAGCTGAGCTGCGATCACGGCTGCGCACAGTTCGAGTTTTGGAATTGACAGCTTTTTGAGCGGTGCCACACGGGTTTTCGCAACCAACAGCAGGGTTCTAATGTTACCTTCTGAGTCCACAGAGTGTGCGTAGGTGCAAGCTCCGTACGCAGCTTCTGATGCATCTGCGAAAGTATGGAGTTGAACTTTGGAATTTGCTTGGAAAGCGTAGCGATCGATCCGAAAGCTGGACAAATTCGGTAGCTCATGGTAGAACAATTCCCACTTCTGCTTCAAAGTATCTGGGATTTCATCATCCCAGGAACAAGCTGTCAACCAGAGCTCCTGCATTAACATTTTGCCTCGTACGACGATAGGTGCTACTAAACCTAATGGGTCAAATAGCTGAGCAATGGCTGAAAGGATGAATCGTTTGGTTGTGCGTAGAACATTTCGGGGCACGTGATAATTGAATCGGAATTGGTCTCGTTCTGGCTCCCAGCAGATGCCTAGGGTCTTAACAGTCTCGCCCGAGTCGAACCGAATACTCGATTGAATTCCTACGCGATCGGCTTCTAAACCTTCGAGAACCTCCAGCTTGTTTGATGTCCATTTACGAATGGGAAATCCTCCTTTTGCAAGAAGTTCTGTCAACTCGTCACGCAATTGGATGGCTTCTGGAACGGAATCGGCTCCTCCTATAAAGTCGTCGACGTAGAACGATTTTTGCAGTGCGGGTCCACCGAGTGAATAGGAATTCCCTTCATCGGCCGCGAGTTGTTGCAGGGTGCGCGTTGCCAAAAACGAAGACGGGGCGAGGCCTTTGGTGACTAGTTCATACACAGATAGAGGAACGGAAGAACAGGATCGCAAAATGATTCTTTGAAGCGGGGTATCGTCGAGGTGGATTAGTATTTGGTGGTACATCTTTGCAATGTCCGCAATGACTGCTACGAGAAATTTGCAGAACCTGATCACCAGAGTCAGGAGATCATCCTGTATGACTGGTCCCACACACAGTGCATCATTCAAAGAGAACCCAGAAGCTGTCTTGCTGGAACCGTCGTACACGACGCGGGTTTTTGTTGTCGTGCTGGCTTCTTTTATGACTGGATGGTGTGGAAGGTAGAACACCGGCGTATTAGAAGGTTCCTCTCCTTGGACAAGACGCATGTGTCCCATGGATGCATAGTCTTCCATGAAGTCCACGTAATCCACCATCAACTCAGGTCTACTGGAAAAACGTCTTTCTAGCATAGTGAAACGCCGCAGAGCAGTCTGTTTGGAGTCTCCAATCATGGCATCGAAATTTTCACGCTTTGGGTAGCGCACCACATAACGTCCTTCTTTGGTTCGGGAAACGGTCGATGCGTAGTAGTCCTCACAAAAATTTTCTTCCATGGAAACTGCAGGTCTGGTAGTGATCTCCTCAATCTTCCAAAATCTTTCCATGCATTCCTCGAGACATAGCATGGAAACAGTAACAGCCTTGCATGACACGGAATTCTTGGATAAAGGAACTAGGTGATCTCCACCTGCGACGATCCATCCAAACTCGCTAGCTACAAGAATCGGAAGAGAATTCGACAGCTGGATTCTGGCGGATGTGGGGAAGAAGTCAAAGAAATGCTGCGACCCCAGTATCAGGTCCACGTCACTGAAACGGTTTAAGCCAGGATCAGCTAGGAAAATGTCCTTGGGAAGCTTCCAATGGTCTACTGACACAGTATTGGCAGGAAGACTGGATGTCATCTTCCGTAGGATCAGAAATGACACGTTGCGTGTGAAGTCTCCTTTTCGTGAACGTATTTCGGTAGTGGCATATTCCGGTTTTTCTCCAATACCTTGCACCTCAACGCTGTATTTTTGGCGTTTTAGTCGCAGTAATTGAGCCAAACGATCCGTCATCAAATTTGGCTGGGATCCACTGTCAAGTAGAGCACGTGCATAATGCTCCTTGCCATACACATCCACGATTCGAAGGACAACAGTTAGCATGAAAACTGTAGGAACTGTATCTCGAGCAAAATTGGCGCACTGTACATTGTCTGGTTTGGTGATCGCAGAAGCGGATTGAACTCTACGCTGGGCGTTGAATGAGGAGCTGCTTGAAGACGGCGCTGGGTAGAAAAATTCCTTGGCTTGCTGTCCAACTGGAATGTTGGTTGGAAGAATTGGAAGCACTAGAGAATCCAGAGTGAAGAAGAGAATGGTGTCGTTTCCTACAAACTCGGCATGTGTAATTCGATAAGCAATCACGGGCGAAATGATCTTGCCGGAAGCAATTTACACAAAGACGCTTGGGATTCACTAGACGTAACCTCTCGGGAACAGCCATAGCCATGAAACGAGGACATTTCACAAGCAGATGATGGCTGTCACACACATAGCACTTGGGAAAAGAATTTTCTGTTGCGGCGTGGGATGACATCTTGAAGAAAGGTTGTTTGCGGACGTGCGGTCCACTCGGCTGGGATGCGGAAGTATGTTGAACGCCATGATGGTTGGCTGAAATCGATTCAAGCACACGAACTCGTTTTTCCAAAAATTCGACCATGCACGAGTAGCTTTGATCGTCGACGGATGCTGCATGGTCCTCTCAAGCTTTAATTGTGTCCTCGTAATGTTTTGAGCACAGCAAATGCTCCAGCAAAGTACTCCATGCATTCGTAGGCTCACCCAACTGCTGAAGGATCTTCACGTGCCGCTGAAACTCATCCAGGGTAGAATGTAATGCCACTGCCGTCTCCTTCTTCATGCGTGGCACGTCCATTAGGGCCTGCAGATGTCGCTTTTTAAGCAAATACTCGTTAGAATATCGGCTAACTAACGAAGTCCACGCCAGTGGATAGTTTGCAGCACTGATTGCAATCGTCTCAATCAGTTGCGCTGCCTCTCCTTTAAGGGCTGCGCGTAAATAATGAAATTTTTGAATCACAGACAACTCCTCGTTGTCGTGAATGAGGGCTTGAAACGTGTCATGGAACGTTAGCCACTGACGGTAATCACCGTCGAACTCTGGTAGCGAAATAGTAGGCAACTTCAAAGAAGACAACGTGGAAGGTATTCGAGAGGGGGTTTCATGAGGGCGACTGGCTTGTAAAGGAATTGGCGGAGGCAGTTTGGCTTTCAGGTTGGATTTAATTCGGAAAAGCTTCGGTTCAAACGAAGCACGAATACCGAGATTGGCGGTCTTACCCTCATTGGTGGTTTCCAGGTCCTCAATGGCGACTTGCACTTCTTCGAGCGATGTCCAAAGCACGTCCAGGTTTTCCAGGCGTAGTGGTACCTCGAGCTCATCCTGTCCGGCGTCATAATGGGTGATGAACTGGTCTGCACGATTTAACTGCGCCAATAGCGTCGTCCTTCGAGTGGTGAGCTGCTCTTTCTGCCTCGTGGTGGTATTGTCATCTGGCATCGTGCCAAAAGGGTTACTAATCGATGACGTAGGACGAGCAGTAGAAATCAGGACCGGAATGTGTCTCTGTCAAGGCTATTCGAGCCTTATATTATCAAGAAAAACTGGAACTCAGAAGCAATAGCACCTTGCGAGGCTAGAGTATTGTGAATTGGAGGCAAATTTCACGCAATCCGTGTGAATGGGCACTGAAGTGGCATGCAAATATCCTCAGCTAAGCATGCAGGTTTCTCCAGATGCGGAATGATAGGGGATGACTGACGGGTTGTATTTGGCTGGTGGTGATCGTCTAGTAGAAACGGTTTGCTAGCAGCACCGATGACGTGGCGTTCATGCAAAAGGGAGAGAACCATCTAAAAGCACCCACAAATGCGCTCAGGAACGTTGGACAGGTACATTACCTTTTAACTAATGCAATAGGCCTTGATATTAGTTAGCAGCAACGTGGATCAGGAACAATGGTGGTATTCAACTCGCTCTAGACATCTGAACAATGCCCTTGGGCAAAATAGGTTTTGTCTTGAAATCACATTGGTGCTTTAGATGGAATAGTGTGGCTTTCATACAACGTGATGGCGGCTGGGTCGCAACTATCTCCAAAATAAGTTGAAGATCGGGGAATCGACGGTATAGCCACAATCCTGGTCAGGGCACCAAAAAATGCTAGGGCAGGTCGTGGCAAACCAATCGTCTAATGGTTTTCCAAAGAATTGGGATACACTCGGTACTCTAAATTAACTGCTAAATCACACGAAACTGTTTTACGGAAAGGCCTTTATTTTGCATGTCTTTCACCGGTGGCTAGCGATAAACTGATATATATATATATATATATATATATATATATATATATATATATATATATATATATATATATATATATATATATATATATATATATATATATATATATATATATATATATATATATATATATATATATATATATATATATATATATATATATATATATATATATATATATATATATATATATATATATATATATATATATATATATATATATATAAAAGTAGGATATTACTCTTTGAAAATCAAATAAATTTCACGAAGGTTACATAAAACCTGCGCTGAACATGCACTTTTTCTTCTGCCATATTTTCAATAACGAAATCCCTTTTCCCAGGACATGCTCTGCTTATCTCGTCACTATTATAAAAGTCCCTAACTACAGTTAGAGTATCATCGCTCAAAGATAACATATTTACTCTGGTCTCCGGTGTGGTCATAAAACCTTTTTCAATCTGTAATTCCTTTGCACGTTGAGCAGTTCGTTGCGAAACACCGAATTCTTGCATAATTTTGTATGCAGTCCAGGATTTGGGGAGAGAAGTTAGAATCCTATATCGATCGTTTCTGTCAGATGTTTCATCAAATTTTGCCTTCATCTGTTGAAGAATTTCCTGTCCGTCTCCGGGTTTCTGGGCAGCAGCGCTACCAATTGATTCAGCACTCGTTGATTCCAAAGAAAACAAAGATTCTGAAAACAAGATGGAAAAATATCACAATTAGTTAGGAACATTTCTATTTGTATAATGTAATACAGATTGTATTATATTATTTGAAGTATGATAGGCAACTGCTCTATAAATTGAGCTACCAGGTCGGATTAGGTAAGATTATACGGAGCTGATATTTTTTTAAATTTTCTGAATAATCGAGTACAACTTGTATAACGTAGCAAATCATGACGTCTGAATAAACAAAAAGAAGAGAATATTCTACTTACCAACACTAGGAACAGCGTCAATTTCCGATGATCTAGCGGCATTGGGATCGATTATTTCGAAACCACCATTATTGATGTTTGCTGGTGCGGCGAAATTGTTCACTCTAGATGGTCCGGCCACGGCGAAATTAGTGGTGGCTGATGGTCCGGCAACGGCGAGATCATCAAGTTTCGATGGTTCAGAAACGGTGAGTTCTTGATTTCCACATTCTAGATTAACTGCACTTGGAGTTGTTGTTTTTTTTTTTTTTTGAAAAAGAGAAAAAGTCAACAAAGAGAAAAAATAAAAAAAGAAGAACAGTTTTTATTAATTTTTTTCCCCCTCCCCCCCCAAACAAAAATATTTAAGGAAAAATTTTCTTTAACTTTTCCCCCAAACATGGCAATTTGAGCATTCGTGCTTCATTGTATTAAACGTTTAGAATTAACACTTCATTTGATCACTTTTTTAAAATCTATATATATAAAAATGGATTTCTGTCTGTCTGTCTGTCTGTCTGTCTGTGCCTAATAGGCGCGGAGACTACTGAACCGATCAGCGTGAAAATTTGTATGCAGGGGTTTTTGGGGCCGGGGAAGGTTCTTAAGATAGTAAGAGACCCCTCCCTCTTCTGAAATGAAATCCATACAAATGAAACACATATTTCTACACAACTCGAGAACTAATCAAGCAAAAGAAACCAAATTTAGCATGTGTGAGTTTTTGAAAGCAAAGAAGGTTTTTATGGTAGATTGAGACCCCTCCCCTCTCTAGAAAGGGAGGCTCCCATACAAATGAAATACATATTTCTGTATAACTCGAGAACTAATCAAGCAAAGAAACCCAAATTTGGCATGCGGAAGTTTTTGGAGGCAAAAAATGTTTTTATGGTAGTTTGAGACCCCTCCCCTCTCTAAAAAGGGAGGCTCCCATACAAATGAAATACATATTTCTGTATAACTCGAGAACTGATCAAGTAAAGAAACCCAAATTTAGCATGCGGAAGTTTTTGAAGGCAAGAAATGTTTTTATGTTAGTTTGAGACCCCTCCCCTCTCTATAAAGGGAGGCTCCCATACAAATGAAACACAAGTTTCTGCATAACTCCAGAACTAATCAAGTAAATGGAACCAAATTTGGCAGGTAGAGGTTTTTGAAGGCAAGAAATGTTTCTAAGGTAACTCAAGACCCCTCCACCCGCTGTAAGAGGGGGGCTCTCATACTAATAAAACACAAATTTGTGCATAACTCGAGAACTAATCAAGCATATGGAACCAAATTTGGCATGTGGAGGTTTTTGGAGGAGAGAAATGTTTCTATGGAAGTTTGAGACTGCTCCGCCATCTGGAAGGGGGAGGGAAGGGAGTTTACAAACAAATCCAACACAAATTTCTGCATAACTCGAGAACTAATCAAGTAAATGGAACCACATTTGGCAGGTGGGGGTTTTCGAAGGCAAAAAATGATTCTATTGTGATTTGAGACTCCTCCGCTCACTGAAAGAGGGGTCTCTCATACAAATGAAACACGAATTTCTGCATAACTCGATAAAAATTAAAGCAAATGGAACAAAATTTGGCATGTGAAGGTTTTCGAAGGAAATAAATGTTTCTAAGGTGGTTTGAGACCCCTCCGCTTTCTGGAAGGGGAGACTCCCATAAAAATAAACAAACATAATTTTTAGCATAACTCGAGAGCCAATGAAGCAAATGAAACCAAATTTGGCATTTGGCATTTTGTGGTTTTTGGAGGCAAGAAATGTTTCTATGGCAGTTCAATACCCCTCCCCATTTTTAAGGGGGGGGGGGCTCCCATACAAATAAAAAGCAAATTTCTGCATAACTCGAGAACTAATCAAGTAAATGAAACCACTTTTAGCATATGGGGTTTTTTTCGGAGGCTAGATTTCTATATACATAAAAATGAATTTCTGTCTGTCTGTCTGTCAGACCTTTATAGACTCGGAAAGTTCTGAACCGACCAACGTGAAAATTTATATGAAGGGGTTTTTGGGGCTGGGAAAGGTTCTTATGATTGTTTGAGACCCCTTCTCTCTCAGGAAGGGGCGCTCTCATACAAATGAGACACAAATTTCATCATAACCCGAGAACTAATCAAGCAAATTGAATCAAATTTGGCATGTGGGGGGTTTTGAAGGCAAGAATGTTTCTATAGTAGTTCAAGACCCCTCCCCTCTCTGAAGAAGGGGGGAGGGGCTTCAAACAAATGAAACTCAAATTTTTATTATAATCGATGAGCCCAATGTGATGGTTCGAGAACAAATCAAGCAAATGGAACCAAATTTGGCATGTGGTGGGTTTTGAAGGCAATGATTGTATGGTGGTTTGAGAAACCACCCCCATCTGGAAGGGAGGGCTCCCATACAAATGCAACACAAATTTCTACCAGAAATGAGAATTATCCAGGTTACTTAAACACAAAACGTGTATTTCTCGGGTACGAAGCATGTTTTGATAGAAGTTTGAACCCCTGCTAATTCAAGAAAAAAAAACTCATTTCGAAAAAAAAATAAACGTGCCAGTTATATTAAATTTTCCTTTATTTAGTTGCAAGCGTAGCAGCGCACGCACCGGGTTCAGCTAGTATTTAAAAAAAAAAAAAAAAAATTATTATATATTTTTTATTATACACCCCCGCAAAATTCTTTTTATTATACTGGAAGCTTACTAACAGACTTCGAGTGCTCGACTTGAAGGGAACATCACAGTAGGTCTAGTATTTATAGTAGGTTTGTTGGTACCCCAGTGTGTGAGGTAGGGGAGGTACTTGAGTGTGTTTATGTGTTTGTTTGTTACCTAAAATGTTGTTTGATACCAACAAGGTTATTCATTATTACTTCGTTTGAAGGTAGTCAAATTGGTGTTGTGTTGTTTAGTTAGTTGTTTTTGTGATGAAGGTATAAATTTAAACAGCCACGAATATCCGTTTCCTTGACCCTTGCTAAGCAAGTTTTTGGGATTTTGTTTGTGGATTGCTATGCTTTCCGCTACATTTAGTTTCGTTATATATATTTCAGCTACTTTTGATTTAAAATAAAATAACTACAATGAAATAATTCCCGCAGTTATTTTGAATTGATGGAAAATGGATTGATGGAATTGATGGAAAAATAAATAGTCGTTGTAGTCCAACATTTCTTAAATCATAAAAAACAAATACTTTGACCATTTTAGCAAATTTAAGTACATTAATTATTTTAATCGATATTTTTAATAAAAATAAGAAACAAATAGCTTTCTATTCATAGAAAGACATTGCAAATCGACCTAGTGGTTCAGAAGTTATGATTTTTTTTTAAATAAAAAATTTTGAAATTTTTTTCTGGTAACCCTATATCGAACATGGTCATCCGAATAAAAAAATAAAAAAATACAAAAAAACATAACATATCAAAAAATCTCAAATGTTCTTTGAGCCGTTTTTGAGTTATATTTTTTTTTGAAAATTTCAAGTTTTTTGCCCATACACACATGGAATGAACATCATTTTCCATCAATTCAAAATAACTGCAGGAATTTTTTCATTGTAGTTATTTTATTTTAAATCAAAAGTAGCTGAACATATATTCAACGAAACTAAATGTAGCGGAAAGCATAGCAATCCACAAACAAAATCCCAAAAACTTGCTTAGCAAGGGTCAAGGAAACGGATATTCGTGGCTGTTTAAATTTATACCTTCATCACAAAAACAACTAACTAAACAACACAACACCAATTTGACTACCTTCAAACGAAGTAATAATGAATAACCTTGTTGGTATCAAACAACATTTTAGGTAACAAACAAACACATAAACACACTCAAGTACCTCCCCTACCTCACACACTGGGGTACCAACAAACCTACTATAAATACTAGACCTACTGTGATGTTCCCTTCAAGTCGAGCACTCGAAGTCTGTTAGTAAGCTTCCAGTAGAATTAAAAGGAATTTGCTCGCGTGTACTAGCAAAAAATTGAGAAAAGTGTTACAATGTTTTATTTTTTATTTAAAAAAAGTGATCAAATGAAGTGTTAATTCTAAACATTTAATACAATGAAGCACGAATGCTCAAATTGCCATGTTTGGAGTAATAGTTACAAGAAAGTTACTCCTAAACTATATGGTTATGCAGCGGAAAGGAGAATAAAATTGGATAAAAGCTGTTCCTACATTTGTAATACCTGCTATTGCAGACTTTATCGCTTTATCAAGAAAGAAAACGAGCCAGCAACTCCAAGTGCAGTTAATCTAGAATGTGGAAATCAAGAACTCACCGTTTCTGAACCATCGAAACTTGATGATCTCGCCGTTGCCGGACCATCAGCCACCACTAATTTCGCCGTGGCCGGACCATCTAGAGTGAACAATTTCGCCGCACCAGCAAACATCAATAATGGTGGTTTCGAAATAATCGATCCCAATGCCGCTAGATCATCGGAAATTGACGCTGTTCCTAGTGTTGGTAGGTAGAATAATCTCTTCTTTTTGTTTATTCAGACGTCATGATTTGCTACGTTATACAAGTTGTACTCGATTATTGAGAAAATTTTAAAAAAATATCAGCTCCGTATAATCTTACCTAATCCGACCTGGTAGCTCAATTTGTAGAGCAGTTGCCTATCATACTTCAAATAATATAATACAATCTGTATTACATTATACAAATAGAAATGTTCCTAACTAATTGTGATATTTTTCCATCTTGTTTTCAGAATCTTTGTTTTCTTTGGAATCAACGAGTGCTGAATCAATTGGTAGCGCTGCTGCCCAGAAACCCGGAGACGGACAGGAAATTCTTCAACAGATGAAGGCAAAATTTGATGAAACATCTGACAGAAACGATCGATATAGGATTCTAACTTCTCTCCCCAAATCCTGGACTGCATACAAAATATAAATATAAATATCTATATATATATATATATATATATATATATATATATATATATATTATATATATATATATATATATATATATATATATATATATATATATATATATATATATATATATATATATATATATATATATATATATATATATATATATATATATATATATATATATATATATATATATATATATATATATATATATATATATATATATATATATATATATATATATATATATATATATATATATATATATATATATATATATATATATATATATATATATATATATATATATATATATATATATATATAAACTACATATTATTAGTTAAGTATTAGGCATGTATTTTTTTGTTTTCTTATTACTGATACCATTTCCATGTAAGGGTAGTTTCAAAAATCAATCTCTTTAGATTTTTTACAAAAATGACTTTTTTTCAAGATTTTTTACAAAAATTATTTTTTTCAAGATATCATATTTTTTGAAACAAAGGGCTTATTTCAAATGTTGAAGCACTAAATGAAAGACGGTTAAGCTTTATTTATATGAAAAAAATGATTAAATTGAAGAATAGCAATTTTGTATTGTAAATAAAGATGCATAGGGTATCAAATAGAGTATTAAGAAATCAAATTTAGGAAATGCATCTTTCACGGACAATACGACACCCCATATCAATTTGGACTTTGATATGACCTTATGGTTTCTTATTAGACATGCGTGTAGTTTGAAATTAAACTTTGAAATAAAACTCATATTCTTATTATAATAGACATAAAACACGCTTAACAACTCTCACAGTTTGTTCTTCTTCTGAGAAGCAAAATCGTTTTACAAAAATAAAATTTTCATTTTGTGGCTTACATCTACGATATGACTCAGTTCCGGAGATTTGTTTCAATATGATTATAACGGGTTTTTACTTTTATATCCATTGCTTTATAATCTGAAAATAAAATCATAGTGTACTTTTGAATTGATCTTGGAAATTGCCCAATTGGTCTTGGCTGACTTTTGGAAAGGGCCAAACTTTATCTACCGTTTTTTTTTATCGGAATGGATATAGTCGAAAATGCCAAATCCCATAAAAACATTTTATATAGGTGACTAGCATAGAATAAGTCAATTTTTTTCAAATAAAAATACCGAAAAGAGTCGCACACTGAAAAAAAAATCGATTTTCAAAATTTCAAGTTTATTTACAAAAAAAAAACACAGCCTTTGATATTGATGAAATTTTGTTTCAAGACAGTTAATTATGTTCTTTATCAACTGCCTATTCCTAGTAACTAAGTAGAGACTTATTCAAAAGATGAACCAAAAATATTTACCTTAATTGGAAAAAAAAAAAATATAATTAAAAAAAAAAATTTAGAAAAAAAAAAATTAAATTAAATTAAAAAAAAAAAAAAAAAAGGAAAAAAGAAAAAAAAAATTAGTAAAATTTAATACCAATGACTACAAAGTTTATTTCCACCCCTGATTTCTCCTCAGTACTTAATAAGTGAATAAAAAGTAATATAGGGTAACGGGATGTAATGTTAGCCTAGCTCCTTCATTCAGCCTATGTACCAAATATGTCATTAACTTGGCGATAATCAACAAAATCATGTAGCTATCAGGATAAGCGGTTGATTGCGAAGCAATTGAGACATTATTAATTAATTTATAGTTGTTCAATTTCGCGTTACTTTCGATTTCCTCAACTTTTTATGCGACATGACTTTACTGGTTATGTTGAACAGATTATCTACACGATCTTCAAATGATCTAAATTTGCCTAAATTGAACATTTTAGCCAAGTAATGCAGCCAAGATGTACATATAATAGTCACACGTTATAAACTAATTGTTCACATAGGTAAAATAACAATGATTAAACAAGAAAACCGTAGACCCAATGTTAGAGAGATATTTTTTTTTCTATGTTCCCAACTATGGCCTGTTGTATGAAAAGCGTAGTAAAAATTTTGTTATTGGTAAAATTTTCTGTAAAAATGCCTGAGGTTCCGTTGTATGTTTTTCATATGGCCCATCTAAACACAAACCAAAGGAACAAAATCTGTGTAGAGTGAATCATGATGTTTTGATTATTGAATGGCTGCTAAATCAAATGTGAAAATCACTTAAGTGTTTCTAAGCAATATTATTATAGTTTCATTTGTGAAATTGTATGTTGGGTAGAGAGCATACAGCTGGCAACGCCGTAAATCAGAAGATCAAAAAAAAAAATCGTACGAAGACTGCATTTGATAACAAATCTATCGAATGGGACAAAGTTGCATCCACGAATAGACCCAATTTAGTGCTTATAGACCGACGTTACATCCATATCCCTCGAAAGCTTCTGACTTTATAAAATAAGTTGTGTAACTTTTCGTGAAACATACTACCAAATGGCTTATAAAGCTTCTCTAAGCAAGTGTATAACTAATTGCATCTCGCTTCCAGCTCAAATACATTATGAGTTATAATAAAAAATGTAATCGATCGTTGCATATTAGGCTGGGTTAAGGGACACATACCCTAATATTAAAAAAACCATATACACAAACCCCCACAAAAAAAAATATTTATAAAAAAAAAAAAAAAAAAAAAAAAAATAGCCCCCCCTTTAAAAAAAAAAAAAAAAAAAAAAAACACACCCCACAAAAAAAAATATATGAACCCACCCCAAAACCCACCCCCATAAACAGAACCACCCCCCCTCCCCCAAAAAATAAATCAAAACCCACCCTCCCATCTTTTTTAATCATAATATTATTCACAATCTTATAATTTACTTGAGCGATATTTTTGATTTCCATAACTTTTCACCACTGTTAACTAACAAATTTCTTCATGATCTTCAAATGACCCAAATTTGGCTAAATTGGACCAAATTGCTAAGTAATGCATCCTAGATATGTATGATGATATGTTCTACCACCCATTGTAGCACGGAAACTAAGTCCGACAGCAATAGGCTCTCCTCTCTGGTAGACTTGATCAAGTTTTAATAACCACTGATCATCCTAATCATGCCATTGTATGAAGGGCCAAACACGGGTTGGGTGGATCGATAGGCAGCATCACTTATACGTTTCCACAGGGATATAAAGAATCTCCTTCCAACAACAAGATTGAACAATTGGTCATAAGAGCGAGCTATCTAACACGAGGATGCCCCAATGGGCAGGACGAAGAGCCCGCTCTCTTTTCCAAAACTGTTAGCAATGGGGAGTTGGCATTCTCACTCTCCCCATCCAGAGTGCTTCAATCGGGTTCAATCCATTCCCATGAAATATTTATATAATAGTGTATTTATTTATGTAAATGACAAATACTATATGAAAATATATGATCTTCATTCGGTTGATCCTGAAATGCAAGAAATGTTATAAAGTGTTAAAGTGTAGAGTTCTGTGGTTCCACGCTTAAGCACGTTTTCGTTTGTTTTTAGAGATAGCAGCAATTCATCAAAATCTTAATTTGAGGTATCCTGAAATTTTTTGTTGAATCTATTGAAATTTTACAAAACTAACATTTATACATTTTAATTTACTCTTGCCATGGTCACTATTTGCCACCTGATGCTTTTTTAATAACAGCAATCCGCTTTTATTGTTGCTGGCCTAATAATTATTGCTCCTGAGTAAGAAAAACAGGGAAGATATAATTGAAAGGGAGTTAAAGTCAAATGGACGTAAACAAACAATAAGTAATGTTTCAATCATCTATAGAGTAAAATTAATTAAAAAATATTATCAAATATAACGATATTGTGGGATATGACAAAGTAATGGCAAAGATTGACCTGTAAAATCAGAGTAGCCAAATGGCAAATAGCGCTCCATGAATTCGATCAGCTCAGATTTGGTAAAATGTCCATTTGCTATACTATAAACTATAAAAATGTATAGTTTTCAATAGAAATGTATGATTATGTAGTTTAAAAATTTTCAAATGGTTGATCAAAACCACAACTATAGTAACAAAATCTATACAGGAGAAATTTGAATGTTTTGAAACAAAAAGGCCTTATAGTCATACATTAAAATTATTGAGGCATTATAAGTAGGTTTATTGTAATTTATTTTGTGAATGTTGGTGCAAAGAATAGCGAAATTTGAAATTTGGTGCTAAGAAAAGCGAAGATCGGTTTCAAAAGAAATGCCTGAAGAGCTAATAATAATAAACTTTAAAAAGATTCTTTTGATCAAGAATCTTAAATAGTGAGACAAAGTTGCGTCCACGAACAGGCCCAATATGGTGTTAATAGACCGACATTACAAACATACCCGTTGAAAGTTTTCTTTTTAATAAAGTTAGTTGGTTAGCAAAACTAGTTGAATATCGTTTCTAGCTCAATCACCTTATGAGTTATAAATAAAATTTTAATCGACCGTTGCATATTGTAACGTTTTCGACGTTCCCAATATTAGATCAGGTGTTGGTTAATGTAATTGGCAAAATACCTTCAAGTGCAGTTAAATTTATTACCAATAATTCTTGGATTGTCTTTATTTCATGAACCATTAGCAATGCAGCCATAACTCTAAAGTTTAGTTTGCTATAAAATAGTATCAGTACTAGAATTAAATCTTCTTAAGTTAGTACTAAAATTATGGTTAGGCTAAAAGTTAGAGTATACACAGGAGTAAACTGTGGGCTCGACTAATAGGTATTGAATTGGTGTTGGTAAATGTCCGATGGCATGACGATGCTGATTTTGGGATACGATAGTTTTGCCGAAAGAATTAATCTGGCATTACCAAATCAATTCGGGTTCAGAGTAGACGGTTAGTTTCGTGATAAAGCCAAATTTTCTTATATTAAAAAGGTGCGTTATAAAAAATTTAAATAAATCCAAGTGAAAAGTCATGAAAGTAAAACAAAATCGTGTTAAAATCATCGCAGTGTGAATTGTGTAACTTAATATTTTTTTTTTTTTAAAATTAGTTTTCAGTTCAGTTACATCACAAGAAGCAAAAACTCTGCTCTTGTGCATTGTATTTTTTGTACAAAAGGTAATTATTATAAATATGAGCTCATTTTATGATGTATGTCTAATTCCTATTATGCGTTGGACATCAGCGTCCAACGGGCGCTTTTTTTGTATGGACAAAAGCCCTTTGTCCATCGTGTCCGCCATCTTCTTTGGCATTCGTCCGCGTGAGACATCACCGGTGACGACTGTGCTCATCCAGGTCCGCCAGTTTGGTAGCCAAACGGGGTGGAGAGAGAAACCTTCCGGCCTGCCTGCGTTCCTTTGGGTTCGATCGGGTAGAGTACCGGATACACCGACACCCTCGCCCCGCACCTATAGTTCGACCGTATTGGATTGGAGCAGACTCTACTGTCTAAAGCGTCGGGATCCCGCGAGCCAGTTGGAACACCTGGTTACACCACTGTGCTGGATAGAACATCGCACGATATCCACGTGCCCCCCGTCTGATGCAACAGACAGCCGCCAAAAATCCTGCGCAGGTATGTTTCGTCATGGCCATAACACGACACAACACACACACTCACACTGATTCGGAAAAGAAAATGCAGTAATACATAAAATGAATTCTTACCTTCCCTTCGTTTAATTCATTTCACGAATGCTAAGCCCTGAGGTTAAATTGTCCGCCCAGGAGATCGTTAAGTTACGTTTCACTTTGCGCTGAACACGGTTGTTTTTTTCCACTCAATGTGTCGATTGCGTTAGATTCCATTAGAAACCGTTCAAGACGACCCCGAGAACTGCACTTATGCTCTCAACAGCTTAATCGGGCAAACCTTATACACGACCAGTGGCCTTCCGGTAACGGGAGTGGCGCTTAAGCCACTGTGTTAGCTGCATCAGCTCGGAATTTGGCGAACGGTTACAAAAGCATCCCCTATTCATTTTACACCCCAGCACAACACATATTTTTTTTAAATTCACCAAAATTTTAAAAAAGGACCACCCCCTTTTTTTGGAAAATATTTTTTTTTAAAAAATAATCCATGCCTTATAAATTTTTTTTTTAAAAATAATTAAAAATTTCCCTTCCCCCCCCCCCCCCCAATAACCCCCCCCAAAATTTCCCCCCCTTTTGGTTGAGAACTTGAACTTTATTGATCCTTTGATTAAATAACATAAAACCTTATAACTTTGTGAAACAAATCTTCAATGAAAAAGTTATCGCTTTAATGAAATTATACAAATGATGTGAGAAACGAATAGGATACTGAACGCATGGACAGTATTGAACAAGATTAATTTTTAGTGATCACCCGAATAAAAAAGTACCATAGATTTACAATAAAATGTAATGTAACCATACAATAGAATCAATAGTATGTACAATTGATCGTATTGTTCGTGACGATTAGGTCACATTAGGACATACTGTTTCTACAATAGATTCTATTGTAAATTGAGGCATCATCAATAGAATAAGGGGGTTGTTATGTATCTTTACAATAGAAAATATAACTTTTTTCTAAACGAATTTAAGTTAATAATTATTAATTGTATTGTTTCACAATTGTTGAAAATTCTAGCATATGTGGTGTATAGTAGATCTATTGTAATTACAATGTGCATCTTGGATTTGCCTTATAAATGAACAGTAAGATTCATGGTCAGCAACAGATTTTGTTGTTATTTTATATTATTAAATTGCAATAGTATCTTTATTTTTATTCGAACAATCATAAATAACTGAAAACGTTGTATACAGCAGGCTTATTTCGAATACAATTTCAATCAATACAATGCAATACAATCCAGATTATGATAATCTTTTAAGTCGTAAAAAAAATAGAATTATAATCCCGATCCTGTGCAATAACAGAGAAATAAGTTTTTTGTATAAGCCAACAATTGGTTTCAACAGACGGTTCACGGTTAAAAAATGATATGCAGTCTTGAGATATATCTGTAAAGACGATTTGCATAGTAATAGCTCCTTCATTTATTATAAACGAAAAAGGAAGGAATTTTCGCCTATCAGTGTTGGTGATTAATATACTGTTTGCTCGTGTCATTTTTGATGGATCGTCGTGAGAGATTCTCTGGAATCGTGTATGGACGGTGGATTTTTTAACGGAAAACGAAAGATAAGCTGATCTAAGGTATCTCAAAAGTCAATGGAGAAAATGTCGTCATTCTCGTATCTAAAAGCAAAAACATGAAACATTTATTAGTTCATGCATAAGGTACAACAGATCATGGCTCAGGTGCAAAATGTATCTGCCTTTTCACATCATATAAGAACTTTTGTTTTTTAGGTATAAGAAGACGCAGATTATATGGGCTGCAAAATGGTGAGTCGACAAAGGGCACGGAGCGTGCGTCCCCGCAACATAGCCCTGGTCCTCACAGTCCTACCTCATGCTTCCACGGGTCAAGAGATGACAAAGACAGCCAGCTAAGGGTTGCGTACTTAGCTGGTAGTGCAGCCTGGGCACTGTTGTCCTTATGACTTCAGCTAGATTTAGGAGGTGCGTGCCGAGCGTCTGTGTCCACCAAGGAGGTGCGGTCTGTCCTGACATCGGCAGCGCGACCCGGTAAGGTAGTATGCTGAAATCTTACCCTGCCATGAAAAATGGAAGTATTCTTAATACGGTCCGACGGTGCTTATTTCAGATAATAATAATTTCAGTGCTAATTTCAGGTATAATAATTTAAGATTATTTTTTCCCTCGTGGCTATGATAATGCAAGTCCGTTTACAATTGTAGCAGGACCACAATCTGCAGACATAACAAGTGTAATGGTTATTATAATTTTATATTATCACAAAACCTTCACAATATTTTTAATGCTATTTTTAGCTTCGCATTTATGCATCGTTGTGAGTCTAAGCCAACCTAACTCACGCTATGTATATGAAAAGCTACGATGGTTTTTAATGCAATTTTTCCCCTTCTTTATCATAAGACAATTAAAAATACAAAACCTAACATTGATCTTACATCTTCTATTAGACAGGCATAAAGAATCATGTATGGGCCCAGTGGGAAGCAAAAGTTAACGGATAAATCAAATTTCCTCTTGTTTTTATTTTTATTTCTTTTTATCACATTGGAAATTTCCGTTATTTCAGAGTTTAAAGCAACTAACACCGCTGCCGAAGAGACAAATGGCTGCATTTTATAATTACATATACATTATTTAGTATTTTATTGCAACATCGTATTATTTTCATCATTGTATATTATTAAAAACATATTGAAATTATTATTATAAATAACAAAAATAATAATTAAGTTTTATCTGCTTCAAGGCTACAAGGAAGTTTGTTCCAGATAGTATAGCTATTTTTTTGTCATTGTAGCTCAAGGTTCTTTTCTATTAAATAAGTTCATTGGATATTTTTAAAATTAATAAATGCTTTTAAATTCTGCTGATTATGACCCATATGTTATAAATAAGTACATATTTTTTATTATTTAGCATAAACTTAAATGCCATAATGCATGTTTAATTACGAAATGGTTTGGCAAAAAAGGTTTCACATTCCGGAGTTACATTCAACCAATGAGCACCAACACATATAATTTTCATATGTCTATCATTGTTTCAGTTATTTCATCATATTGTATTTGTTCACGCCTGATCATGGATACCTGAAACGAAAGAGAAAATGACAAAATGCACAACATGTGAATACAAACAAATATTTGACATACTTACCATCAATAGAACACTTACCTTAACACATATTGTAAACCACATACTCGCAATAGAACTCACTCTCAATCACACACAATACCTCTCATACTCGATCATCTCTACAGTATTGTACCTAACAGGAGAAATAAATTTCAGTTCGTAAGTGACCAGCAAAACGATCAAACGCTTTTTTTGCCAGTCCGAAACACAATTTCCCTATCGCGTCGTATTTCGCTTGACCCATCGAAGACAAAGTTATCGGTGTGACTTGCCCCGCGAAAAGGCAAGTAGTTCCCGCACATTTTGGTGCCGAAACCCGGGAACGTGGTCCCGGTATCTCGCGTCGGTGGTGCATAGGACCGTGTCCGCAAGTGCACCGCAATAGCACAATCATCGTTGCGTATGCAAGCCGTTCAATACGGTAGAGTGTGCTACACAAAAGCCTATTGAAAATAGGCCAACAATAGTGAACCTAACAATCGTGAAAGCAACCACGTTGCAAACTTTATCTCACAGAAGACTATTGTGTAAGGGCTAGTGCGGTTAATATATGATCGATCGTTCGATTAGTTAATGACATTAGCTGTTTTCGGTGGTTGGAGATAATTTTCACACAGTGCATCGTTGTCAGTGTGGAGATTTTAGTTTATTGCCTCTGTTTCAACATTCCCGTCGACTCGCTGGACACACCTATTCGCTGCTGCTGTTAATGTTACTGTTGCTGTTGCTGTGTGGAGTTGGTGGTTTCCATACGGACCATTGATAAGTCGGACGCTATCGGTGATACGAGTGCGTTTGGCTGCTGCTGTGCAAAGGATCGCATCGGTGTACAGGAATCGATTATCGGTGTAGAACCTCGTGATTGTCGTCGCAGAAATCATCATCACGGCACGTAAAAAGCCGCCATAAGGTAATAATTTTCCATTTTATCTTTGGGGAAACATGGCGCCGTCCAAGAAAGTGAGTAAAGCGGCTAAATTAAAGATTCTTTACCGTCGACGTTCGAACATAATCAACTCGGCAGAGCTGATCCAGACCTTTGATAATGACTATGTTCTGGATCAAGCTAACCAACTTGAAGTTAGACTCCAACATTTGGATGAATTATGGCGGGATTTTCAATCGATCCAAGATCAGATCGAGGACATAGAAGAGCCAGAGGAGGACTTTTGTGAGGATAGGCGAGTTTTCCAGAATCAATATTATGTGCTGAAGGCATCCCTAACAAGCAAGATTCTCCCGATTCCTCCTCCGTTGCCACCACCGACGGTTAGAAATCCCCCCTACCACAGACAATACCGAATCTCCGCCTACCAGAAATAAAAATTAAGGAGTTTGCTGGCAATTTCGACGAATGGGAATTTAATAACTTTTTTGTTTTATTGATCGATAAAAATCAACAACTAACCATGGTACAAAAGCTGTACTACCTGAGAGCTTCAGTCACTGGTGAAGCTGCTCGCATGATTTCATCTCTTGATCTCACCGCAAATAATTATCGGGTTGCATGGAACTTGTTGAAAAACCGGTTCGAGAACAAGCATATGCTGATTAAAAGGCATATGGCTGGATTGCTTTCAATTTCCCCTCTTAAGAAAGAAACACCGGTGGGTCTACTGGATTTGGCAGATGAGTTCAACCGTCATGTCCTGCTTCTGGATAAACTCGAGAACGTTGAAGAGCACTGGAATACATTTTTAGTCGAACGGTTGAGTAACTGTCTTGATCCCATCTCACTCCGTGAATGGGAAACTCAATCGGTGGGTAATGCCAGGCCAACATACGATCAGATTCTCGAATTCATCCAACAAAGATCGCGCATTCTGCAAACCCTAAAGCTCTCCCAACCTAATAGCAGTTCTCAAATTGAAAGCAAGCCCAAACCTCGTGTATCTTCGGCTCACGTGAGCACTTCGAGCACTACAAAGTGCATTTGTTGCAAGCAACCACATTTGCTTTTCTTGTGTAACCAGTTTCAACAACTCACGCCACGCGAACGGTTTGAGCTAGCCAAGAAACACAGCCTTTGCATCAATTGTCTGAAGGGGGTTCATTTCGCGAAAGATTGCGCCAGTGGTACATGTAAAACTTGCGGCAAAAAACACCACACGCTCTTACATTTACCACCGCTAACAACGTCTCCAGCCGGAACCAGCGGCCGCCTGTTACAGCCGGTGCAACAAAGTGCTTTCGTGGAATCGAATCACTCGCCAAACATTCACATGTCGCAAATCGGTTCGGTCGAAACGATAGAAAGCTCTCGGTCGGTTGAGCACCCGGATGCCTCACCACTTGTATCGCCGTTCTGCGTATCGTCGTCTACTGTCGGGTTCACTCCTCCAACGCCGTCGGTTGTTTAGTCCAAACTAAATCCACCTCCAAGCGCCTTTCAAAGTTCTGAGATGGTTCACACCCACACTACAGTGCTCTTATCCACCGCGGTGACTATCCGAGGTGCGGACAATTTGTTCCAACTAGCCAGAGCACTTTTGGATAGTGGATCTCAGCCCAGCTTCATTTCGGAAGCCTTGTGTCAAAGGTTAGGTCTCAAGCGGTCGAAACTAAACTCTCCAGTTAGCGGCATCGGGCAGTCCACGGTCAACGTTCGTTACGGCGTAACTCTTCCGATTGCTTCTCGCTTTGGAACTTTCAATACGTGCCTCGAATGCCTTGTGTTGCCGAAGCTCACCGTCGCCCTACCCAGTCATGACATCGATATTACTCGTTGGCGGATTCCACGTCACCTTCCTTTAGCAGATCCGCAATTCAACATCAGCCTGGGGGTTGATGTTATCATAGGTGCTGAGCTGTTCTTGTCGCTTTTGGAACAAGAGCAGATCAGCCTTGATACTGGGTATCCCCTTCTCCAAAAAACAGTTCTCGGTTACGTGGTATGTGGCAAGATTTCAGAAACAGAACCTAGGAACGTCGCACTTTCTAGTCATTTTTGTTCAGACGATTCTCTCGACTCTCAACTGGAACGATTCTGGGAAATCGAGAACCTAGATGACCACAAAGCCTACACTGCGGATGAGCAGTCTTGTGAAGACCATTTTCGTCAGACCGTGGAGAGGGATAATGACGGTCGCTACATCGTCCGCCTACCATTGCGCAAGGAACTGGTGTCTAAGATTGGTGATTCCTACACTGCTGCTCTTCGTCGTTTCCTGTCCATGGAAAAGAAGTTTGCTGCCAATGAAAACGTTCACGCTGAATACAGTAAGTTCATGGAGGAGTACGAGAGGCTAGGGCACATGGAGGTGAGTTCGCGCGTATTAACCGGTCCGCAGTTTTTCCTTCCCCATCATGCCATCTTCCGTCCAGACAGCACATCAACGAAGATAAGAGTGGTATTCGACGGATCATGTCGTGGTTCTGGCAATTTGTCGATCAACGATGCTCTGCTCGTCGGTCCATCCGTACAACCTGTCTTGTTCTCAACTGTCGTCAACTTCCGCATGCCACGCTTCGTTGTCACCTGTGATGCAGAAAAGATGTTTCGACAGATATGGGTTCATCCAGAGAATCGCCGTTTTCAACAAATTCTGTGGAGGAATGATCCGTCGGAACCAATTCGTGTTTACCAACTTAAAACCGTAACGTACGGCCTTGCAAGCTCTCTGTTCCACGCCACTCGAGTTCTTGATCAAGTGGCTTCTGATGACGGTGCAGGTTACCCCCTCGCAGTGCCAGTCATTCGGAAGGGAACATACGTCGGCGACGTTCTGACTGGGCACGACGATCTTCACACGTTGCAGAAAACCTGTAGACAACTAATTTCTTTGCTCGCGGGCGCAGGGCTCGTGCTGCGAAAGTGGGCTACCAACGAAATTGCAGCATTGGATGGCGTCCCTAGAGAGCTGTGGGAAACCTCCAACACACTGGAGATCGATCGCTCAATGGCCGTCAAAACCCTTGGCCTACTGTGGTATCCCAAATCTGACATGTTCATGTTTAAGTTTCCAGCTCTGCATGAGCCAAACGTCATCACTAAACGATCGGTGGTATCCGAGATGTCGCGCCTATTTGATCCCATTGGACTTCTTGGTCCCGTCGTCGTCAACGCCAAGATGTTCGTGCAGACCCTTTGGGCGGAAAAGGTATCATGGGATATGGAGCTTCCCAAGAACCTTCAGGATTGGTGGTTGATCTACCGCCGTGAAATCGAGCTGTTATGGTCTCAACAAGTGCCGAGAAGGATTCTGGCCAATTCTTTTCGTCGTTACACTCTACACTGCTACTGTGACGCTTCTGCAAAGGGCTACGGTTGTTGCGTCTATGTGGTTTCGGAAGACGAAACCGGAAGGCTACACAGCCACTTACTTACTTCGAAGTCTCGTGTCGCACCGCTTCGTGGCCAGACCATTCCTCGACTGGAACTCTGCGCTGCCCTACTTGGAAGTCAGCTTGTCGATACGCTGCACAAGACGACAGAGTTTACGGAACCTGCAGTTATGTGGACCGATTCAACAATCGTTCTGCACTGGATCGGGTCAAAGTCCAACAGTTGGAAGGTCTTCGTATCCAACCGCGTCGCAGAAATTCAACGGTTGACCAAAGGACTCGAATGGAGACACGTCCCCACTGACTTGAACCCGGCCGACCGGATTTCACGAGGAACTATGGCAAGTCAGATCATAAACGATGAACTATGGTGGCATGGTCCTAGATTTTTGCTATATCCGATGGACCAGTGGCCTGAACAGCTGATTCCAGTACCAGAAGAGCAACAAGTGAAGGAGGAAGCTCGATGCGTTGTGGCACTACATGTTAGCGAAAGCGAAGCTACGCTGTTCGAACATTTTTCTGAACTCGCAAAGCTGTTAAAATTCGTCGCTTATTGCTATAGATTTCGCAACAACTGTAAATTAGCGAAAGGTCAACGTTCGGAAGGACAACTGTCAACAGAAGAATGCGAGTTTGCGCTTAAGGATGTGATTCGCGTAGCACAACGTTCGGCTTTTCCAACAGAAGTGAAAAGTTATACACTTGCAAGGAATTCATCTACTACACCGCATCTTGGCCCGAAATCGCCATTGCGCAATCTCAACCTATTCATGGACAGCTTTGGACTATTGAGGATCGATAGTCGTCTGCGCAACTTTAACGCCCCATTTGATACTCGCTTTCCGATACTGCTACCGTCTAACCACAAGCTTAGTCTATTGATTGCACGAGCACCGCATCTCAAAACACTACACGGTGGACCATCACTTCTCCTTTCGACGATGCGGCAACGTTATTGGCCACTCCAGGGTCGCAATCTAGCTCGTAAAATCACTCGTCGCTGCGTAACATGCTTCCGGTGTCGGCCGAAACCAACAACGCAAATTATGACACCTCTACCAGCCGTACGGCTTACACCAGCACGACCATTTTTGTATTCGGGAATGGATTACTGTGGGCCGTTCTACGTTCGTCCGCTAAATGGGAGGGGTGCGTCGGTAAAAATGTACGTCTCGCTCTTCGTATGTTTGGTGGTGAAGGCCGTGCATATCGAAATCGTCGCCGATCTATCTGCCGCGTCGTGTATCAATGCCATTAAACGCGTAGTCGCGCGCCGGGGTCGTATCGTTGAGCTACACTGCGATAACGCGACCGCTTTCGTCGGGGCGGATCGTGAGCTCGTCGCGTCACGGAAAGAGTTCTTGCAGCAGTTTAAAGGCGATGACTGGCGGAACTATTGCTTGGACAGCGGGATAAAGTTCCAATTTATCCCCGCACGCTCGCCACATTTCGGTGGCATTTGGGAGGCAGGAATCAAGTCATTCAAACACCATTTCCGTCGAATCATGGGACTGAAGGCGTTCTCGGTGGATCAGTTCCACACCGTCGTCACACAAGTTGAAGCTGTTCTCAATTCCCGCCCACTGTCACCGATGACTGAAGCTCCCGATGATCTGGCCGTCCTGACGCCAGGGCATTTTCTGGTTGGGGAACCCCTCATCGCAATCTCCGAACCAGATCTAAACCACATCCATCCTGGGCGCTTGAGTCGCCTGCAAGACATGAAGAAGACGCTGCAAGACCTTTGGACTCGTTGGTCACGTGACTATGTGAGTCAGCTTCACCAACGGGCGAAATGGAAGAAACAACAGATCGATCTTCAACCAGGTCAACTAGTTCTCTTGAAAGAGAATACACCACCGCTCCACTGGCCTTTGGGGCGCATCGTCGAGACCATTCTAGGTAAGGACGGACAAGTCCGGGTTGTCGTCGTGAAGACAGCTACGGGTCATTACAAGCGGGCCGTCACCGAAGTGTCAGTCCTTCCAACCGAGCCAGATGAAGAAGCCAGCGAAAATAACCAGGATTTTTGTTGAAACTGGACGTTTCAACGGGGGCTGGCATGTTCACGCCTGATCATGGATACCTGAAACGAAAGAGAAAATTACAAAATGCACAACATGTGAATACAAACAAATATTTGACATACTTACCATAATAGAACACTTACCTTAACACATATTGTAAACCACATACTCGCAATAGAACTCACTCTCAATCACACACAATACCTCTCATACTCGATCATCTCTACAGTATTGTACCTAACAGAAGAAATAAATTTCAGTTCGTAAGTGACCAGCAAAACGATGAAACGCTTTTTTGCCAGTCCGAAACACAATTCCCCTATCGCGTCGTATTTCGCTTGACCCATCGAAGACAAAGTTATCGGTGTGACTTGCCCCGCGAAAAGGCAAGTAGTTCCCGAACAGTATTATTTACAACCAGGTAGACCAGGGGAGGAAAAAAAATTTAAAAAAAAAAAAAAATCCACAATATTTAAATAAAAAAACAAAAATAAAACACAAAAAAAAAAGGGTGGGGAGGGGCCACCAAAGCACCGGATTGAAGCGAATTGGATGGGGAGAGTGGAATTGCCAACTCCCTGTCATTAACAATTCGTGAATTCATGGCGAGCTCTTCTACCCACTCATCGGGAAGTCCTCACGTTTGATGGCTTGTTCGACATTAGGTTGTAGGATTCTAGCATTGGAAGGAGATTCTCATTATCCCACGGATTACGCGTAAGTGTCCGCCCATCCGTTTTTGGCCCTTCAGACAGTGTTAAATTGAATACAGGCAGATGTCGAACTTGATCAAATCATTCGTAGAGGACGATCCACTGTCTTATGGCTGTGCCTGCAACGATGAGTGGTATCTTTTACATACATACATACAAGAAGACGCAGATTATATCTTAGGTGGATTTCTCTTGATTTATGTAAACATTTATTTAATTCTATCTACAATTTCTGTTATTAAAAGATGCCTCGTCGTGTTACCAACGCCCAGAAAAGAACATTCGCAAAGTTTATAGAAGACCATCCTAACATTGACCTTAATCAAGCTGAGTATGAAGAAATTTGTGCCATGTTAAATTGGAACCCAATAGCGGTCAAAAGGCAAACATTTGTTAACATAGATAACACTAACGATCTACTGCTTAAATACAAAAAACAGAAAAGTGCATGTGTTAACAACGTTACTGAACAACACCAAGCTGATCAAGAGAATATTAACGAAAACTGTTCCTGTAATGTTTGCATCATGCGTCAGAATTGGAATGGAAAAAGAAAGTATAAATATACTAATTACATCTTTGAGAAACAATCGTACGTGGTTGAGTTTTCCCAGGAAAACTGGAAAACGTTTGCTACAATGGATAAAAACGGAAACTATGTGCTGTCAAACGAATACGGAGGATTCATTACAAGGGTAATGCGGAAATCAGGTTGTTCATGCAAGGTATAGTAAATTACATATTTTTTGAATATTATTCACCAATTTCGTCAGATTTTGTTTTTTTATCCAATGTCTTGTCATGTCTTTTTTTTGTTTTAATTGTCGGAGCTCTTGTTTAATTTGATTGACCATATGGCACTGTTCCTGCGAATTTATATAGTTATTTGTCAACAATGTATTTTTTTTTTGTCTTCTTTATTTTACGTCGGCCTATTTTCCTCACATGGTGACAATCACCGACGCCAGGGAGACGACTCCACCACCTGGACCCTACCTAACGACTCATGAATATGAGCCGGGACCAACGGCTTTACTTCCCTTCCGAAGGAAGACGTGACCAGATTTTTTCGCCTCAGAAAAATCACCGACGTCGACTGGGATTGAACCCAGACCCACCGGGGTGCCAAGTAGCAGTCACGCTTACCACTACACCACCGACGCCGGCTGCAAAAAAATTTTTGAACCCCCAATTTATATATTTTATTTTTTTTTGTTTTTTTAAATTTTTTTTTTTTTTTTTTTTTTTTTACCACAAATCCCCAAAAATACAAAAAATCCCCCTTTTTTAAAAAAAAAATTTCTACAACCCCCAAAATTTCCATAAAAATGGGTAGTTTTTCCTTGCTGAAAAATACTACATCCATATGTCTTTATTTGGTCATTAGGGTGTTATTAATTGCTTACAACAATGTAACTTTTTTAAGGATGTTGCAACGAAGACAAACTTCTGGTTGGCGTCAAATGCCCTGCAAATACTGACCTACTGTACGTGGGGAAACGAGACTCCCTGCAATTTATTCAAGCTTGTTTATAGAGTTGATAGCACAGAATGCAAATCTTCCAACGTTGGAAAAATATTCGAAGTATTTGCTACAACGTTGCCACTGAAGCACTGTGAAAAAAGTTATAAAGTACCACAGATAAGAGGATTTCAAAGAAATGCTATCAAAAACGATCTAAGAATACAAATGCCAAAACCTTATAGAGAATATTTGATAACCAAATATGGGGACCGCAAATTTATTACCCCGCAAGAGAAATGGCCACTTTCTCAGAAAACTATAAACAAATTCGTTCAGAAATATTGAATGAACATAAAATCTCCGAATCTATTATCGAAAGTTTCATGCTTATGTGGACCTGTGAAGACCGTATGCCAAAATATTTAGCAGGCCCTACAACTGATTTCAGCTAAGCTTAATAATTTTTTTTCGTCACAGCATGTTCTTATTTTATTTCATTTATTTGTAACACTGCCCATTATGAACAATCTCAATTTTATTTTTCAATCAGAATTGGAATTCACTACAAACAAGAAAGGAATAGGTATTTCAATTTCCACTTTTATTGATAGATCCGAAATGTATCTTTAATATGCACACTTTTATAGTATCATGAACAAGCTAATTTTGTCAGTACAACCTCTAATTGACGATGGTATAAATGACTTTTCTTCAGTATAGTTATCATTCTCTGATTAGTACCAATGCATATAAACCACTACAGACGCTGTATTAGCCTACCTAAGTAATTGATACAGTTGTTTAAACTAGCATGTCAAATATTTTGTTTTTTATTTCTTAGATTTTTTCAATCATATTCCCTCGGACCCTTCCGAATCATCCATACCAGTTGTGACCAGCTCAAAATCTTACATTTGGAAAGACTGAGATACGAAAAAGACATAAACGAGAAACCTCCAAGGTTTCTGGTGGAGACAGACGCGTCGGGAGGGATGTGTGCTCCAATTAAGAACGTCAACGATACAAAAAAGATATTCAACTATTCCATAGTCAGAGGCATTTGTATTCCTGGCGATCCGTCACCCAAAACTGTAATGTAATCACAAGCAATCATTTCAGTCAAAACATTGCTTTATTTTATGGAGAATTTCATTCATCAACAAGTTCATAGAAGAATTCAAATATTGGCCTCCATTTGTAGGTAAATATGATTTTTTTCTGTATATTTTTATTTTTAGCACGTGTTCAGCAATGATGTTGTTTTTTTTTTTTGTTCTTTTGGTTTAAATATCTTGTTATTATCATGAGTCTAAATAGAAATGTTTTCACGCTTCTTTTTCTGTATTTACAGGAATCGTGATTGATAAGTGTTGGGCACAGATTAAGGCCATCATTGAACTCAATGATGGCATGAATGTGTTAACGTATTTAAAAGTTGTTCATCTATATGTTACAACAAATGATGAACCCATTGTAGAGTACGTTGACAAAAAATGTGTTCTGTGTTTTTTGTGCATCGCACATTTGAGTAAAAAATTTCTTAAAGATTCAAATAATATGCTAGATGACCCAAAAGTAAGTTTAATTACATACTCCTTTTATTTTACTGTTATGCTTATAATTTGTGTTTTTTTTTAAGGATAAACGTATCGCAGAAGTATTTTTTTTTTGCGAAATGGTCCACTGCACCGATTACAATGCATTGATTGCTATGTTCAAATCACTTTGTAAATTCTTATTAATGCGAAAGGAAAGCAACAGGGAATTTTATTTAAATCAATTAATATATGACCCATCATTCTGGGAGATTGCGAAAGCTGATGAAGGCGAGCAAGCTGTTGAGAACGAAAATGATAATAACGGTGATGTGATTTACAAAGCATCGCCTTTTTCAAGGATTGCATAAACATTTATGAGAGCGTATTGAAAGCTCATGGACAGATTATCTCCACAAAACAAACTGTTTTTTTTTGTAGTGGTCCATTGCAATCTTGTGGACAAGTATCCTGCACAATAAAAAAAACCCAGCCACGTTCAAACAGTGTTTTGAAATTTCGTTGCTCTACAGCAAACGTTGAATGTCACTGGGGCAAACTCCCTGTTCCGATTGATAAACTTATTAAATATATGAAAACACAAACGCAATTGAACATTATCCGATATCGGTCTAAAATTCCGAAACCTCGTTTGAACACAAGAAAAAGAGCTTACGGAAGAAAAACAACAGATGGCCGATTGAATGACTTCAATACATTGATAAATGTACAGTCGGCATTAATAGGTTCACCACCAGTACCGGAAAAAACGGAATAACAATAACATCTGTTACGTCTACACCATCTAACAGTACCAGCCAACCAACACCAACTACATGCGAAAAATCGGTGACATTGTCAGAGCTGGACAAGGTTATGGCTCAATGGGGACGCACTCCAAAGCATCGTAGTGCAGACATACGAAAATATTCCAGATCGTCCTCGCAAAAAAACGAAAGGATGAGTTATGTCATTGACATAACTGCAAAGTTGACGTAGGACTGCCTGTTGATGTGAAGAAATTGATGTCATCGAATTCATGAATTTCTACTATATTTTATTCAGTCTAAAGAACCATGAAACCCTGTGCTGATGGTGTGTGAGGCTCCAGTTCTTCTTCCACTATTGATTCTTCACAAAAATTTATAGAAACTGCAGTTCGCCTGGAATTGACTGTTAATGATATTTTGTTTGTTAAATCATCGCCAACATTAGATTGGCTTTCATAGTCATTTGCTCTTGAACAAAAGGTCACAAATACAAATTAAGCACTCTTTAAGGAAGAAGAGCTTTATTTCTATCCGCTGATATATTCAATTTGAAGGAATTGTATACAACTTCCGATAAATTAGCAGACAAAGTGTTTGTTTACAAAAGCAGATTCTTCCTAATCAAATGTTGGAACTAAAATGTCCAACGTGCTTGTAAGTGTGAAATGGATCCTGTGTTTACGGAGGGAACATGGTTCGCGATTGAAATGTTCTTATCACTTTTCTTGGCTGCAGGACAGCCTGAGTGTTTGGCGGCACGTGATACTACGATAAAAATAGGCATTTACACTGTTTCTAACTCGAGATTGTATAGACTGATGATTGAACATATACCCAAAAGTTGAAAAGGAGGTAAAAAATGCAATTGCAGTTTATACTATGATATCTTGAGAAATCCGCATGATTCAGAAAAGTCAATTTCGCCCATATTGATTCACAAAGCGTTTTATGGTACAAATGAAGCCATGCAAATGTGTGCAAGCGACTGGCAAGCAAAAATAGCTCGAAACAATTTTATCGCTGTAGGCTCCATATTCAATCATCACCAACATACACCAACAATATAGTACAATATGGATGAGTCGATATCACAAAATGTCGCAACGCCATTGGCCACTGTTTTATTGCCGCCGTCAAGTGTTCTATGTTTGTTCTCACTGATCATCGACAAAGCGTTTTATGAAATAAACAATGCCATGCCATGCAAGTTTGATAGCGACAGGTTCTACATAGCTTGGTGGAAAATATGTCCATTTGCTTCATTGCTGCACCCTGAATTCCTCGCCAAGTGAACTAACTGTTGGGTTTCTATTCCCACATTCTTACCTTGTCAAAGTGGCTAATTGGTTGCCATCAAGAGCCGCCGAGCTAGCGGTCCTGGTCTGTATCTCGATCTTGATGTGCACATTTTATTTTTGTTAGCCATCTGACTTTCGAACACTCATCTCTTACTCATCAACTAAATATCACTGCGAACAATCTCACGCACACGTTCAATTTTTCATTGCGAATTGCTGTTGCTGTTCTGCCCACAACTAATGTTAGATTTTTCATCCAACTTACGATCAATAGCAAAAATGGAACAAAATCAAGCGAAATTGTATAACAATCTTACTTTATTAGTTTGAGTGTAGAGCGAATTACGAAGAACTTAACCTAACACCAAGTAGACCAGTTTAGACATTTTCGTTTTGCAAAAAGTTCCACCGGCTGGAGCGGGAATCGAACCCTCAACTTCATGACAACAACCGCTTGAACGACGGGCGACGCCGCTAACCACTTGACCACGAAGATGATGTGGGCGATTGATTTGGCCATTTTCTCCGGGACGCGGCAGTTTAAGCAACGCCATGTTGAGCCGGTGCGTGGTAATGAACATTTCGATGAGCTCAAGAGAAATTTCAATCAAACATACTCTTTAATCGGTAAATTGATTTGGTCGTCCTGAAAAGGACAGATTTTAGTTGTTTACGGAGGGATGATTTACGTCAGCGTCGACGTCGGGCTTCTTCCGTTTGCCTCGTCTAGCGGACGTGCCAGCCACGTCAAGCGCCACATCAGCGTCTACTCGATTTCCAGCATCAGGGCCAAAAACTCGGAACGTCTCGGAAAAGCGCTTTTTTATCACGAGAGCGGGATACACACGTCTGAACGTGTCGATGATCCAATAACGAATGATTACTATTCTTCTTCTTTATTGTTTTAACGGGAATGCCAGGCCTGTTTTTCATAATGGCATATATCATAACATGACAAGAAGGGGGTTCTCAACGAAGGCAATGCAAATCAAATTTTACATAAGGGGACGGGCCTCAGTTGTTACGCCAGACAGCAGCGTGGAAATAAAATCATTAGTTTTCATTAGAGCGACAGGGGTTTCAGAGGTTAAATTCGCATCTTTTCTACTCAGGCAACAGAAAACCGGCCCTTGTCAGGGCCTTAGAACCCTATCCCAAGAGAGTTGAGATTTAGACACACTTGGTTCTGAAACTGCATAACAATAGTAACAATACAAACAATAGTTTGTAAATATTGGCCAGAAAAATTATAACTCACATTTTAAAACTACCTGCAACTAACCTAATCTAATATCTGCACCTAATCCACTATGAACCTATGTATAACAAGAACTACAATGAAGCTAACCTACCCCCTACACTGAATATGTGAAACACATAATTGGTCTGCCGTGCTGCAGTTCCGTTCAAATTAACTGTTAATATTTCGTTTGTTGAATGTACAACGTGCTTGCTAGTTTTAACATGGCAAATAGAGATTTATATATGGATACTAATAAAAAATGTTGCTCATTTTCTCCAGAACATGGCTTTTCAAGCAACGCCTTGTTGAGCCGGTGCGTGGTAATGAACATTTCAATGAGCTCAAGAGAAATTTCAATCAAACATACTCTTTAGTTGGCAAATTTATTTGTTCGTCCTGAAAATACAGGGTTTTAGTTGTTAACGGAGAGAACATGGTTCGCGATTGAAATTTTTTCTCGGTCTTCCTGGCAGCACATAATACTACGATAAAAATTGACATTTGCAACGTCTTTCACTCGAGATTGTACAGACTGAACATTGACCATAGAGCGAATTACAACGAACAACTTAACCTAACACCCAGTGGATTAAACTGGACATTTTCGCTTTGCAAAAAATGTTCCACTGGCTGGAGCGGGAATCGAACCCTCACTCCATGGCAATGAACGACGGGCGACGCCGCTAACCACTTGACCACGAAGATGGTGTGGGCGATTGATTTGGCCATTTTCTCCGAGACGCGGCTTTTTCAATGCCATATTGAGCCGGTGCGTGGTAATGAAAATTTCGATGAGCTCAAGAGAAATTTCTATCAAACATACTCTTTAGTTGGCAACTTGATTTGATCGTCCTGAAAAGGACGGATTTTAGTTGATAACATGGTTCTCTATTGAAATTTTCTTCAGTCTTCTTGGGCTGCAGGACACCACTCTGTGAAATGGTCACACCGGAGAAAAGTTTGTTCAGCTCCTCGTCGTTGCGGCTGCAGGTGACGTGGGATGATTCTGCTCTTCTTCTGTTCACGGGCGGCGTTTTCTACCAACGTGCTCCGCAAACACGTCTATCTATACATCCAGCCAGTAAGATTGAAATAATTTTATTCAATTTTACCTATAATTCGCGAATAAAAATCAATAGCTCAATTAAAAAACAATTAGCCGTGAAAACTAAGATCTGGAAATTCTTCTTTGACTCTCAAGGAAAGTGTTTGACACAATACTGGATCAATTTGAAGTCTTTTACTATCCAGCCAGTAAGATTGAAATAATTTTATTCAATTTTACCTATAATTCGCGAATAAAAATCAATAGCTCAATTAAAAAACAATTAGCCGTGAAAACTAAGATCTGGAAATTCTTCTTTGACTCTCAAGGAAAGTGTTTGACACAATACTGGATCAATTTGAAGTCTTTTACTATCCAGCCAGTAAGATTGAAATAATTTTATGCAATTTTACCTATAATTCACGAATAAAAATCAATAGCTCAATTAAAAAACAATTAGCCGTGAAAACTAAGATCTGGAAATTCTTCTTTGACTCTCAAGGAAAGTGTTTGACACAATACTGGATCAATTTGAAGTCTTTTACTATCCAGCCAGTAAGATTGAAATAATTTTATTCAATTTTACCTATAATTCGCGAATAAAAATCAATAGCTCAATTAAAAAACAATTAGCCGTGAAAACTAAGATCTGGAAATTCTTCTTTGACTCTCAAGGAAAGTGTTTGACACAATACTGGATCAATTTGAAGTCTTTTACTATCCAGCCAGTAAGATTGAAATAATTTTATTCAATTTTACCTATAATTCGCGAATAAAAATCAATAGCTCAATTAAAAAACAATTAGCCGTGAAAACTAAGATCTGGAAATTCTTCTTTGACTCTCAAGGAAAGTGTTTGACACAATACTGGATCAATTTGAAGTCTTTTACTATCCAGCCAGTAAGATTGAAATAATTTTATTCAATTTTACCTATAATTCGCGAATAAAAATCAATAGCTCAATTAAAAAACAATTAGCCGTGAAAACTAAGATCTGGAAATTCTTCTTTGACTCTCAAGGAAAGTGTTTGACACAATACTGGATCAATTTGAAGTCTTTTACTATCCAGCCAGTAAGATTGAAATAATTTTATTCAATTTTACCTATAATTCGCGAATAAAAATCAATAGCTCAATTAAAAAACAATTAGCCGTGAAAACTAAGATCTGGAAATTCTTCTTTGACTCTCAAGGAAAGTGTTTGACACAATACTGGATCAATTTGAAGTCTTTTACTATCCAGCCAGTAAGATTGAAATAATTTTATGCAATTTTACCTATAATTCACGAATAAAAATCAATAGCTCAATTAAAAAACAATTAGCCGTGAAAACTAAGATCTGGAAATTCTTCTTTGACTCTCAAGGAAAGTGTTTGACACAATACTGGATCAATTTGAAGTCTTTTACTATCCAGCCAGTAAGATTGAAATAATTTTATTCAATTTTACCTATAATTCGCGAATAAAAATCAATAGCTCAATTAAAAAACAATTAGCCGTGAAAACTAAGATCTGGAAATTCTTCTTTGACTCTCAAGGAAAGTGTTTGACACAATACTGGATCAATTTGAAGTCTTTTACTATCCAGCCAGTAAGATTGAAATAATTTTATTCAATTTTACCTATAATTCGCGAATAAAAATCAATAGCTCAATTAAAAAACAATTAGCCGTGAAAACTAAGATCTGGAAATTCTTCTTTGACTCTCAAGGAAAGTGTTTGACACAATACTGGATCAATTTGAAGTCTTTTACTATCCAGCCAGTAAGATTGAAATAATTTTATGCAATTTTACCTATAATTCACGAATAAAAATCAATAGCTCAATTAAAAAACAATTAGCCGTGAAAACTAAGATCTGGAAATTCTTCTTTGACTCTCAAGGAAAGTGTTTGACACAATACTGGATCAATTTGAAGTCTTTTACTATCCAGCCAGTAAGATTGAAATAATTTTATTCAATTTTACCTATAATTCGCGAATAAAAATCAATAGCTCAATTAAAAAACAATTAGCCGTGAAAACTAAGATCTGGAAATTCTTCTTTGACTCTCAAGGAAAGTGTTTGACACAATACTGGATCAATTTGAAGTCTTTTACTATCCAGCCAGTAAGATTGAAATAATTTTATTCAATTTTACCTATAATTCGCGAATAAAAATCAATAGCTCAATTAAAAAACAATTAGCCGTGAAAACTAAGATCTGGAAATTCTTCTTTGACTCTCAAGGAAAGTGTTTGACACAATACTGGATCAATTTGAAGTCTTTTACTATCCAGCCAGTAAGATTGAAATAATTTTATGCAATTTTACCTATAATTCACGAATAAAAATCAATAGCTCAATTAAAAAACAATTAGCCGTGAAAACTAAGATTTGGAAATTCTTCTTTGACTCTCAAGGAAAGTGTTTGACACAATACTGGATCAATTTGAAGTCTTTTACTATCCAGCCAGTAAGATTGAAATAATTTTATTCAATTTTACCTATAATTCGCGAATAAAAATCAATAGCTCAATTAAAAAACAATTAGCCGTGAAAACTAAGATCTGGAAATTCTTCTTTGACTCTCAAGGAAAGTGTTTGACACAATACTGGATCAATTTGAAGTCTTTTACTATCCAGCCAGTAAGATTGAAATAATTTTATGCAATTTTACCTATAATTCGCGAATAAAAATCAATAGCTCAATTAAAAAACAATTAGCCGTGAAAACTAAGATCCGGAAATTCTTCTTTGGCTCTCAAGGAAAGTGTTTGACACAATACTGGATCAATTTGAAGTCTTTTACTATCCAGCCAGTAAGATTGAAATAATTTTATTCAATTTTACCTATAATTCGCGAATAAAAATCAATAGCTCAATTAAAAAACAATTAGCCGTGAAAACTAAGATCTGGAAATTCTTCTTTGACTCTCAAGGAAAGTGTTTGACACAATACTGGATCAATTTGAAGTCTTTTACTATCCAGCCAGTAAGATTGAAATAATTTTATGCAATTTTACCTATAATTCACGAATAAAAATCAATAGCTCAATTAAAAAACAATTAGCCGTGAAAACTAAGATCTGGAAATTCTTCTTTGACTCTCAAGGAAAGTGTTTGACACAATACTGGATCAATTTGAAGTCTTTTACTATCCAGCCAGTAAGATTGAAATAATTTTATTCAATTTTACCTATAATTCGCGAATAAAAATCAATAGCTCAATTAAAAAACAATTAGCCGTGAAAACTAAGATCTGGAAATTCTTCTTTGACTCTCAAGGAAAGTGTTTGACACAATACTGGATCAATTTGAAGTCTTTTACTATCCAGCCAGTAAGATTGAAATAATTTTATTCAATTTTACCTATAATTCGCGAATAAAAATCAATAGCTCAATTAAAAAACAATTAGCCGTGAAAACTAAGATCTGGAAATTCTTCTTTGACTCTCAAGGAAAGTGTTTGACACAATACTGGATCAATTTGAAGTCTTTTACTATCCAGCCAGTAAGATTGAAATAATTTTATGCAATTTTACCTATAATTCACGAATAAAAATCAATAGCTCAGTTAAAAAACAATTAGCCGTGAAAACTAAGATTTGGAAATTCTTCTTTGACTCTCAAGGAAAGTGTTTGACACAATACTGGATCAATTTGAAGTCTTTTACTATCCAGCCAGTAAGATTGAAATAATTTTATGCAATTTTACCTATAATTCGCGAATAAAAATCAATAGCTCAATTAAAAAACAATTAGCCGTGAAAACTAAGATCTGGAAATTCTTCTTTGACTCTCAAGGAAAGTGTTTGACACAATACTGGATCAATTTGAAGTCTTTTACTATCCAGCCAGTAAGATTGAAATAATTTTATTCAATTTTACCTATAATTCGCGAATAAAAATCAATAGCTCAATTAAAAAACAATTAGCCGTGAAAACTAAGATCTGGAAATTCTTCTTTGACTCTCAAGGAAAGTGTTTGACACAATACTGGATCAATTTGAAGTCTTTTACTATCCAGCCAGTAAGATTGAAATAATTTTATTCAATTTTACCTATAATTCGCGAATAAAAATCAATAGCTCAATTAAAAAACAATTAGCCGTGAAAACTAAGATCTGGAAATTCTTCTTTGACTCTCAAGGAAAGTGTTTGACACAATACTGGATCAATTTGAAGTCTTTTACTATCCAGCCAGTAAGATTGAAATAATTTTATGCAATTTTACCTATAATTCGCGAATAAAAATCAATAGCTCAATTAAAAAACAATTAGCCGTGAAAACTAAGATCTGGAAATTCTTCTTTGACTCTCAAGGAAAGTGTTTGACACAATACTGGATCAATTTGAAGTCTTTTACTATCCAGCCAGTAAGATTGAAATAATTTTATTCAATTTTACCTATAATTCGCGAATAAAAATCAATAGCTCAATTAAAAAACAATTAGCCGTGAAAACTAAGATCTGGAAATTCTTCTTTGACTCTCAAGGAAAGTGTTTGACACAATACTGGATCAATTTGAAGTCTTTTACTATCCAGCCAGTAAGATTGAAATAATTTTATGCAATTTTACCTATAATTCACGAATAAAAATCAATAGCTCAATTAAAAAACAATTAGCCGTGAAAACTAAGATCTGGAAATTCTTCTTTGACTCTCAAGGAAAGTGTTTGACACAATACTGGATCAATTTGAAGTCTTTTACTATCCAGCCAGTAAGATTGAAATAATTTTATTCAATTTTACCTATAATTCGCGAATAAAAATCAATAGCTCAATTAAAAAACAATTAGCCGTGAAAACTAAGATCTGGAAATTCTTCTTTGACTCTCAAGGAAAGTGTTTGACACAATACTGGATCAATTTGAAGTCTTTTACTATCCAGCCAGTAAGATTGAAATAATTTTATGCAATTTTACCTATAATTCGCGAATAAAAATCAATAGCTCAATTAAAAAACAATTAGCCGTGAAAACTAAGATCTTGGAAATTCTTCTTTGACTCTCAAGGAAAGTGTTTGACACAATACTGGATCAATTTGAAGTCTTTTACTATCCAGCCAGTAAGATTGAAATAATTTTATTCAATTTTACCTATAATTCGCGAATAAAAATCAATAGCTCAATTAAAAAACAATTAGCCGTGAAAACTAAGATCTGGAAATTCTTCTTTGACTCTCAAGGAAAGTGTTTGACACAATACTGGATCAATTTGAAGTCTTTTACTATCCAGCCAGTAAGATTGAAATAATTTTATGCAATTTTACCTATAATTCACGAATAAAAATCAATAGCTCAATTAAAAAACAATTAGCCGTGAAAACTAAGATTTGGAAATTCTTCTTTGACTCTCAAGGAAAGTGTTTGACACAATACTGGATCAATTTGAAGTCTTTTACTATCCAGCCAGTAAGATTGAAATAATTTTATTCAATTTTACCTATAATTCGCGAATAAAAATCAATAGCTCAATTAAAAAACAATTCTGGTTCTTTCACTACATTTTACATTTTCTGCTGAAGATACCTGTTGTTCTTTGATGGAATAGTTTTTTTTTAATATGTTTTTTTTAGCGGTAGATCTTTTATAACCGTGTTGTCAGATTCAGAAAGATAGCAAGTATTTGCATTTTTATTGGCATCGGATTCCTGCATTTCATTTTTAGAAACGGTTACCTCCACGTTTGTCTCATCGCCTGTTTTAACGTTTCCCAACTCATTATCTACACCATCTCCAAAGTCAATCCCAAACATTGTGAATTCCTCTATAACTTCACTAAAAAGAAGTTGGGATTCACATTCTGCTCCTGATTTTTCGGTCAGAAGTAGCCTACGAAGGATTTCGTTGCATGATTGATGACTGTGAGATTGTCTGCTTGGTTTATGTTTTCCATATTTTTTGTTTTCTTTTAATCGTGCACTTTTTCCTCAACTTTTCTATAAACCCTTCTCCCAATAATAAGAGAATTCTCTTTGGCTTGTTGCTTCGACCTTGAGGTATCGTCTGTATGTGATAAATTACTGTTACTGCTGGTGTCTTCATCAATTATATCTTGAGATAAGGCTATACTAAATTCTTTATTTTTCAGTTTTTCTATCAACTTCACCACTTCATCGCGGGTTTCAATTTCAATGATATTTTTTGTTTGTTTTGTGGGTAGCAAGTTGGAGTTGCGTTTTAGCTTAGTTGTCAAGGCTTGACCCTTTTTTGCACTATAAGAAGAGTATATAGACCGTTTAAAATACGACTTTCTATCCGAAGCTCAGAGGGCTGAGTTTTATATACCAATCAACTCAGCTCGATGAACTGAGCACATGTCTGTGTGGGTATGAGTAGGGGCGTTACAAATAATGTCCAATCGGTTTCTTTGTTGTTTGTCAACCGATTTTGGCTCTGTTTGCGACAGGTGATAGCTAGTACATTCCTCTAGAAATTACTCGACACATTAATATTGAAAAGCTTTATGAAAATCAAAAACATCAAATTATATACATTACATTTAATCCGGCGTTATACCAAAACAGTACAAATGCTAGCCTATGGTTTCGAAAGCTGGCCCCCGCATCCTATTTCAAAATTTTAATGAGATGTTCCTTATAATGATTATATTCATCAGATTTTTTTTTACTCTTTATTGGTTCCAAATTTATCAATATTTACATTTCATGTTAATCTAGGTGCTGCAGCTACTACCGTAACGTATCAACCTTAATTGTTGAGATATGTGCTTAATTTTGTTTCCATATTCTAAACAAGTTCTTATTCCTGCTTGTCAGTATAACAATAATAATCCTAAAACTAAAAATAAACTAAAATTAATTTTGACTAAGCATAAAAGGAATTATAATCATTGCAAAAGAGGAATGCAACGATTTTTGTCTGAAATTATTAATTATTTTGTTGGACATTTGTTCTAAAGTCTCAACATTCGAAATTCTATGTACGTAGTTAGTACTGTACCAAGAAGGCAGCTTCAAATCATCTTTAGAACTTTGTTCTCAATCCTTTGAAGTGTTTTTTTTTCCTGGTAGCACAACAACTAGACCATATTGGAACAGCATAAAGCATGGTCGGTCTAGAAATTTGTTTATAAATTAGTTGTTTGTTCTTCAGACAGAGTTTGGATTTTCTGTCTATAAGAGGATATAAACAGGCTGTACAGGCTCAATCGAATCAACTTTACAGAGCCAAATTTTCATATTTGTCTATATCATTTGTCTTAAAACTAGAGTTGAGAGGATAGAGCCGATTATTCGCGGCCGTCTCGAGGTTGATAGGAATTACAAATTACGGATGGGAGGGAGGGTAGTAATTTAAAGTATGGTTTACATAACACATTAAGTTTAAAATCTTAATGATCTTAAAACTTATAACTATACAATTTATGATTTTCTTTTGACTTGAACATTTTTTGAAAAGGAAAAAAAAACACACATACACAGTTCAAAAAAGGACTTATAGTGGACATACAGGTTAAACTAACTACAATCTGGGGCTAGTGTTAGTCAAAAAACACATAAATGAGTTTCATGTACTCCAAATCACGTACAGCCAAAGTATCTCGAATTGGCACATTGGGTTGTCTACCTCGAGCCCGAAGGGAGTCATAAAGCTCCGATCTGACTCCACGATGTTCAGCACAAGACCAGATAGCGTGATCTGCGTCCTGATAGCCTTGTCCACACTCACAGAGATTGCTGTCGCTCAGCCCAACCCGGCATAAATGAGCGTTCAAAGAATTATGATTGGACATGAGGCGAGACATGACACGAATGAAGTCTCGACCCACATCCATCCCCCTAAACCAGGATTTCTCCGACACCTTTGGGATGACATCTAGAGAATCCTTCGTACTCTGCTTCAAAAATAGCAAAAGTGTTAAAATTCCCAAAGTCAACGGTGTTCTTGTAATCAAACGTTACAAGGATACTCTGAGTGTGGATAGAGCACAGCACATCTATCATAAAATTGGCACTAGGGACAAAGAGCTGAGGAGAAAGGTGTTGAGGTGCGTGAAAGGCAACCCAGGTGTTTCCATACGTGATTTGCAAAGAAATACGATTCCAACTTTTCCACCGTGCATAGCATCCTTTCAAGAGAAGGAAATAAGTCTTTTTGTGCCAGTAAACATCCGAATCGCTCCCTGAAACAAAATTTAGTGGCCCAAAAGCGAGCACGATTACTGTACGAACGAGTTTTGACGAAATTTGATGGCTGTATTTTAATGGAAAATGGATTATAAACAATTCCCCCGATGAAAATTTTACCTGGCAACTGGTGGGGATGTCCCTTCCAGGTATAAATTTATTTTTGCTGATAAGTTTGCTCGAAAACTAATGATTTGGCAAGGAATCTGCAGTTGTGGCCTTAAAACCAAGGTTTTCATCACATCTCACACAATGACGTCGAAGGTTTACATTAAGGAGTGTCTGGAAAAGCGGATTTGGCCCTTCATTCGGCAACACAACCAACGTTATGTTTTGGCCGGATCGAGCCAGCTGCCAATACTCTAAGGAGGTACTAGAATGGTATGCTGCAAACAATGTTAATTTCGTCGTCAAAGAGATTAATCCTCCGAATTGCCCAGACTTCAGACCGATCGAAAAATATTGGGCAATTGTCAAGCGAAAACTTCGAGGATGCGGTAAAGAAGTGACAAATGCACAAAAAATGCATTTAAAGACTGTATTCGATGAAATTTGGACACACGCAATTGTTCGTAACTTTTTAGCGTGTGAGTAAAAATTATTGAAATTTTAACTGAATGTATTTCATTGTGTTGTGTCAATTGTGTAATGAGTTTCGTGAAAATCGGTCGAGTGATTTCAGTGATGGCTTCGAATGAAGAAATAGTGCGCCAAAAAATTGTGGGCACTCACTTCGAAAACCCAAACGCTTCTCATCGATGGATCGGTAAACAGCTCGGAATCGCACATTCAACCGTATCTCATGTGATCAAAACGTTCAAGGACCGTAAGACAACCAAGTGGAAAAATGGTAGTAGCAAAAAACGTGGCACATCAAATTCGGAGAAGGTCAGGATGGTATTGAACCAATTTAAGCGTTATCCAAACATTTCGATCAGGGGTGTTGCGAAAAAGGCGAAAGTTTCAGTTTGTTTTGTGCAGAAAACAATGAAACGTTCTGGATTACATGTGTACAAGGTCTAGAAGGCACCGAACCGGAGCGATAAACAGAACTCGGTGGCCAAAACTCGTGCAAGAAAACTGTACAGGGAGTGGCTCACAAAACCGTTCTGCATTGTGATGGACGATGAGACCTACATTAAAGCCGAGACCAAACAAATGCCTGGACAGGAACACTACGTCGCCACCTCTAAGTTGGCCGTTCCGGAGAGTGTACGGAAGAAGAAACTGTCGAAATTCGCCAAAAAATTGTCTGGCAAGCGATCTGCGGATGTGGCAAAATGAGTCAGCCCTTCATCACCTCTGGGACCGTCAACGGAAAAATCTACAAGGACGAATGCCTCCAAAAACGACTTCTGCCCTTCTTGAGATCTTATGATGGCCCGACACTGTTTTGGCCGGATTTGGCATCTTGCCACTATGCCCGGCCCGTCTTAAACTGGTACAAAGATAACTTCGCCCAATTGAAAAATTTTGGGCAATGATGAAGGCAAAGCTCGTTAAAACTCCAAAACTGATAGAAAATGAACTTGAACTAAAGAAAGTGTGGTTAAAAGTAAGTAAGCAAGTCGGTCCTATCATTGCCCAAAATTTGATGAAAGGGGTCAAAGCAAAGGTGCGGGCATTTGGGTTGGGAGAAGAGGTTCAATAAACCAATGATGTCAAAACTTAACCATTTAGTAGTACTTTATTTCCAGAAAGTTTGAAAAGAATCGGGCTCAGGGAAAATTTTTGGTGACCTATTTTGTGTGTCCAAATTTCATCGAATACAGTCTTTAAAGTGGAATAATTTCGCCGGTACAGTGTCACCAGTGACTGTGCAGATCATGATGGCATCGATCACAAGTAAAGTGTGACAGTTCGTTCGAAACGGTCAAATGTAATAACTTGTTATATATTTGAAAGCTGAATAAATACCCTTTTGTTTGACGTTTTGATCAACCGTGTATGTTGTTTAATTCTTGAGTTATGATCACTTGAATGCGTCCAAACCATCATTCCTCTGCATGTGCCAGAAAGGAAAAGGTGATTCAACGTCAAAAAGCCTAATAGGCATTTTTTTCTTTCTTTTGACATTTCTATCTTGTACTCTGAAAATTTTTCTGTGAGATGGTTCGAAGAAGAGTGCAAAGGTGAGACGCGTGGAAAATTAAAGTCTAGTTAAAAAATTGAACTTATTTTACGAATAAAGCAGAAAAATTGCAGGGGGCTTCAAATGGTGAGTTGACAACTTCGAAGGAAGGTGCGGCCGACCTCTCGTCCTCACAAGTTCCTACCTAACGCCTTCACGAGTCTTATGATCACAAAAGACTGCCAGCTGAAACATGGAGACGCTGGTTGGCGTAGCCTGGGCAATGTTGTCAATCTGACAATAGCGAAGTGAGGGAGTGCAACTGAAGATCGTGTACCGTTAAATCATATTGTATATTTTCTATTCTCATTTTATTAACAATTTCAGCACGCTTTGGAATCATCTTTACATCCTTAAACCATGTAAGATTTTGGAGCAACATTACAGGCATCAGAGGCTCAATTTGTTTCTTAACATTTTAGCATAACATTTAATTTAAAATTGCACTTCTGAACTTGAAATACTATATTCATAAAAGACTGGAATGTGCTCATAAGCAATGAAAGATTATATTTTAATATTGTGTTTAGTGGCATAAGGGTAAGATAAGCCATTTATTTCAGGAATCATCAAACCGGACTCTTCGTTCACTCCAATTGCTATATTTGAAATGTTACTAGAACAGTATGAAGAAAAAATATTACAACATGTCTTTTAAAACAATATCTTTTATTGACATTTTATCTTTGATATCTATTCTGTTTTCAGCTTTTCCAGGACAAGAAGGATATTAATACATACCTATTTTTTATTTATTTTTCAGTAACAATCCATTGGTAGTATCATTCAAGTTTGAAATTTGAATAAATTGGCATGTTTGTCTATAATGATATCCTAATATTTTGTGTACAAAATATACTAAATATTAAATAACATATTACGGGGAAAGGAAGGGGCCATCAGGGCACCCAAGTAAAACGATTTGGATAGGGAGCATAGGACTGCCTCCTCCCTATTGTTAACATTTCGCGGAACGAGGGCGGGCTCTTCGACCCCATCTATTGGGTTTATTCTGTCATTCGAGGGCTCGATTCTAGTGCTGTGTGTGAACTTGCTTTTGGAAGGAGATTCTATTCCATATATTCGCGGGTTTCGCGTAAGTGTCTCTGCTTACAGGCCCACACAAACGTTTTTGGCCCTTCATACAGGAGCTTGATGATCACAGACAACTATATAATCCTGATCAAATCGTTTTTCAGATTATTCCACTGCTATGGAAAGTTACCTTGCTTCAATAGATGGTAGTATTAAATCAAAAAAATCATAAGAGGATATAAACATTTTATATATTTATTTCATTTGGCTTGAATGCCTTCAATGCGATCTTTAAAATTTAATATTTGATCAAGTACCAGACCAAAGTATTTCACTTGACATGATCAAGAAATTTGAACACCGTTCATAGTAACTATATGACTACTACTAGGTTCCAAAAAAGAAGCTCTACGTCTATGTGGGAATATTATAAGTTGAGTTTTGGAAGCGTTGGGAGAAATCTTCCATTTCTGTAAATAAGAAAAGAAAATGTCTAAACTTTTCTGCAGTCTCCTGCAAATGACACGAAGACTTCTTTCTTTAGACGAAATGGCTGTGTCATCGGCAAACAAGGATTTCTGGCAATCCTGAGGCAAATCAGGGAGGTCGGAAGTATAAATGTTATATAATATCGGCCCAAGAATGCTACCCTGAGGAACTCCAGCTCTAACAGGTAGTCGATCAGATTTGGAATTCTGATAATTTACCTGCGGAAAATTAAAGTTTTTCAATTTTGCAATCAAACCTTGATGCCAAACACTGTCGAATGCTTTTTCTATGTCTAGAAGAGCAACTCCAGTTGAGCAGCCTTCAGATTTGTTTGAACGAATTAAATTAGTAACCCTTAAGAGTTGATGAGTAGTTTAATGGCCATGGCGAAATCTAAATTACTCATCTGCAAAAATTTAGTTTGTATTGATGTAAAGCATCATTCTCTTCAAAATTATCTTTTCAAAAAGTTAACTTATTGAAGGGAGTAAACTTATTGGTCTGTAGTATTACAGGCGCTTCATTGCCTCTTTCAGTGAAATGAGCGCCCCTCTCACTAATCTACTAATCACTCATCCATATCTAAGGATATGGACGAGGGGTGGTGGACATTTTGGAAAGAGGAAGAGAGGTTCTTGGGTTACGAGGGAAGCTAATGGGACAAGAACAATCGAAAGGCCTTTTCTACTTCAGCTGCCTTGCTAAGGAGAGCTAAAATCCTAAAGTGATAGGAGCTAATTAGTTATATTGGTAAAGTGTCTCCCATCACCCTGAACATGGACAAAAATCTTGTCTACGCTGGGTTTAGTGACATAATCGGTATCCGACAGTGGGTCAAATCCACAAGCGGATAATTCGTTAAAAATTGGATTTGGGGTATGAGGATTTTCGAGGTGCTTATCAACTTGCCTCCTCAAGCTGATTCCTCGGTGTTTTTTTTTGACACACAAGGCAACTACTAGTGTATACATTTGCGAATCCCCACACAACCGACAAAATTTTCGTTTGGATTCGGGACACTCCACGTAATGGTGTCCATGCTTTCTACAATTGTAGCATCTTCCAATAGGCGGTCTTTGGTATTTTTGGACCAAGGTGTGTAACGTACTTTTAGACGATCCCTCCATAGATTCAGTTTTCCGCTCCCCTCTTTTCTCTTGTCCGTTTCCTGCCGTTCCTTTTTGTCCTCCCTTTTCCTCACCCGAACCTTTCTGTTTTGTTTGATTGTGTTTGGAAGTGGTGAAAATTCGAGTATCATTTCCAGTGCTCCCAGAACTTGTCTGGTTTTTATTCCGATCAGATGTTATTTAATTAACTTGATTGTTGCGTGTCCAATTTGGAAATTCAGACTGTTTTTGAATGAAACTGTAATTTTCATCAATTTGCCCACCATATTTTCGTAACTTACCCAAACTCCTCACTCCTGCTCCTGTTAAAGCGTTTTTGTAATCGTGGCGCATATTACGCCAGATTAAATTGAATTTTCTCCTTTCAGACAGCTGTTTTGTCATAGTCTGAAATAACTTGAGCGTCTCATGAAAATAATCAGCAATTTTTTCACCTCTGGCTTGCCTTCGATTAGTGGCTTGGATTTCTAAGTGGAAATCAATGTCAGGAGGGAGAAATTCACGTTTCAACTCCTTTTTCAATTCTGACCAATTTCCATCAAAATACCATTCTTTGGCACGACCTGTGAATAAATGGATGGCCGATCGAAATAATTCGTGATCCGAAACGTCTGCACACCGACATCACATTTTAATGTCTTTTAGAAATTCTGCCATTTTCCTACCATCATCTTTCCCGTCATATTTCAGTGTCCATTCGGCAACCGGTATCCTCTTCATCGGTTTTCTAGTTTTCCTACTTTTCCTAGTCTTCTTCTCCTTTAATCTTTTCCGCCTTCCCCTACCAACTTCGAAAGATTCAGATGAGCTTCCCGAACTCTTGAACTTCGAGCTTATACTCGGTGACTCACTACTTTCAGACGAATCTGGAGAGGAAGATGAGACTTCATCTGACTCAGTCTCATGCTGGTTGTCTTTTGTCAATAGATCGGTGGATGGTTTTATGTAGGCCTGCCTTACTTTTTCATTCAGTTCTGCTAATAATTTTTCCAAATTATGTTTCCCTGATTCATTGATTCTATTTCTTTTTTCTTTTCTTTCTCTAATTTAATTTCTTTTTCCCCTTTTTCGTCTCTGTTGTTCAGATGTTTGAACAACGAATTCCTTAAATGTTCTGATAAGCTGTTCATAATCTTCTTGTTTTCCTTGCTCATATCCATTTAACTGATCCATAATTTCATTAGTTTTCTTAGTGCTTAGGAAGTTTTTAAGCTTTTTCCACATTTGTTAGCAATATTTTATCACCTTCTTTGAACGCTGGAATAGGCTTTTGATGTTTCTTCAAAATTTTGAAAACTTTCCAAAAAGGTTTGAAACTCGGGTCTAATTTTGGCACATTATTGTCAAATTGTTTGTTCCTCAGGGCAGAGAACCGTTTTTTTATTTGTTTTTGCAAATCTCGCCAGATGACTTTCATGGCGGGATCGCGTGTTCTTTGATATTGCCTTCTGCGGATATTTTTCACGCGGCTCAAAAGCTGGAGATCGTCGTGTATTATAATTGAATTGAACTTTACCTCGAACTGAGACAGCACTTGCTTAGACTATAGGAGTAGTCAGAGATTCAAGAGCATTATCGATATAATTTTTAGTTTCCAAAGGAATATTAGGATCAAAGTTATATTCCATGAATGTTTGATATTGGTTCCAATCAGTTCTATGGTAATTGAAAGTAGAACTGTTGGGATTAGAAATTATTTCTTGGGATATTTCAAAAGTTACTGGAAGGTGATCCGAACCGAAGTCAGCATGGGTAACCAATGGGCTACAAAGTTGACATGAATCAGTTAAGACCAAATCAATGGTTGAGGAATTTCTTGCAGAAGAAAAGCAAGTTTGGGCTGTCACAATTAAAAAATCAGACACCGGCAATAAGGTAATGTTATTTGGAAGAAGAAGAAGAAGACATTTGCTACCCGGTTCCTAGGACCGTGTTAGGGAAACCAAATTTTTCAACCTGTTGATATGCAAATTTGTATGGCAGCAAAAGTAGGTCATTTTTAATTGAAAAATTGAACTAGCTATACTAACGGAACTTTTTTCAAATTTCAATGCCAATTTTTTTTGAGTGTTTCTGATCAAATGGCGTATGAATGAAATCATTTTGTTTAGTCAAACGAGAGTTATAAGCGTTCAAAAACCTTGCACTTTTGCGTAACGCTCTCATTTTTCAAAATTTTGAAATGACACCCGGTATAGAAAAGAGAAACGTAGTCCTACGTTAAAAACGAAAGGGTGAGTTATGTCAGTGACATAACTGCAAAGTTGACGTAGGACTGCTTTTTGATGTGAACAAATTGATGTCGCTAAAAATTTTCATGAGGGCTTAACTGACAAACGTATACAATGGCTTGTTCCGTAAATCTCTCGTGGCACAAAGGTCAATGTGAAAAATTCACAGAAAAAAAGCCATTGTTTACGTTTGTCAGTTGGGCCCTAATGCAAAATCTTTGTCGATGTTATCAAATTAATAAATTTCCTCTACATTTTATTCAGTTTTAAGAACGATGAAACCCTTTGATATTAGTGTGAGGCTTCACTATTGGTTCTCCGCTTAAATTTGTAGAAACTGCAGTTTGGGTCAAATTAACTGTTAATAATATTTTGTTTGTTGAATGTTCAACGTGCTTGTAAGTGTTAAATGGATCCTGTGTTTAAATTTACACTAAACATAGAGCGAATTACAACGAACAACTCAACCTAACACCTAGTGGACCAGTATGGACATTTTCGTTTTCCAAAAAGTTCCATTGGCTGGAGCGGGAATCGAACCCTCACTTCATGTTAATCACTTGAACGACGGATGACGCCGCTAACCACTTGACCACGAAGATGACGTGGGCGATTGATTTGACCATTTTCTCCGGGACGCGGTTTTTTAAGCAACGCCATGTTGAACCGGTGCGTGGTAATGAAAATTTCGATGAACTCAAGAGAATTTCAATCAAACATACTCTTCAGTCGGTAAATTGATTTGATCGTCCTGAAAAGGACGGATTTTAGTTGTTTACGGAGGGAACATGGTTCGCGAGGGCTTCAAATGGTGAGTTGACAACTTCTAAGGAGGGTGCGATTGACCTCTCGTCCTCACAAGTTCCTACCTCTCGCCTCCACCAGTCATATGATCACAAAAGACTGCCAGCTGAAACATGGAGACGCTGGTTGGCGTAGCCTGGGCAATGTTGTTAATATGACAATAGCGAAGTGAGGGGGTGGGACTGAAGATCGTGTACCTTTAAATTATATTGTACATTTTCCATTCTCATTTTATTAATAACTTCAGCACGCTTTGGAATCATCTTTGCATTCCAAAACCATGTAAGAGAATGGAGCAACATGACAGGCATCAAAGGCTCAATTTGTTTTTAAGCATTTCAGCAAAACATTTAATTTAAAATTGCACTTCTGAACTTGAACTACTATATTCATAAAAGACTGGCCTGTGCTTATAAGCAATGTAGGATTATATTATTATATAATATTGTGTTAAGTGACATTATGGTAAGATAAGTCATTTATTTCAGAAATCATCATACCGGACTCTTCGATCACTCCATTTGCTATATTTGAAATGTTACTAGAACAGTATAGAGAAAATAATTTAACATTTCTTATAAAATAACATCTTTTATTGAAATTTTATCTTTGATATTTGAAATGATCTATTCTGTTTTCAGCTCTTCCAGGACTAGTAGGATACTAATACATATACAATTTTTATTTATTTTTAGTAACCTTCCATTGAATGTATCATTCAAGTTTGAAATTTGAATATATTAGCATTTTCGTCTTTAATGATATCTTAATTTTACATGTACAAAATATACTAAATATTAAATAAAATATAACGGGGAAAGGGAGGAACCATCAGGGCACCCAAGTTAAATGATTTAAATAGGGAGCATGGGACTGCCTCCACCCTATTGTTAAAATTTCGCGGAACGAGGGCGTCTATTGGGTTTATTCTGTAAATTTAGAGCTCGATTCTAGTTACGGGCCCACCCGAACGTTTTTGACTCTTCATACAGGAGCTTGATGATCACAAACAATAAAAGAATCCTGATCAAATCGTTTTTCAGATTATTCCACTGCTACGGAAAGTTACATTGCTACAATAGATGGTAGTATTACATCATCATCATCATCATGTACGGAGGGAACATGGTTCGCGATTGAAATTTTATTCTCGGTCATCTTAGGCTGAAAGATGACCTGGGTATTTGGCAGCACGTAATACTTCAATAAAATAGACATTTACACCGTCTTCAACTTGAGATTGTACTGACTGAACATTGAACATAGAGCGAATTACAACGAACAACTCAACCTAACACCTAGTGGACCAGTATGGACATTTTCGTTTTGCAAAAAGTTCCATTGGCTGGAGCGGGAATCGAACCCTCACTTCATGTCAATCACTTGAACGACGGATGACGCCGCTAACCACTTGACCACGAAGATGACGTGGGCGATTGATTTGACCATTTTCTCCGGGACGCGGTTTTTTAAGCAACGCCATGTTGAACCGGTGCGTGGTAATGAAAATTTCGATGAACTCAAGAGAATTTCAATCAAACATACTCTTCAGTCGGTAAATTGATTTGATCGTCCTGAAAAGGACGGATTTTAGTTGTTTACGGAGGGAATATGGTTCGAGATCGAAATTTTCTTCTCAGTCTTGTGCTGCAGGACACCACTATGTGAAAGTCACACCGGAGAAAAGTTTGTTCAGCTTCTCGTCGTTGCGGATGGCTAGCTGCAGGTTAGCTGTGGTCTTATTGTCACACTCCTGCTGCTAGATAGTAGAGTGTGCTGCAGCTTAGAACTAATATGTATCACTTATAGCTGCTCACTTCTTCTTCTTTATTGTTTTTTACGGGACCTTAACCCTAAGGGTCATTCGTCAAGAGATATTTGCTCGCCATGCTTGGCCCGTTTTATATAACGGCATCGGGTACCATTACATGACAAGAAGGGGGTAACAACGAACGCAATGCGAATCAAATTTTACAAAAGGGGACGGGGCTCAGTGGTTACGCCAGACATCAGCGTGGAAATGAAATCATTAGTTTTCATTAGGGCGACAGGGGTTTCGGAGGTTAAATTCGCATCTTCTCAACTGAGGCAACAGAAAAACGGCCCTTGTCAAAACCCCATCCAAAGAGTGGAGATATGGACACCCTTACTTCTAAAACTGCAAAATAATTAGAGCAATATTGATCAGAAAAATTAGAGCTTACATTTGATAACTACCAGCAACCAACTGCAACTAATCCATTACGTACCTATGTACAACTAGGAACTACAACGAACCTAACCCACCTCCTACACTGAATATGTGTACACATGGTCGGGCTGCCGTGTTGCAGTTTGGCTCGAATTAATATTTCGTTTATTAAATGTCCATCGTGCTTGCTAGTGTAAACATGGCAAATAGAGATTCATATATGGATACTAATTAAACATTTTGGCAATTTTCTCCGGGACGTGGCTTTTCAAGCAACGCCAACTTGAGCCGGTTCGTGGTAATGAAAATTTCAAGGAGCTCAAGAGAAATTTCAATGAAACATACTCTGTAGTCGGTAAATTGATTTGATCGTCGTGAAAAGGACGGATTTTAGTTGTTTACGGAGGGAACATGGTTCGCGATTAAAATTATCAGTCTTCTTAGGCTGCAGGACGTTTGGCAGGAGAAAGCTCTGTGAAATGGTCCCACCGGAGACAAGTTTTTTTCAGCTCCTCGTCGTTGCGGGTGGCCAGCTGCAGGTGAAGTGGGATGATTCTGGTCTTCTTGTATTCAAGGGCGGTGTTTTTTACCAACGTGCTCGGCGAACACGTCTGTCGCATACGGGTGCACAGAGGGAACTGATGATTGGTCGGTCGTCCCCACATGTTTGATAATCGCTGGCACGGTTACTGTGGCAGTATGAACAAATCAGAGCGTGGCGCAAACATGATGTCATTTTCGACCAATAGCTTTGTGCGTTTAGACATTTTTCTTTCAAGTATTTTTTAATTAGTTTAAACAAATGTAATGAATTAAGTTAGCACCAGGGATTCAATTTTGGTGTTCTACCTTTCGATTGAAATTCTTATCACAAAATTTCTGTGGGCCAGAGAGGAGATATTATCGTTCAAAGTCTCCAAACCCGCGTAACGCTTTCGATTTCAAAAAATTAGAACGGTGCCCCTATGCAGGAATAGAAAAGAGAGACGTAAGTCCTACGTCAAAAAAAAATCACCATCACACTTTGTGAGTGACACCTATAGCATCTTTACTGTTGGTTCAAATCGGTCCAATTCGGAAATCTGTACTAATATTTGAATATTTCACTAGATAGCTTATCGTTTACCAAAACGAACCCTGCTGCCACCCAATCCTGTTATCCAACATCCCAGTGATTTCTCGTGGAAGTGCTTTGCACTTCTTGGCTTCTAATACAGCGAGTATCATGTCAATATACTTGTGACTTATGTAACCTTATGTGACCTGCATTCGGGTGAGGATGACGTCGGTATTGCCTTTATTTGGGATCACCAGTTATTACAGATTGAGGATGTATGTTAGTCCCAAGCATAGCCTGTTGGTTCTCTGTGCAATTACAGCTAACCTGGCAATAACGGAGTAGAACCCTCGGGCAGTGATTCATGCTCATGCTCAAGCTCATGCTCAACTCCTACGATGTTAACATTATACGCCGAGACAGAGACGATTCTTATGAGACTGCGTTTAAGAATAAAAAATGCTACCCTTTCTTCAAAATTTCTCCACCAAGCTTTTCAGGCGTCGAAATCGTTGCTTGTCAAATAACTGCAAAGAATAGAGACCTTTGCATAGCTTCCGTTTATGTTCTTCCTAGAATTTTCATTAAAAGGTTGTACAGACTGAACATTGAACATAGAGCGAATTACAACAGACAACTTAACCTAACACCCAGTGGACCCGAACGAATTTTCGTTTTACGAAAAGTTCCACTGGTTGAAGCGGGAATCAAACCCTCACTTCATGGAAATCGCTTCAACGACGGGTGACACCGCTATTCGCTTGACGACGAAGCTCACAACCGTATACTACTCTCTCAATTTTCTCGTCCCCGGTATTGATTATGAATAACATGAATTCCCATTATACTGGATGGGGGGATATGATGACCTAAGGCAGCTATTTTTTACGATATATGTAACAATGTTAATTTGCCCATTTTGAACACTGGTGAAGCCACACGCATGCCTAAACCTCCTGCTCAAGAATGCAGACATGACCTATCTTTCTGTTCAAGATCGCTTTCATTGGACTGTCTATGGAAAGTCATCAATGATCCCTATGGTTGCGATCACTTATCAATCATTACTTCAATTGAGTGTGGCCCTCAATCTTCAGAGCTATCTCGAGTTCCATTCGACCTCTCAAGGAATATTGATTAGCAAATATATGAAAAATATGAATCAGTCTTAGGACCTCTCGCTCAAAATATTGATTGAACGTGGAACGAAAAAACGTAATGGAAAATTTTGAAGAAATGCTAGGGCTGAACACACAATCTCGATTTATGAGAATATTTCACCGCTACATATCATTAGATATATGTCTTCCGTGCTGCACTCCAGAACGTGTTCACTTCACCTATGGTAGCTCCACGATTAAGTATGATCTTTCCATGAAAAGAGCATCTCATGGGATCCTGGAACAACTTCGTTCTATTACAATTCTGCGTATTCTCAATGAAAAAAATCCAACATTTCAATTCCGAAAATATGTTTTTGACTCATGGATCTCGCTTCAATCAAGTCTCAGTCGATCAGTGTCTTGTATGAAAACGCTAGCACCTACCTCATATATCAGGAACCTTATTCCAGACCATAACTTCATCTTCTCGGACAGCCACAGTTCGATTGAGTCTCTTTGGTCGATAAAACCTAGTAGATACTCATCGTTTCCTTTCAAAACTAAGGGAACAGGCGAATGTGCTGGTCGAAAGATCATATTTGATCACATTTGCATGGGACTTTCACATTGCTCTATACCAGGCAATGAGAAAGCGGACTTGCTGGCAAAGGTGGGCGCACAAAAAGGTGATTTGTATGAAAGACAAATTTCAGATGATGAATTTTACCATTTGGTACGTCAGAGTACCCTTTCGAGTTGGCAAACCGATTGGGACACCGGAAATCAAAGACGGCTGTTACATTCCATCTTTCTTATTGTTGCACGCTACGGTGACCAGCACGTTAGCCGTGCCTTTATACGCTTGATGAGAATGGCTTATTTCCAACCAAACCACATCAAAATGCACATCTCTATCGAATTAACCTCGTGGACAGCAATATATGCCGGTGTGGAAAAGGTTATGATGACATCGATCATGCAGTCTGGCAATGAAAAAATAATAACGCCACCAGAACACGAATTTTGAATACCCTAGCGGCCCAAGGTAGACAACCTTACACAGATAAAAAAGAATATTGAATTTTCTGCGTGATCTAATGCACATAAAGGGAATGCTAGATTTGGCAGAAAATAATAGGATATATTATGTAAATTAAAGCCAGAGAACGCCTGAATCTAGCCTGTTGTTAGAAAGATCGCAAACATTGTCGTATGACGCATGAAATATTGCAAACAATTGGGTTGTTTACGCCTCCTTTGGTTTGGAATTGAACGAGGGGAAATTTTAAGCGCCTGTTAAAATGCATAATTTTTTTCTGTGTATGTTCCTATAAAAGATGCCTCCTTTGTTTAATGCAATCTATTTATGTTTGTTTCCAAATGTTTAGTATAAGAGTTTAATTACTGCTATATTATTAATTACGATCATATATGCATTAAACCCCCTCATGAAGCACATGTTGCTTTCAACCTTTTTACTTGCATCACTGCTGTGTATTGGGTTGTGCTCTGTATCGCTGCGCTATATTTTTTTAATTAAATTCATCCCAACGAATCGTCTGCAAAATATCCTAAGCCGTTCAATCGTCATCGCTGCCGCCTTACGCTTCACCACCATTCAAAATTATTCGATTTAAACAGTCAGGTATGACAATTTCTGTGCAAATTATCGAGCTGACTTGAGAGTGGTTCGAGAAAAGCCCGCTGCCATTGCCCGCCAATATAACTCCCACCTCGCCGATCTCCACCTGTACTGTTGCTGCCCCCCAAACACGCACATACCATGCCACAACTGTTGCTACCTAATCCAGCCAGCCGCTTACTGCTGTGTATTGCATCGATTATCGACACGATTTATCATAAATCCTATCGAATCTGTATTTACCACGCAAGCAAATAAAAGCCTTTTTCCTGCCGTTGTTTTCATTACTCGATCCGAACAAGAAAACTCCACATACGACCGCCAGACATCAGTAATCATCTGCTTGTATCGTCGACCGCTTAGCAATCTTCAACATCGACCAGCTGTAAGGTATAAAATAACACCGTTCGCTTCAATCACCGGACAAGCCGTGCGTCAGTGTGCGTGGGCTTCACAAACTGATAAACAAAGTGATCTAGATCTACCTTATCGGTTAATCGCAACCAGTGTTGCTAGTTTTCCTTTTTTTTACTGCTTGTACTGCCGTTGTAACTGGATCATTGAGTGTGACGTTCACACGTTAATATTTTGTTCACTTCCTAAGCGCGAAATGGAAATCTGTAATAGTTGCGCTGTAGCCATGAATGCTACGGAAGTTGTTTGCGGTGGTTTTTCCAAACAACTTTTCACTTCAACTGCGCCAACATATCAGATTCTCTTAGCAAAGAAATCAACAAGGAATCCCGCTATTTTCTGGATGTGCAAAGGATGTCGTGATATCATGGGAAACGCAAGCTTCAAGAACACACTAACGTCGATGAATGCGGCAACAATTGAACTGAACGATGTTTACCAAAAAGTGGTCGAGGAGTTGATGACGGAGATAAGAGACAGTTTGATCGCCGAACTGAGACTGGAGATCCAAGGGGGATTCAATAAGCTCTCTCCAGCGGTGTTATCACCTTTACCACGTTGTTTTCAGTTTAACAATCGATCAACACCGAAGAGAACACGTGACGAAGACCCGGAGCGATCGACACGACAGACAAAAATATTTCGTGGTAACAGTCTGTCAGCTAATGGAGCATCTCAGGGCGTAGCAGAAAGGACGGATAGCAAATTCTGGATATAACCTCACAAAAATCTCACCCGAAGTATGTGAAGCGGACATTCACAACCTTGCTAAGGAATGTTTGCAAACGGATTACGTGGTGGCCAAATAACTCGTCCACAAGGGCCGGCCTGTATCCACATTATCGTTCGTATCGTTCAAGGTAGGTGTCAGTCAGGACCTTAAGTCTAAGGCAATGGAGTCTTCCACTTGGCCTCAAGGTATAGAATTTCGTGAATTCATGGACAACGACTCGAGCGCGCGACATTTTTGGAGACCCTCGCTGAATGCCGATCCAGGAGCATTACCATCGAATTAATCACACCGCCACCCTTCAGCTACCCCTCTTTTACAGATTGATTCCACTAGCCTGCCTATCTGCTCTACGACGGCACTTGGAGGACCCGATTGTGCCATAGATGGAAATTGCAATCAACCTAAATCCTCGCATACGGTTTAGTACCAAAACGAACGAACTTTTTGCGGCTCTTTCTGCTTGTGATTACGACATTATGGTATTCACTGAAACATGGCTAAACGTCAATGTGCTAAATGCTGAGCTAACCGACGAATCCATCGTTGTGATCGCAATCCTTCCTCTAGTCACCTCCACTGCGATGAGGGTGTTTTAATAGGTATCAAAAAGACCCTTCAGAGCAATATTGTCGATGTTAGTGAAGCCCATCGACTTGAGCAGTTAATGGTTCGTGTTACAGACGGGGCCGCTTCGCTTTTTATATGTTCGATCTATCTGCCTCCTAACAGTAACCCGCTCTTTATGAACAGCATGCAGCGTGTGTCAATGAGTTGTACATACAGGCAAGTATCAGGGATAGTGTTGTAGTTGTTGGCGACTACAACTTACCACACATTTGCTGGAGCTTCAATGACGACGTTGGATGCTTTATACCAACCAATGCTTCGTCGGAACAAGAGTTATCGCTAGTTGAAAACATTATTGCTTCCGGCTTGTCGCAAATGAATCACTTGCTGAACGAGAATGAGAGGTTACTTGATTTAGCGTTTGTGAGTAACTCCAGTGTTTGTAAAATACTAGAATCGCCGTTGCCTTTGATGAAAGTGGACCGTCATCATAAGCCGTTTGTTTTGTCCATTGATGCTTTACACATCTCATCGGGCAATAACACCGTTGAGATCTTCTACGACTTTAACCAATGCGATTATGATGAACTTGATGCTGAAACCTCACAAATCGATTGGCACAGTACTTTAACATTAGGCACCTTAGACGATGCTGTGAACCGATTTTATCTTGAACTGAAAGCAATGTTTGCACAACGCGTACCTTTGAGGAAGCGTACACGTCGGCCCGACAACAAACAGCCATGGTGGAACGGGGAACTGCGAAATCTTCTTAATTGAAAACGAAAAGCGCGTAGACGGTATTTTCGGATTAAAACTGAAGAGCATAAAGCTTTAGTGCGCGGTTTGGAATCCCAATTTCACGCTCTGAACACGTCATGTTTTCAATCATACATTCACCGACTTGAGAGCAACATGAAGGACGACCCAAAGCAGTTCTGGACTTATCTACGTAATCGAACGTCATCTCGAGGAATTCCCCCGCTTGTTAGCTACGAAGATAAAACCTCAACGACACCAACTGACTCTGCAAATCTTTTCTCTTCATTCTTCCAAAGTGTGCTTAGCAATAGCCCAGCACCATTGTCAGAATCGTACTTGAGTAGTCTGCATTCATTCGACCTAAATCTGCCTATGACTTCATTCACGTGTGACGTGTGCACAAAACTGCATGGTATCGACAGTTCTAAGGGACCAGGATCAGACGGACTCCTGCCGATTTTCATTAAGAAGTGTTCTGCTTCATTGGCTCAACCAGTTTTTCTGCTCTTCAATCGTTCCATTGCTGAATGTGTGTTTCCTGTTAAATGGAAAGAGGCTTTGATAACGCCAATCCACAAATCGGGCAACGTTAACGATGTCAAGAATTACAGAGGAATTTCCATTCTGAGCTGCCTTCCGAAGGTTTTTGAGAGCATGCTGTTAGATGTTGTTTACCCTGCAATCCAGCATATTATCACTGCTGACCAGCATGGATTTGTCAGAAAGCGATCAACCACTACGAATTTAATGAGCTATGTTTCAAAGCTAATCGACATAATTGAAAAACGTCAGCAGATCGATACGGTGTATATAGACTTTTCGAAAGCATTTGACAGAGTCCCGCATAATCTGGTAGTGGAAAAACTAAGACGAATTGGTTTTCCAGTTTGGTTGACTAATTGGATCTTCTCGTACCTGACGAACCGTAGTGCATCTCTGCGACTAGGTGAGACACTTTCGGTTCCATTTGTCATCACATCTGGCGTTCCTCAGGGTAGCCATCTCGGGCCACTTCTCTTCGTGCTGTTTGTGAATGATCTCTGCAAGGAATTGAAGTCATTTAAAATAATGTACGCAGATGACCTAAAACATTTTCGGGTCATAACATCCCTGATGGATTGTTGTGCATTTCAGATGGACGTTGACAATGTCTTGGATTGGTGCTCTAGAAATGGAATGGAGGTGAACGTTAAGAAATGCAATGTAATCTTGTTCACTCGATTACGCACACCCATAGCACAGAGACTGTGCCCACAGTCTTTGAATACTCAATGCACACTGCCACGGTAGAACGAGTCACGCTAATCAAGGACATAGGAATTACGCTTGATTCCAAGTTGCGTTTTGCTGAGCACATCTCATCAGCTATAGCAAAAGCATTCGCAGTACTAGGACTTATCAAACGTAACACCAGAAAATTCAACGACGTGTATTGTCTGAAGGAATTATACATATATCTCTTGTTCGTAGCTTACTAGATAATGGGGTTACAGTTTGGGCCCCGTATCATGCCGTTCAGATTGATCGCATAGAACGAGTACAAAAAAGCTTCATTAGATATGCACTCCGAAGGCTTCCTTTACGGAGAAAAAACAGTCCCGTTTGAAACAACAAACTTGCTTGTTGACATCCAAACTAAAAAACCGGTTGTTTTAAAAATCCGTTTTGTTGTTTTAAACCAACAATTTTGTTTTGAAACAAGCAGGCATATTGGTTGTTTGTACTTAAAAATATTATGGTTGTTCTCGACTAATATTTTTGTCGTTTCCACCTTGAAAGGTGTTTATTATTACCAAAATACAGATTGCGTTGACTCAGGGAAACAAATTAAAATTTTAGAGTGATTCAACCAAAGCGGCGGTTAAATCAAACTGATATTTTATTTGGAGAAAAAATAACTAAAAATTTAGTTTGAAACAAACTATTTTTTTGGGTTATTTCATTTTCCGTCATCCGGTCCCGCTGCTTGCTCTGACGTTGTCATTCAACAATACTCAAACATGTATTTTCGCGGAGTTTTCATCGCAGGTGATAATTTAATACAAAAAATCGCTTTCGTTCATTCGTTTTTTAATCCAATAAAAAGTAAAGGGTGATACGGTCAAAATTTGGTCAAGGGAAAACGCGTGTAAATCGGTGAAATCGTTTATTTAAAAAATCAAATTAAATTTCTTTTTCAAGTTCAATTAGTATAAAATTCAGGAAAAATATTCAGTTAGGCTTCCGCTTTTCCAAATCCGAATTGCCGGGCCTTACGCTTGACCCCTGCCATCAGATTTTGTACAGCCACCTTGTCCACCTGCTTCGCCGCAGAAAGCCAGTTTGCCTTGAACTGCTGCTCGTCCTTAGCAGTTTTTTTGGTCTTCTTTAGGTTCCGCTTGACAATAGCCCAGTATTTCTCAATTGGGCGGAGCTCTGGCGTGTTGGGAGGGTTCTTGTCCTTGGGAACCACCTGCACGTTGTTGGCGGCGTACCACTCCATGGCCTTTTTACCGTAATGGCAAGATGCCAAATCCGGCCAAAACAGTACGGAACAACCGTGTTTCTTCAGGAAAGACAGCAGACGTTTATTCAAACACTCTTTCACGTAAATTTCTTGGTTGACAGTCCCGGAAGCTATGAAAATGCTGCTTTTCAAGCCACAGGTACAGATGGCTTGCCAAACCAGATATTTCTTTGCGAACTTTGACAGTTTCGTGTGCTTGAAAATATCTGCTATCTTTCCCCTTCCTTTTGCCGTATAAAACTCCTGTCCCGGAAGCTGCTTGTAGTCGGCTTTGACGTAGGTTTCGTCGTCCATTACCACGCAGTCAAACTTCGTCAGCATCGTCGTGTACAGCCTCCGGGATCGCGCTTTGGCCGTCGTATTTTGTTTATCATCGCGATTTGGAGTCACTACCTTCTTGTAAGTCGATAGTCCGGCTCGTTTTTTGGCTCGATGCACGGTTGTAGACGATACACCCAGCTTATTTGCGGCATCTCGGAGAGATAGGTTAGGGTTTCGCTTGAAACTACCGGCAACTCTCTTTGTCGTCTCAGCGGCTTCCGGTTTTCGATTTCCCCCCGATCCAGACTTCCTGGCTGTCGACAAACGTTCCCCAAACACTTTAATTACATTTGTAACGGTTGATTTGGCAACTTTTAGCGATTTTGCCAACTTTGCGTGCAAGTAGCTCGGATTTTCGCGATGCGCGAGCAAAATTTTGATACGCTGCTCTTCTTGCTTGGACGGCATTTTGACAACTGAAGAGTGAATTCCAAAATCAAAATAGGAGCAACATTCTACACACACACACCTTCAAAATGAGGGGTGTTCAGGTTTTTTAAATGCAAAATTGAAAGAAATACGTCAAGTTGATATTGACCAAATTTTGACCGTATCGCCCTTTAGTGTCTCATAGGCCAGAGCACCTGGATCCTCCTGAAATCCTAAGATTCCGGTAAGATAACCGGTAAACCCATAAATAATACACCTTTTTTCCCTTCAGTTGTATAGAGAATATGAAGCCCGAAACACAAAAAACACCCGAATCATCGACTTCCTGGTACAGATGTGCGAACGAGCAATAGAGTTGCTCGCCCTGCTAGAGGATGAAAAGAGCTTCATTTTGGATGTCGGCTACGGTACGGTTCGGCAGATCAGGGCCACGGTTGGATTAGCGTTGGCGATTGCGGTAATATGTGAAATAGTAGCGAACGATTCATTAAAAATGTTGAAATAAACAAAAGTTTTCTTTGAAAAAACCTAAAAATAGTAGAAAGGCTCGCAATAATATTTGTAGATTTATTTTAGACTGAGATAATTCTATAAATGTAAATGTGCACTTTTCTAATGTTTTTTAGCATTTTATTCAAATAAATATTCTGAAAATTACAGAAAAAAATTGTAGGTGATTGTGAACGCAAATGTTTGTTGTTTTAACCGTTTTCGTTTGTTTGTTTCAAACAGCAATTAAGTTTAAATCATACTAAAATTTGTTTGAAATAAACCATAAGCGTTGATAGAATCAACCAACAAATCTTTTTGTTTTCGTAACTGTCAAAATGAAACAACCTACATAATGGTAAATTCAAACGGATGTCAGTTGAACTTAACTGCTCAATTCCCGAAACAACTACTCAAAATTTTAGTTTGTTTTAACCACCATAGGTAGTCAAATCAAACTAATATGATGTTTGTGCCCAATTCAACGTGAAATTCCAGTTAAATGAAACTAGAATATGCTTGCGTTTACCAATCTTTTTTCTCAGTGTTGGCAAAATCGATTCCTACTGCCGCCTTATGAACATCGCTGCGCACTCATCAATCTACCAACTCTACGAAGTAGGCGGATAAATCTACAACAACTTTTCGCGTTTGACCTGCTTGGAAATAACAGTGACTGCTCCGAACTCTTGGCAAATCTCAATTTCTTCGACGCTCTGCTCATCGTACACAGTACGGGCAGAATAACCCTTTTGATGTTTGTTGTGCATTGTTCAATGATGTTTACCACCTGTATGATTTTAATGTAAGCAAGAATACTTTTAAATTAAAGATAAGAGATAGTTATTAAGTAAATGTCTGTGCGTTATATTTTTAATCGAAGACATAAACAATAAATAAATAAATAAATAAACAAACTGAGTCTCTTTTTGTATCTAGCCATTATGACAAGACATGACATTACGCCTATTATAGAAAACTTGTTGCGCTTGTGTCCTTTTTGGATTCTTGTTTAAAAGAGAAAAAAAAATGTATCAACACACATTAAACTGCAGTCCAACAACAACCAAGTTCGTATACAACCTGTACATCAATGAAGCGTGGATGAAAATAGATTCGAGAGCAAATCGAACAGATTACTCGTTTACAAATCTGTCGGGAATGCATCAGGGTTGATCCATAGACGTAGCCAGGTGGGGGGGCAAGCTAGGTTTTTTTTTGACGTAGGACTTACGTCTCTCTTTTCTATTCCTGTATAGGGGCGCCGTTCTAAAATTTCTGAAATCGCAAGCGTTATGCGGGTTTGGAGACTTTGAACGATAATATCTCCTCTCTGGCCTACAGACATTTTACGATAAGTAATTCATTCAAAAGGTAGAACATCAAAGCTAAATCCCGGTTGATAACTAAATTCATTACATTTGTTTAAACTAATTAAGAAGTACTTTAAAGAAAAATGTTGAAATGCACAACGCTATTGGTCGAAAATGACATCATATTTGCGCCACGCTCTGATTGGTTCATACTGCCACAGTTACCGTGCCAACCAATATCAAACATGAGGGGACGACCGACCAATCATCAGTTCTCGCTGTGCACCCGCATGCGACAGACGTGTTCGGCGAGCACGTTGGTAGAAATCACCGCCCGTGAAAACAAGATGACCCGACCAAGAAGAATCATCCAGGTCACCTGCAGCTGGCCATCCGCAACGACGAGGAGGTGAACAAACTTTTCTCCGGTGTGACCATTTCACAGAGTGGTGTCCTGCAGCCCAAGAACACTGGAGAAAGTTTTAATCGCGAACCATGTTATCAACTAAAATCCGTCCTTTTCAGGACGATCAAATCAAGTTGCCAACTAAAGAGTATGTTTGATAGAAATTTCTCTTGAGCTTATCGAAATTTTCATTACCACGCACCGGCTCAATATGGCGTTGAAAAAGCCGCGTCCCGAAGAAAATCGCCAAATCAATCGCCCACATCATCTTCGTGGTCAAGTGGTTAGCGGCGTCACCCGTCGTTCATTGCCATGAAGTGAGGGTTCGATTCCCGCTCCAGCCTGTGGAACTTTTTGCAAAACGAAAATGTCCAGTCTAATCCACTGTGTTAGGTTAAGTTGTTCGTTGTAATTCGCTCTATGGTCAATGTTCAGTCTGTACAATCTCGAGTGGAAGACGTTGCAAATGTCAATTTTTATCGTAGTATTACGTGCTGCCAAACACTCAGGCCGTCCTGCTGCCCATACCCGGTCTTTTAAGGACGAACAAATAAATTTGCCAACTATAGAGTATGTTTGATTGAAATTTCTTTTGAGCTAATCGAATTTTCATTACCACGCACCGGCTCAACATGGCGTTGCTTGAAAAGCCGCGTTCTGGAGAAAATGACCAAATTTTTTTATTAGTATCCATTTATAAATCTCTATTTGCCAGGTTAAAACTAGCAAGCACGTTGGATATTCAATAAACGAAATATTAACAGTTAATTCGAGCCGAACTGTAACACGGCAGACCAATTATGTGTTTCACATATTCAGTGTTGGGGGTAGGTTAGCTTCATTGTAGTTCTTGTTGTACATAGGTTCATAGTGGATTAGTTGTAGATAATAGACTAGATTAGTTGCGGGTAGTTTTAAAGTGTGAGTTATAATGTTTCTGGCCAATATTTAAAAACTCTATTGTTTTGCAGTTTCAGAAGCAAGTGTGTCTAAATCTCAACTCCCTTTGGATGGGGTTTTTCTGTTGCCTGAGTAGAAAAGATGCGAATTTAACCTCCGAAACGCCTGTCGCTCTAATGAAAACTATATTTTTTCACATTATTAAAGATCTTTTATTTCTGCGTTTTGTTTGGGTTTTACATGGGATTTCAGATTACAAGTGATGCAGGTTTTCCTCTTCAGTTTTGGTTGTTTGATTAGTTAATTAATGTTATAAATTGCTAGCCTTGAAGCTTGTTTGAGTGTATACCACCTTGGTGGAGTTGGTTTGGTTTAAAATGGGAAAGACTACTTAAAAACTACATCTATCTTAACCCACTATTTACACTAATCCTACTATTTACATTTAATCTACTATATACAGGCTGCTGACGAGAGCATGCTCAGAAGTGCTACATTTCTGCACAAATTGGTTTGTGCTTGTGGCTACTTTTTTTTTTTTTTTTTTTTTTTTGAGAGACAGGGAGAGAGACATAAGAGAGAGAAACAGAGAGAGAGAGAATTATAGCGTCTTCAGCCAGTTGCTGCACAGACTGAACACTTAACATTATACAACGGACAACACAACGCCGGGTCGACCCATATAGTATTAAGGACATTATCGGGTTCCATCGGCTGGAGCGGGAATTGAGCCCTCAGTTTGTGACAATCTGCCTGAACGACGGGTGGATTAACTTTTGTACTCTCACCCAAAGTATTTTACAACACCTGTTCGATTTTGGCAACAATATTAAACTATTCTATACTTGATCTGTAATGAAAAAAAAAAGATTTTAAAAACCCTCGATTTTCCCCGTGTCTCAAAATCGAACCACATTAAATAGGAGCCATGCTGAAATCTAACGAGTACTGTAATGTGTCGAAATATTCATTTTACAGTCATGTTGGATTTTTGTATACGACAACCACAGAGTTTGTTAACAGTTTTACTGAAAATGTACTTTTCCTCGCGACCCGCTCACTCACACTGAAAATTAAATTTCGTTTTTATTACGAAATCGAATGTAGGGCTAACAAATCTATTCGTTGTTTTCTGCAACGAAATTGATTTGTACTTTTCAAGAAACTACCTTCAAATTCAATGCCACAATGCTATTACATAACTGTTAAAAGCACGAAGCATTAGTTGACACAGAAAGAACACTCGTTCATTGTACGAAAACAATACAAAATGCTACGAATATTTTGTTATCAATAAAAAAGAAACGCCTCTCAGGTGGTTGCATGATTGACTGACAGAACTTTTATGTCGACTCAGTATGTAATTGAAAAAAAGCGCAAACCACGGGGAGCTCTTCTGATTTTTTATTTAATATTTCTGACATGAGGTTCGAACCTGTATTTTTGGGAAGACTTGTTATTAAATCCGTGGTTGATCTCACTAAGCCATGGTGACTCGTTAGAAGTTACTTGATGAATGAGTATGAACTTATAACTCTTGATAGCGCTTTAATTTTTATTTTGGTATAAATCAATGATTCCAGCCCACCCAAGCAGCAAAACCAACATGTATGAGTACAATTGAAGAGAAGCAGCAACTGGTTGGTCTTCACGAAATTCATTTCGTGCATTGTAAAAAAGGTGTAATGAAAGCATTTCACTAGATGACAAGCATTAAGAATGTATTATCAAATTTATGAGACATCGGTTCTATGTACAAAATCCATGTTTACGAAACGAGGGAAAGCTAATTTATGAAAATAAATTTTCAGTGCATATATTGACAAGGCAGCACCGCAAATCACAGTTATTTTACTCACCGTGTTCACACCGTTTCAATAGATTTTTTTTAATGGTTATTCAAATAATAAGTGGTTAGCTTTTAACATACATTTTGAGTTTTAGTGGTTTATAGCTTATGGTTGGCGTCCTCTTAACTTACCTTCAGTTTAATTATTTTCTCTGTTTTATCTAAACCGGAAAATCAAGCATAACTTTATAAACCGACGTAAGTTGCAATTGTAAGCAAGCTGTTTGTGATAAATTGTTGTTACTTGCATTCTTAATACACGAGTAATAAGAAATAATTTAAGAAGTTTTATTCATCAATGACGAAAATGAATTCATATGCGTTCTATCTGCTACTCCTCAATATTTTTAAAATAGTTCAGATACACTGACACTGGTGCATCTGCGTTTTGAATATTGAACCGATTTATCTGATATGATCCAAGTGAAACATGATCTGTCGAGACGTTGTATCTAACACGGTGTATATAGCAATCATGGTATAGTGTCGTCGTATCAAGTGGAGTGTATCTGAGTAGTATAAAATAAAATCGGTGTATTATTGAATTATATTAAAATGGTTGTTCAAATTCGAGAAAAACCACCATTTTGCATAGTTTTCTCTTCGTTTTATGCCTTTGTCATACAAAACCGAGTGCTAACCGAGTGCTTATATATGTATTCTATCCGGTGATCCGTTTTGTTAGAAACATTCTTCTATTTATGAACACGCGCCGAACCATCGCACATAAATTCAGCGCGTTTTCTATCATAGAAACGGATAAAATCTTTGAAGGTGGGGTAGCTCTCAAATCTTTCAGTCCAACCCTACCCCTATGAGATACCAGGTGGGTCTCCACCGACTGCCTGTCGATCTGCCAAATTTGGAAGACGTCTGCATTGAGTTATCTCAAATTATAATAATCCGTCCACTATATATTATATATTGGGATTGGTTGAGCAGATTGGAGATAATGAAATTATTGGGTATAGGAACCAGTCTCCCCCCGGTTGGTGCTGAACCGATGAGCCAGGACAGAGAAGCATAAAGTTGCCAGAAGGCACGAAATGCATTTACGCACTCTTATTTTTACCAAATCCCTCAATCGCAATTTTAAATGGATTAGCATAGATTGTTCTTAAGAAGCCTCTACTTAATTAATACAGTTGTAAAAATTGAAAGTTTACGAAAAAGATTGCTTCGAGCATCGGCTGTGAAAGGTTGTGTCGATGCTCAATTACGCACTTTTTTGCTATCGGGCATGGCGCGTTTCGTATTGTTTCGGTTATCTATAATCAAGCGATGCGAGTGATCGAGTGAGCATAGAAAAAAAATACAAACATGCTTCCTGGCGAGATGTGGGGGTTCGCCGGTCTGGTGGACCGGTGGTGAGGATCACAATTACTTGTCATCCATAATGTTGGCTTGCCATACTCGCCGTGTCACTTTGAGAAAGTAAACCACTATACCTTTTTGTGTGTGGCTCCAATACCATCCTTACTGTTGGTTTAAATCGGTTCAAATAGGATTTCCAGCATTATAGAGAATCTTTTTGTTTTTCCAATGAAAAACCACCATCACATTTTGTGAGTGGCTCCAATACCATCCTTACTGTTGGTATAAATAGGTTCAAATCAGAGATCGGAACTAGTATTTAAATATTTCACTAAACGCCGCGTGAAATCAGCTTATCGTTTAACGAAAAGAAACCTGCTGCCACCCAATCTTGTTATCCAACATCCCAGTGATTTCTCGTCAAAGTGCAGAGGCGGTCTCGGCTTCCAATAAAAAAAGTATCACATCGACACATTCCTACCCTTTGCTTATTTGACCTGCATTCGGGTGAAGCAGGCGCCAATATTGCCTTAGTTTGAGATCACCAGTTTTTACACATTGGGGATGTATGCTAGTCTCAACCATCATCTGTTGGTTCTCTGTGTAATAACAGCTGATATGGCAGCAACGGAGTAGCAACCTTGGGCGGTCAATCGTGCTCATTACCTTGCTCATGCTCATAGAAAGGGATAAAATCTTCAAATATGATAAGACCACTGCAACTTCTCGCACTGATTAGCATGCTGTCTTGCTTTCTCACACGCTTATCAAATTACTGGTCTGAAAATCGGATACGAGTCATCTCATACAGTCATCGGATACGAGTCATCATACAGAAACAATATTTCGAATTACTGAATCAAACTGTAAAATATGATTAATATATATTCTCAATAATACGAAACTACAGTACCGTTAAACGGGATATTATTGATCAGCGGGGTAATATTGATCGGTTTGGCCCAAATCATGAATAGTTCAAATATACATTTTATTTGGCTTCCGAAAGCTACAACATTGGTTAAAATATTAAGTTTTTTGATTGCCAAGAACTGTAAATTTAACTGGGAATAGCATTTCTCTACTTTCAGCTAGCGGGAAACAACCAATCAATGCTTGAATCATAAAGGGTGTATTCGATAAAAATGGCACACACATATATACTCATCAAAATTAAACTGATTATCGGATTATCTTGAAATTTTCAGGGAATGAAGAACTACTAATGAGTTTTGATTTACAACATTTGTTTTATTCAATTTCGTTCTAGCTCTGTTTTTATAGTTTTGGGATGTTTGCGAAGTTCCGTTTTCATAATTGCCCAGAATTTTTCAATTGGACGAAGTTCCGGTGAATTTGGTGGGTTCACATCCTTTGGCACAAAATTGACTCCGTTGGCTCGGTACCACTCCAATACGTTTCGAGCGTAGTGGCAGGATGCTAGATCAGGCCAAAACAGAGTTGAACCTTTGTGCTTCTTAATGAATGGCAAGAGACGCTTCTTAAAGCACTCTTCCGTGTAAATCGCACCGTTTATTGTTCCGGAAGTGATGAAGGGAGCACTTATTTCACCACATCAGCAAATCGCCTGCCAGATTAGAAACTTCTTTGCAAATTTCGATAGTTTCTTCTTTCGAACATCCTCCGCAACATCGAACTTCGACTTGGCAACGAAATATTCTTGCCCAGGAAGTTGACGGAAGTCGGCCTTGACGTATGTTTCGTCATCCATCACGATGCAACCGGATTTGGTGAGCAGCTTCGTGTAAAGTTTGCGGGCGCGGGTTTTCGCAGTGATGTTTTGTTTTTCATTCCGGTTTGGGGCTTTTTGCACTTTGTAAACATGTAACCCAGCACGCTTCATGGTTTTCTGCACAAAACCGACTGACACCTTAGACTTTTTAGCGACATCTCGAATTGACATGTTTGGACGGTTCTTGAATTGTTGTACGACTTTCCTGGCCATTTTACTGTCCATTGGACCACTTTTACGACCACTCCCTTCCTTCCTTTGGACACTCAGACGCTCCTTGAAGGTTCTTATTACACGAGACACAGTTGTATTTGCAATTCCAAGCCTTTTAGCAATCCACCGGTGGGACGCCCCTGGATTTTGATTGTGAGTGCACAAAATTTTCTCACGGACAATTTCTTGTTTCGACGACATGACTGGAACTACTGAATGTATAACTATGAAACTTGGCAGATGTAAATAATACACTATGGATAAGATCAACTCAAATTTCTAGGTTTACTCATACGATTCAAAAGTTACAGAAGATTTTCTGTGTGCCATTTTTATCGAATACACCCTTTAGTTAACATTACACGCTAGAGATATTTTTTTAGATACGCTAGGTTAGCTAGGTTGGGTTTTACTATTTAAAAAAAAAGTCTCATGGATGTCCACTTTTTGCACTTTTTTGCTACAACTTATTGCAAAATTGAGGCAATTTCGCGCTTTTTCATTGAGGTAAAGGGGCAATCTCAGAAACATTTAAAATAAATGATAAAAAATTGAAACAAACATTAAAAATCTAAAAATAAAATCAAAAGTTAGGTGGGGGGGAGGGCAACGGCCCACCCTGCCCCCCTCTGGCTACGCCTATGGGTTGATCCATCTAACAAGATCATACCGCCAAAAGAGGAATCGGTTACTATATCGATTTGCTGATGGACCTGGAACCATCAAGTAAGTTTCCCCTCGATGTAATTTGACTATAATTTCCGAATGTCTATCGGACGCTCACATCCAATCAGATAATCTTAATATTAAGTCGGCTCCTGTAAAAGATGACCAATAATCATGGATCATGAATAACTTTGCCAACAGTTTCAGCTCTACACGCCAAATGAAATGTACAGAAAATTTGAGTTTAAATTACTTAAGTTTAAGTAAACGCGTTATAGTGTCCTATTAGGTAGAAATCAATGTGCTCTGTTAGTTCATTTTAACTCAACGGTTGAGTAATGCGTGCATTACCTACAGGTTGGTAAAAAGGTAAGAATGGTAGAATTCATCATAAAGTTTGTTTTGAGTTAAAAAAACTCCGCGGTGGGTGAAAAAAGTGTTCGAAAGTACTTGCTTCCATGACGACACCATTTATAACGTAGGACTACGTTTCTCTTTTCTATACCGAGTTTCATTTCAAAATTTTGAAAAATGAGAGCGTTACGCAAAAGTGAAAGGTTTTTGAACGCTAATAACTCTCGTTCAACTGAACACAATGACTTCATTCATACACCATTTGATCAGAAAAACCTACAAAAATTTTGCAATGAAATTACAACTAAGTTCTATTAGTATAAGTAGTTCAATTTTCTACTTAAAAATTACCTACTTTTGCTCCCATACAAATCTCCATTTGCACAGGTCGAAAATATGTTTTTCCCTATCCGGGTCCTCAAAAACGGGTAACAAATGGTTCAAATTGTCTTCTTTTTTGTATTTCATTTAGTTTCATTTTATGATGAATACAAAAATAGCTCCACCCCTCAGCTGCAACATTATTTTGCTTTGTTGTCGGTGCTTGGTTTTATAACTGAAGCCCGTCCCCTCTTAAGAATTTTGCTTTGAACTGTATTTTCGTGGCTCTCTTCAATCAGGGCTATGCTGTCAACGCTAGTATATAGTACGGGAGATGAACTGAAATGATTTCAGTTTTCGACACGAGCTCTCAGCTGGTGGTTCGGACAGGGCTTTGTCTACCCGCCACAGTCCGCCCGGTTGTGGTATGGAAAACAGAGTCTTGCAAGACAGGCTAATCGGATAGTTATCGGTTGCCATGTCTGCCCAATGCAAAATGAAAATTTCGGTCCACTGAAAACTGGTTATTCGTCCCTTATGAAATCATTTCGGTTCATCTCGTGTGCTAAATACTAGCGTTGAATACTGGGCCATGCTATGAGGATCACGAAAGTGCAGTATGGAGCAAAATTCAAAAGAAAGGACGGGTCCAAAGCAAAATTAAAGAACTATTATATTAACATTTTAACCAACCATATGATACGTATAAATTAGATGATGCCGTTATTACTATAAACCAACGCGGTCCTACGTGAACCTTGCGGTTATATCCCTGATATAACCCACCACTTTTTTTTTTTTCTACTTCGGCCGATGTCTAGCCGATTGGTGTTCGACGGCCTATTAGGCTTAGTGACGTTTAACGCACGCACACTACAGCGGCTTTTTTGATCAAAGGAGTGCAAGTAAGAAGGAAAATCATTCGGAGGAAAACACACCATCATTCCTCTGCATGTGCCAGAAAGGGAAGGGTGATTAAACGTCAAAAAGCTTAATACGAAGTGACGGAGTGTAACGGTGCATCGGTGTGTGAGTACTTCAGAGGAAATTCGAAATAAGAATTTAGAAATTCTTTCTTAACAAACATTTCAATCAATGTTTTCTCACGAAAATAAGCTCAATCTCAAAAACATAATCTACCAAATCACAGAGAAATCATTCTTCTACTTGATTGTAGTGTTAGTTTTAACGTAGGACTTTAAACGTTTCTCTTTTCTATACCGAGTGTCATTTCAAAATTTTGAAAAATGAGAGCGTTACGCAAAAGTGAAAGGTTTTTGAACGCTAATAACTCTCGTTCAACTGAACATAATGACTTCGTTCAAACACCATTTGATCATAAAACTTACATTTTGCATTGAAATAACAATTAAGTGCTATTAGTACAAGTAGTTACATTTTGACGTAGGACTACGTCTGTGTTTTCAATACTGGGGTACACGTTCGAATTGCGAAAATTTGGAGCGTCACGAAAAATATATAGGTTTTGAACGTTAATTACTAAGTAATTTCACGATCGATTTACAAAATGTTTGCACCAATCGATCGGGACATTTTCTACGCTTCGATTCCAATATTTAAATCTATTGATTTTTAACATTCAACTATTGAAATTAACGCAAGTTTTAGGTGATGTCCTATAATGCGGATTTTTCAGAGTAAATTTACCCAATATACAGTACTTTCCTAGCATAGACTTCATATTTAAGTAACGAACGTCTCCTAAGCAGCCATGAATGTTATGTAACGGGTACACCTTCGCATTTTGAATTAGTTCTTCAGTGGTCGTGGAGCTGTGCAGAGTAGGATCTGCAGTTGGATCGTAGCCGGCAGCAGCACTGGCGAGCAGTCGTTGCCCAGAGAGGCGTTAGTACAGTTGGCTATTGTTGCCGATGCTCCCGTCAACCTCGCTGCGAGAAACATGGCTGCTGAAGCCAATGAGTTGGCGGGAAAAAGCCACCCTTGACAACGAGACAAGAATCAATTATCCCACGTCACCTGCAGATGGCCACCCGCAACGACGACTAGCTGAACCAAGAATACCAAGAAGAAAGCCCAAGTTCAATCGCGAACCATGTTTCTCCCCCGTCAACTAAATCCGTCCTTTTCAGGACGACCAAATCAGTTTGCCAACTAAAGAGTTTGTTTGGTTAAAATTTTCTCTTGTGCTGTTTCAAATTTATTTCACGTCCCGGAGTTAATGACAAAGAATGTTGAACAACCAATGAACGAAATTCTAGAACGGATAATTCGAACCGAACCGCGACACTTCAGACCGACCATGTGGTTGAGTTCGTTGTAGTTCCTAGTTGTGCATAGCGGATTAGTTGCTGGCGGTGGCAAGCAAAATTAGAAATGTTTCGGTTAAGAAAATCATCCGTCTACCGTGTAATAATTAAAATTAATTATTGTGTGATGTATGTATGTATGATATGTACTACCACCCATTTTAGCACGGAAACTAAGTCCGACAGCAATGGGCTCTCCCCTCTGTTAGAGTTGATCAAGCTTTAATAACCACTGATTATCCTAATAATGCCGTTGTATGAAGGGCCAAAAAGGGGTTGGGTGGATCGATATGCAACATCACTTATATGTATCCACAGGGATATAAAGAATCTCCTTCCAACAACAAGACTGAACAATTGGTCAAAAGAGCAAGCTATCTAACATGAGGATGCCCCAATGGGCGGGGAGAAGAGCCCGCCCTCTATTCACAAACTGTTAGCAATGGGGAGTTGGCATTCCCTCTCTCCCCATCCAGAGTGCTTCAATCGGGTGCCCTGATGGTCCCTCCCATTCTCATGAAATATTTATATAATGGTGTATACATTTATGTAAATGAAAAATACTACAAGCAATCGGATCTATAATATATGATCTTCGTTCGGTTGATCCTGAAATGCAAGAAATGTTGTAAAATGTTAAAGTGTAGAGTTCTGTCGTTTCGCACATAAGCACGTTTTCGTTCGTTTTCAGCGATAGCAGCATTTCACCAAAATCTTGATTTGAGGTATCCTGAAAAAGTTTATTAAATCTTTTGAAATTTTACAAAACTGAGTGTGTATTATTTAGCAACCGTGTAAAGTGAGAGGTCATAAGTGAGTTTATTTTTCTTATTGAGTCTGTTTCCTGCAACCATGTGCCAATATCTAGAACTAGATTTTAGAGGAAAATACCACAACTGTGCCAAAGTGAATTTTGATTCGGTGTGCAGGCTTAGTTTGTAAATTAATCGGTGCAAGAAGAGTGTATTAGAAATAGATATCATGTTACTAACGGAAGGTTTCCGACACGTCGGCGACGGTCGAGTTGATGTGGAGGGGTGCCGACGGCATAGGACATCGAGGAGAGCTGGTTTGCAAAGCAACAAATAATTTATCTCTACCATATTTTGAAGACAATATCTAATATCCTGTTTTATTTTATTCTGTCTATTTTGTTTTGTTTTGTTTTTCGTTATGCTTGTCTATTTTCAGTCACATTGGAGCGGTCTATTGCTTTTGGCGGATAGTGTAGGTATGTACTTTCAGCGTATCGTTAACCAAAACGAACCCTGCTGCTAACCTTTCCCAAACTATCCAACATCCCAGTGATTTCTCGTGGAAGTGCAGAGGATTTCTCGGCTTCCTTCAAAGCGAGTATCACGTCAACACGTTCCTTCCTATTCCCCAATTGACCAGCATTCGGGCACGGCCGGCGCCGGTATTGCTTTATAATGGGTCACCAGTATTTACACATTGAAGATGTATGTTTGTCCCAAACATCATCTGTTGGTTCTTTGTGCAAATACTGCTGATCTGGCAATAACGGAATTGCATCCGTGGGCGGTCAATCATGCTCATGCTCATGCTCTTTTGAAATTTTACAAAACTAACATTTATACATTTTAATTTACTGTTGCCATGGTCACTATTTGCTACTTGATGCTGATTTTATAACAGCAAAGAAAATTTAGGCAAATAAATTTCATATGAGTATGATTACTGCCCAAAAACGGGAACTCAATAAATACAAAACAAAACAAAACAAAAATCAGTGGGGTTGTGTTTAACACACGACCGGTTGACGTAGACTACGTTAACTCGTTTGATTAGTTTCGTAGCGTACTGTTCTAATTGGACGTTGGGTTAGCATAAAAAAGTGAGAAAGTATGTTAGAACATGCTATGATTCGCTTCTTAGAAATTATTTGGCAGCCGTGGAAAGGGACGTTTGGTTTGTATGATAAAAGGGCAACAATTGTGCTGCCTGTAGTGATTGTGTTGATATGATCGACCAGCTGGAGACCATTATCCTTATCGCGTAATCTCGAAAAGCTATCGATAAATGATAAAGCTTTAAGAGTTCACAATGTTTCAGTTATTTTTAAATGTTGATTTGACCTCTACCCTTGCTGTAAGGCCTAGTCTGATCAAAATAGCGTTGATGTTTGTCCTCAAAGATCGACCAGCATTAGATAGTAAGTATGTTAGCAAAAATCTTTTGTACATTCTTTAGAAAGTATTTGAAAAGTATTTGCACTTTGTCAAGTTGGTTGACCACTTGATTTTATTTCCCACCTCAAGTTTAAGGTCCTTCTCTAGCTTTCCGACCAGTAGTTAGCAACGCATTACCTCTGGTTGCTTCCAGTTTCGCCCGATAACCTCGAGTTCGCTCGGCATCGGTACATGGTCAATTCGGAGTATTTTTCGAATGTTCGATCTTAACGCGCTTCCGAAATTTGTGCAAACGGTTGGCATCAAAACGAATAGGCATTGCACTTATTCATCCTTTCACAGTTTCTCAAAACTTATTTCTTCCTAGAAGTAAAACGCTATCCAACGCGAATCGTTAACACAACAGAATAACTATTCATAACAGTACTCATTGAAATGTGCATGTTCGAGAATCAAAACATTGTCCGTGATAGCGAATTTCTTGAAACATGCCAGAACGCAACATTCTTTAAAATTTTCATACACCGATTGATGAATATGTATGCGAAATATATTAATCTTTTACTTGTAAAACTTTGTATACCTGAGTAAATAGAATGGCAATCGTATAAATTTCTTGATTAGAGCAGTCTCAAAAATAAATCAATCAAGAAACAATCATTCCATTCCGATTCTTAGCGTCCGGTGTTTAAATTTTTCGTGACGGTAGTCATTTGTAAATTGTACAAAATGTTCAAGGTGTGCAACAAAGAGAAAACTAATATTGTTTTAGCCACCGCTGTCAGCCAATCGGTAAGAACCAAACATTCAAATCAAACAAACTCCCTCAAAATTAACTTGGTCTTCCTGAAAAGGACGGATTTGAAATGCTCCGCATTTGAATTAAAACCCTCTCTGCGCCTTACCAAAAGATGTCTACCAAATATTACACACACATAAGCACCTTATTTCGCTCCTGGTGGTTGCACCCACCAGCTGGCAACAAAGACATTATCTACCAAATAGCACACACACAGACACACACACACACACACACACACACACACACACACACACACACACACACACACACCTTATTTCGCCCCTTGTAGTAGCACCCACCGGCTGGCTACAAAGACATTATTTGCCCAAGCAACCGACTGCCTAGCACACCACAGCATAATGTATGGCTGCCTAGCAACGGTTGCCTAGCCAACGGCTTGGTAACAACAGACTGCAGTGCAATCAGCTACCTGACCAATTGGTAGGTCGCCAGTGCACTTTCTATGTTGTTCGCCACAGCCAACAGCCAAACCAAATCCAAATTGGCGTCTTGCCACTCCGCTGAATGAAGCTAGTGCACCCTCCAGGGTACAAGCTATCGCCCGGCGCCAGCTTCCAATCCATGCTGACTCGATGCTCCGCACAGCTCCAGTACTGCAACACGAATGCGAAGGTGTACCCGTTTTATATCGTTCACTGCTGCATATTGGACCTCCCTTGCTTACTTTTGAAATCTGTGATAGTAAAATTGAGTGCATTTATAAATTTACTCTGAAAAATCGGCATTACAAGACATCACCTCATTTTTTGGTTATTTTCAATAGCTTGAAATTGTTAACGGATAATGTTTGATAGTTGAATTGATACGCGGGAAAATTTCCAATCATTTGATGTAAACATCTTGAAAATCTATTTAGCATTTAGTAAGTTATTAGCGTTTAATTTGTAACGATATTTCGTGACGGTCGCTGATTTTTAGATTTTCAATTGACACCCTACCCGTAAGACGTAGTCTACGTCAAAAATAAAAATGAATGAGAGGAAATTCTTTGATAACTCTTTTTTCCTACTGGGCCCATAAATGATTCTTTTTGTCTGTAAAATAGAAAATGTAGGATCATAATCAATGTTAGTTTTTGAATTAATTAATTTGGACGAAGAATTTTTTTTTAGAATTTGTCGTACATAATCCTCTCTTAAAAAAAATGTAAAAAACCATCCTATCTTTTCAAATATTCAACGTGAGTAAGGTTGGCCAAAACTTACAACGATGCAAATGCGAAGCTGAAAATAGCATTAAAAAATATTGTGAAGGGATGTTATAATATATAAAATGATAATAACAATTATATTTGTAATGTCTGCATGTCTGCTGATCCTGCTGCAATTGTAGACGGACTTGCATTATCCTAGCCACAGGGGAAGAAAACAATTCAAAATTATTATACAATACTTGGGAATTCCATGGATGATCTGAAATTATATACCGTATAAAGAATTCTTCCATTTTTTCGTGGTAGGGTAAGATTTCAGCATGCTACCTTACCGGGGTCACGCTGCCTACATTGCTTTGGTGCGGCTGCCACCTAATGTATAGTTGACGTGATACAGCATTTTTTACACAACCGCTGGATGCCAGGACAGACGCTGTTTGAGCCGCACCTCCTTGGTGGACAGACGCTCGGCACGCACCTCCTCAATCTAGCTGAAGTCAGAAGGACAACAGTGCCCAGGCTGCACTACCAGCTACGCAACCCTTAGCTGGCGGTCTTTGTCATCTCTTGACCCGTGGAAGCATGAGGTAGGAACTTGTGAGGACCATAGCAATGTTGCGAGGACGCACGCTCCATCCCAGGTGTCTGCTCACCATTTTGCAGCCCATAATTAAAACTAATTATTGTGGCACAATAACTAAAATTCCTCACCTTTGATGCAATATGTATCACATTGCCTTAGTTGATCCGCCTTATTTCGTGCACCAGCATCCGACGCCATTACCTAATAGCTCTTAGCAGAACATTTTGATTCAGTCTTACGACAGTCGTGGAGATGTGCAGTGGCTGTACGATCGATCGCAGTTGGCGATAGCAAGCACTCTGGGGTGGGGGGGGGGGGGGTGCACTGGCGAGCAGTCGTTGCCCAGAGAGGCGCTGGTGAAGTTGGCTTTTGGTGCCGATGCTCCCGTCAACCTCGCTGCGAAAAAATGGCTGCTGAAGCCTACGAGTTGGCGGGAAATGTCGCCCGTGACATCAACGAGACAAGAATTATCCCACGTCACCTGCAGATGACCACCCGTAACAACGCGGAACTGAACCAAGAATACCAAGAAGGAAGCCCAAGTTCAATCGCGAACCATGTTTCTCCCCCGTCAACTAAATCCGTCCTTTTCAGGTCGACCAAATCAATTTGTCAATTAAAGAGTTTGTTTGATTTTTGACGTAGACTACGTCTTACGGCAAGGGTAGGGTGTCAATTGAAAATCTAAAAATAAGCGACCGTCACGAAATATCGTTACAAATTAAACGCCATTAACTTCATAAATGCTCAATAGATTTTCAAGATGTTTACATCAATCGGTTGAAAATTTTCCCGCGTATCAATTCAATCATCCAATAGTTTCCGTTAACAATTTCATGGTATTGAAAATAACCAAAATATGAGGTGATGTCTTATAATGCCGATTTTTCAGAGTAAATTTACTAAATGCACTCAATTTTACTAACACAGACTTCAAATGTAAGCAAGGGAGGTCTCATATGCAGCAGTGGAAGATATATAAGGGGTAAACCATGATGGTAAACCATTGAGTCAAATCCGACCTTTTCAGGACGACCAATCCAAATCTGAGAGAGTTTGTTGAATTTGACTAACTACTAACCAAATGGCAGACAGCGGTGGCTTAAACAATTTTAATTTTCTCTCCATTGCTTACATTGAGCATTATGCACAATTTACAAAAGGCTGCTATAATGTTAAATTGAATTGTCTATTGAAAATAGAACAATAATCGACCGTCACGAAATATCGTTACAAATTAAACGCTCATAACTTCATAAACGCTCGATAGATTTTCAGAATGTACATCAATCGGATGGAAACTTTCCCGCATATCAATTCAATTATCAAAAATTATCCGTTGACAATTTGAAACTATTGAAAGTAACGAAAATGAAAGGTGATTTCTTATAATTTTGTTTTGCAGGCTTGATTTCATGAATTCACAGTACTTTCCTATCACAGATTTCAAATGTGAGCAAGGGAGGTCTCATATTCAGCACTGAACGATATCAAAGCAAATTTTCTCATTAGTGTTGCAGTACTAAAGCTGTGCTGAGCATCGAGCCAGTATTCATTGGCAGCTGGCAATGGCATGTACCCTGGAGGATACACGAGCTTGATTCGGCAGTGCGGGGAGGCAAGGCGTCAACGTTGGATTTGACTGCTGGCGGAGGCAACCGTTGCTAGGCAGCCATTATTTATGCAGTGGTGTACTAGGCAGTCGGTTACCAACCGGTGGACACAACCATGAAGAACCGAAATAAGGTGCTTGTGTGTGTGATCTTGTTGGTAGCCATCTTTGGTAAGGCGCAACGTGCAACGGCTGAAATAACCTGCTTCTTCAAAAGACCGAGAAGGTTTTAATTATCATGCGGACAATTTCAAATTCGTCCTTTTCAGGACGACTAATTCCATTTTGAAAGAGTTTGATTGATATTTGCTCAACATTACTATTCCAGTTCCTACCAATTGACAGCCAGCGGTGGCTTAAACAATTTAAGTTTCCTCTTCGTTGCATACCTCGAGCATTGTGTACATTTTTCAAATGGCTGCCGTCACGAAAAATTTAAACACCGGACGCTAATCATTCGATCGTTTCTTGATGGATTTTTTGTTGAAGTTTTTGCTCTGATCCACTAGAGGTTTCTACGATTGCCATTTTATTTACTCAAATATTTGAAATTTTACAAACAAAAGATGAATATATTTTGCGTACAATTCATCAATCGGTATTGGATAATTTTAAAGAAAGTTGCGTTCCGGCAAGTATCAAGCAATTTCCTACATTTGATTTTCGAAGAGGATATTCCGAAGTAACATTCTCTGCATACTCCAATTAGTACTGTTATGAATAGTTATTCTGTTGTTTTAACGATTCGCGTTGGATAGAGTTTTACTTCTTGGAAGAAATAAGTTTTGAGAAACTGTGAAAGTGAGAATAAGTACGATGCCTAATCGTTTTGATGCCATAAGTATGCGCAAATTTTGGAAGCGCTTTAAAATCGAACATATGGAAAATCCTCCGACCATGTACCGATGCCGAGTGAACTCGTGATTATCCGGCAAAACTAAAACGTTGCCAACTACTGGTTAAGATGCTGGAGAAGGGCCCTCAATTTGAGGCCGTATCATCATTTAAACCTTTCTGAAGAGTGTCAAATAAAATTTTCTAATTTTCATAATGCATACAAACATACAGGGTCCTCCCTTAGCTCAGTCGGTAAAGGCGGGGCTACAAAGCTACACCATGCTGGAGGGGGCTGGGTTCGATTCCCGGTCAGGTATAGGAATTTTTCGTTAAGGAAAATTTCTCGACTCCCTGGACGTAGAGGGTATGATTGTACTTGCCACACAATCATACTAATGCAAAAATGGTGCCTGGCATCGAAAGCTCTCAATTAATAACTGTGGAAGTGCATTAAGAATACTAAGTTGCTAATTGCGAAAGCAATAAGCTTGAAACGCTAAGAAAGAATAAGAAGAAGACTAACATACATACTCACTTATGCTAATCCAGCGTCCGATCAGAACAGTACTTGCGTTGCAACATAGTTTGAAATAAACATTTAATTTTCTGCATTATCTAATGCGTATAAAGGAAATGCTAGATTTGACACGAATGCATGGAATATTTCATTTATATGTAAACCTGATATCACTGAGATCAGGTCTGTTGTATGAAAGATTGTAAACAATTTCTTTTTTTACGCTTGTTTTGGCTGTCAATTGAACAACGGAGAATTTTACGCGTCTGCTAAAATTCATAAATATGTTTTCTGTGAATGTTCCACTCCGAAACTAACGAAACTAATCAAACGTTTTAACGTAGTCTACGTCAACCGGTCGTGAGTTATACACAACCCCACTGATTTTTTTCTCTGGTGCTGTTTGAAATTTACATTACCCGACTGAACATGGCATTGCTTTAAACGCCAAATCCCAGAGTAAATGGCAAAGCGCGTTGAACAACCAACGAACCAACAGATCCATAAGTATCTACTACGCATTAAAGATAGTGGCCCTCTCAACCATCGTAGAAAATACAAGCGGGCCGTATCATCATAAAGAGCCACCAAATGCTTTCTAAGGAGTTTACAATGGAATTTTCTTACATATTTACTTCCTAATGCTGGTCAACGTTCCATTAGCACTTTTTAGACCTAGACGTCTATCGGCAATAATAGACTTTGAATTCCCAAACAGACCACAACCATCTACAACGCAATAAGGATAATGATCTCCAGGTGGTCGATCATATAAACAGGATGTGCTCTTATGGTGCATTCTCGCTCCACCATCTCGGAAGGCAAACAGTTCCAGTAGCAAAGTTCGGAAAAAGAAAAGAAGCACCATAGCTACCGGGTGCTGAAGCATTTTAACCCGATACTGTCGTTTCCTCCAAAGCGATAAGCATTATGAACAGCTTCGTCTATGATATTTCCGAGCGGATTGAAAGCGTAGCTTCCCGACTGACTTAAATCAATTGGGAATTAGATTAGGAGCATCCCAGGGCGTAGCAGAAAGGACGGATAGCAAATTCTGGAAATACCTCACAAAAATCTCACCCGAAGTTTATGAAGCGGATCCGGGAGCATTAACGTCGAAATAATCACACCGCCACCCTCCACTAAAACTCTTGCCCATTTGACCATGTATACAGCACCTAGTGCCCACCCTTCAGCTACCCCTCTTTTACCGATTGATTTCACTAGCCTGCCTATCTGCTCTACGACGGCACTTGGAGGACCCGATTGTGCCATAGATGGAAATTGCAATCAACCTAAATCCTCGCTTACGGTTTATTACCAGAACGTAAGAGGTCTGCGTACCAAAACGAACGAACTTTTTGCGGCTCTTTCTGCTTGTGATTACGACATTGTGGTATTCACTGAAACATGGCTAAACGTCAATGTGCTAAATGCTGAGCTAACCGACGAATCCATCGTTGTGATCGCAATCCTTCCTCTAGTCACCTCCACTGCGATGAGGGTGTTTTAATAGGTATCAAAAAGACCCTTCAGAGCAATATTGTCGATGTTAGTGAAGCCCATCGACTTGAGCAGTTAATGGTTCGTGTTACAGACGGGGCCGCTTCGCTTTTTATATGTGCGATCTATCTGCCTCCTAACAGTAACCCGCTCTTTATGAACAGCATGCAGCGTGTGTCAATGAGTTGTACATACAGGCAAGTATCAGGGATAGTGTTGTAGTTGTTGGCAACTACAACTTACCACACATTTGCTGGAGCTTCAATGACGACGTTGGATGCTTTATACCAACCAATGCTTCGTCGGAACAAGAGTTATCGCTAGTTGAAAACATTATTGCTTCCGGCTTGTCGCAAATGAATCACTTGCTGAACGAGAATGAGAGGTTACTTGATTTAGCGTTTGTGAGTAACTCCAGTGTTTGTAAAATACTAGAACCGCCGATGCCTTTGATGAAAGTGGACCGTCATCATAAGCCGTTTGTTTTGTCCATTGATGCTTTACATATCTCATCGGGCAATAACACCGTTGAGATCTTCTACGACTTTAACCAATGCGATTATGATGAACTTGATGCTGAAATCTCACAAATCGATTGGCACAGTACTTAAACATTAGGCACCTTAGACGATGCTGTGAACCGATTTTATCTTAAACTGAAAGCAATGTTTGCACAACGCGTACCTTTGAGGAAGCGTACACGTCGGCCCGACAACAAACAGCCATGGTGGAACGGGGAACTGCGAAATCTTCGCAATTGACTACGAAAAGCGCGTAGACGGTATTTTCGGATTAAAACTGAAGAGCATAAAGCTTTAGTGCGCGGTTTGGAATCCCAATTTCACGCTCTGAACACGTCATGTTTTCAATCATACATTCACCGACTTGAGAGCAACATGAAGGACGACCCAAAGCAGTTCTGGACTTATCTACGTAATCGAACGTCATCTCGAGGAATTCCCCCGCTTGTTAGCTACGAAGATAAAACCTCAACGACACCAACTGACTCTGCAAATCTTTTCTCTTCATTCTTCCAAAGTGTGCTTAGCAATAACCCAGCACCATTGTCAGAATCGTACTTGAGTAGTCTGCATTCATTCGACCTAAATCTGCCTACGACTTCATTCACGTGTGACGTGTGCACAAAACTGCATGGTATCGACAGTTCTAAGGGACCAGGATCAGACGGACTCCTGCCGATTTTCATTAAGAAATGTTCTGCTTCATTGGCTCAACCAGTTTCTCTGCTCTTCAACCGTTCCATTGCTAAAAGTGTGTTTCCTGTTAAATGGAAAGAGGCTTTGATAAGGCCAATCCACAAATCGGGCAACGTGAACGATGTCAAGAATTACAGAGGAATTTCCATTCTGAGCTGCCTTCCGAAGGTTTTTGAGAGCATGCTGTTAGATGTTGTTTACCCTGCAATCCAGCATATTATCACTGCTGATCAGCATGGATTTGTCAGAAAGCGATCAACCACTACGAATTTAATGAGCTATGTTTCAAAGCTAATCGACATAATTGAAAAATCAGTGGGGTTGTGCACAAGACACGACCGGTTGACGTAGACTACGTTAAACCAAGTGATGCATTATAATGTCAGGGAAATTCTGTGTGGCTATTATTAGCGTTAAAAGGGTTTCAATTATTCGTGCCGGTCGCTTACCCTTACCGATAGAAGCAGTTTAAGTCACAGTATGACGGGTGCGGCTCTTATGGGACATTAGACCAGCGTTTTGAAGCCAGTATGTAGGAAAATTTTATTGTACGGTCTTGAGATATTATTTGGTTATTATTAATGATAGTTTTAACTAGTTTTAACAACCAACCCCCCCCCCCCAAACATAATTGAGTCGAAAACTTTCGAAGGATATAGATATCATTAAGGATTCTTGTTCGAACGAATTTCAGTAAAGTTAATTTATTTCATCGCTCCGGGCATTTATTTATATTATCGCTTCGGGCATTCGGCTATATTCGGTATACTATACGGAATATAAAGCTACTTTATAACATCTAAATGACTTTCTCATGTGATCAATTGGCCAGTCCATTTCAAAACATTAAAATTCCCACTATATTCATTTAGTTATATAGGTGTTGGTATGAATAAGCCCTTCAAAAAATACACAACCGCTCACTGTGAACCACACCTGTGAATATCAGGTAAATTAGTGAATCCATTATGGCTAAAACGTTAAGGAAATCGAAATATATATAAATATATTAGATCTCGCAGAAGAAAGATAGTAAGTTTTGTAAGAGATCATTATTCTTTGCAATGGGTATCGGAAAAAAGGTTGGTTAATATATGATAAATTCTTATATATATAAAATAAACATTTGTGAAAATAATCACGCATTACAACATGTTCAGCGCATTAGTTGTATCGATATCATTTGTTGGTTCGTATGATGTAAAAGCACGCGGCGCATGTCATCACCAGAATACAATTAATACTATGTTGAAATTTATTAAGACAGGGAGCGATAACATAGAGAGATATTCAATTGCTATGATGACATGCACTTTGTCGAATTGATTTAAATTTAATAAATATCAATTTCCTACCTCGAGTTGAAGGACCTTCTCCAGCGTCCCAACTAGTTGTTGGCAACGCATTACCTCTTGCTGCTTTCAATTTCGCCCGATAACTACGAGCTCGCTCGGCATCGGTGCATGGTCGTTTCGGAGGATTTCCCGTATGTTCGCTCTTTATGCGTTTCCTGAATCTGCGCAAGCGTTCTGGATCAAATCGGTTAGGCATTTCACTTTCACTATGTTTCTCAAAAAGTTTTTCTTCCTAGAGGTAGGACTCTATCCAACGCGAATCGTTAACACAACAGAACAACTGTTTATAACACACTACTAATTGGAATTTACAGAGAATGCTGGTTCGGAATATCATGTTCGACATCGAAAATGGTGTCCGTTATAGGGAATTTGTGTGGTTTAAGGTATGCGACGAACGGAAAACAAGTTTTGCTGATACCACTGGCTGTCAATCGACAATTTGAAACGAAAATCCCAATCAAACAAACTCTTAAGCTGAGAATATTAAATTGAAAGTGGCAATGATGGATTTGTATATGGTAGGATTTTTCGGTGAAAATAAATCAAAGTGCCGGCAGGCTACCGAACGAAATATTAATTTAATTCTTATTTAAACAACTCTCTGAACTGGATTGGTTGTCCTCAAAAGGACAGATTATTTATTAGTGGGTTGCGCCAACCAGCTGGCTCGCCCTCCATGGAGGCGTTTTTGCAGTTGCGGCGAACGAATCGGCACCATGATATTAGGCGCACAAACCAAACGAAATAAAAGTTTAATTGTTGTATAAACAACTCTTTTCATTAAATTGGTTGTCCTCAAAAGGACAGATTATCAATTTATGGATTGCGCCAACCAGCTGGGTAAATTTTTTACCGACGGCTCGTCCTCCATCGAGCACCGAACTAAATTTAAGATTAGTTCTTTAATAAACAACTCTTTTATTTTAATTTATTGTCCTCAAAAGGACAGATTATTTCCACCTACTGCTGCTCGCCCCCAAGGACGCTTCCCCCCAAACAGCAGCGTTTTCGAAGTCGCGGCGAAACAATCACCACGATGAGGTAAGATGGCGGCTTGCACAAACCGACGCGATAGTGCGTCCCCATAATCCGCCATTTTACCTCATCGCGACGACCGGTGTTTGGGAGAGCCTTGGTACTTACCACCACCAGCTGCTACGCGACCACCAGCTGCTTCTGCGACCAGCTCCGCTGCCGGACGAATGAAGCAGCTGCGACCAGCTACCAGCGACCTGCTCCGAACAGCTTCTGTGCTGCCAAACGAATGAGGCAAAATTTTCCTTAGTGTGCGTTTTATACAGTTCTCAGCTGCATGCGTGCCGCACACGGAGAGACGAATGACATGATTGGTTAAAGTCCCTCTCTAATACAAAGAAGAGGAAGATGATGCAAGACGTTCCTTGCTTCGATTTGAAAACTGTGATAGGAAATTTGGTAAATTTACTCTGCAAAATGACATTATAAGACATCACCTTATATTTGTGTTATTTTCAATAATTTATCATTGTTTGAGAATAATGTTTGACAATTAAATTGAGAAAGAAATCATGTAAATCTATCGTGGAGTATTTGAGTTATTCGCGAACAAAACGTACGGTTTTTCGTGACGGTCGCAATATTTTAGATTTTCATTTGACACCCTACCCTTGCCGTAAGACGTAGTCTACGTCAAAACGAAAGGGTGAGTTATGTCAGTGACATAACTGCAAAGTTGACGTAGGACTGCTTGTTGATGTGAAGAAATTGATGTCATCGAATTAATAAATTTCTACTATATTCTATTCAGTCTATAGAACCACGAAACCCTATGCTATTGGTGTGTGAGGCTCCGGTTCTTCTTCTGCTATTGGTTCTCTACGAAAATTTAAAGAAACTGCAGTTCGGCTCGAATTTACTGTTAGTGATATTTTGTTTGTTAAATCAGCGCCAACATTAGATTAAGGCAAATTTGCTTTTGTAAACAATGGCTTTCGTAGTCATTTGCTCTTGAACAAAAGGTCACAAATACAAATTAAGCACTCTTTAAGGAAGATCAGCTTTATCCGCTCTGTTGCCTATCCGCTGATTTATTCAATTTGAAGGAATTGTATTCAACTTCCGATAAATTAGCAGACAAAGTGTTTGTTTACAAAAGCAGATTCGCCCTAATCAAATGTTGGCGCTAAAATGTCCAACGTGCTTGTGAGTGTGAAATGGATCCTGTGTTTACGGAGGGAACATGGTTCGCGATTGAAATGTTCTTATCAATTTTCTTGGGCTGCAGGACAGCCTGAGTGTTAGGCGGCACGTGATACTACGATAAAAATAGGCATTTACACCGTCTTCAACTCGAGATTGTACGGACTGAAGATTGAGCATACACCCAAAAGCTGAGAAGGTGGCAAAAAATGCAATTGCAGTTTTGCAATCATATCTTGAGAAATCCGCATGATTCGGAAAAGGCAATTTCGCCCATTTTGATTCACAAAGCGTTTTATGGTACAAATGCAGCCAAGCAAGTGTGTGCAAGCGACTGGCAAGCAAAAATAGCTCGAAACAAATTTATCGCTGTAGGATCCTTATTCAATCATCTCCAACACATCAATATACAATATGGATGAGTCGATATCACAAAATGCCGCAACTCTATTGGCGCCGTAAATTGTTCTATTGTAGTTCTCACTGATCATCGATAAAGCGTTTTATGAAATAAACAATGCCATGCAAGTTTGTTAGCGACTGGTTGCACATAGTTTGGTAAAAAATATGTCCATTTGCTTCATTGCTGTACCCTGAATTCCTCACCAAGTGAACTAGCTGTAGGGTTTCTATTCCCCATCTCTTACCTTGTCAAAGTGACTGAAAGGTTGCCATCAAGAGCCGCCGCGCTGAGGGTCACGGTTCGTATCCTAATATCATAAGTGGTATATATATTATATTTTGGTGAGCCATCTGACTTTCGGGACACACATCTCTTACTCATCAACTAAATATTACTGCGCACAACCTCACGCACACGTTCAATTTTTCATTGCGAATTGCTGTTGCTATTTTGCCCACAACTAATGTTAGATTTTTCATCCAAGTTACGATAAATAGCAAGAATGGAACAAAATCAAGCGAAATTGTATTACAATCTTACTTTCTTAGTTTGGGCGTAGAGCGAATTACGAACAACTTAACCTAATACCAAGTAGACCAGTTTGGACATTTTCGTTTTGCAAAAAGTTCCACAGGCTGGAGCGGGAATCGAACCCTCAACTTCGTGACAACAACCGCTTGAACGACGGGCGACGCCGTTAACCACTTGACCACGAAGATGATGTGGGCGATTGATTTTGGCCATTTTCTCGGGGACGCGGCAGTTTAAGCAACGCCATGTTGACCCGGTGCGTGGTAATAAACATTTCGATGAGCTCAAGAGAAAATTCAAATAAACATACTCTTTAGTTGGCAAATTGATTTGGTCGTCCTGAAAAGGACAGATTTTAGTTGTTTACGGAAGGATGATTTACGTCAGCGTCGACATCGGGCTTCATCCGCTTGCCTCGTCTAGCGGACGTGCCAGCCACATCAGGGGGCGTCCATTCGATCTCCAGCAGCCGGGTGAAAAACTAGGATAAGCGTTTTTTATCACGAGAGCGGGATACACACACGTCTTAACGTGTCACTGATCCAAGACCGAATGATAACTGTTTGCCATGCCAGGCCTGTTTTATATAATGGCATATACCATTACATAACAGGAAGGGGGTTCTCAACGAAGGTAATGCGAATCAAATTTTACATAAGGGGACGGGCCTCAGTTGTCACGCCAGACAGCAGCGTGGAAATTAAATCATTAGTTTTCATTAGAGCGACAGGCGTTTCGGAGGTTAAATTCGCATCTTTTCTACTCAGGCAACAGAAAAACGGCCCTTGTCAGGGCATCAGAACCCCATCCAAAGGGAGTTGAGATATAGACACACTTGCTTCTGAAAATGCAAAACAATAGAGTTTTTATATATTAGCCAGAAAAATTATAACTCACATTTTAAAACTACCTGCAACTAACCTAATCTACTATCTGCAACTAATCCACTATGAACCTATGTACAACAAGAACTACAATGAAGCTAACCTACCCCCTACACTGAATATGTGAAACACATAATTGGTCTGCCGTGTTACAGTTCGGCTCAAATTAACTGTTAATATTTCGTTTATTGAATATCCAACGTGCTTGCTAGTTTTAACCTGGCAAATAGAGATTTATAAATGGATACTAATAAAAAATGTTTCTCATTTTCTCCAGAACGCGGCTTTTCAAGCAACTTCAAGCTTCAAGCTTTTCAAGTAACTTCAAGCTTTTCAAGTTGAGCCGGTGCGTGGTGATGAAAATTCGATGAGCTCAAGAGAAATTTCAATCAAACATACTCTTTAGTTGGCAAATTTAGTTGTTCGTCCTGAAAAGACCAGGTTTTAGTTGTTAACGGAGCGAACATGGTTCGCGATTGAAATTTGTCTTCTCGGTCTTCTTGGGCAGCAGGACGGCCTGAGTGTTTGGCAGCAAGAAATTCCACGATAAAAATTTACATTTGCTAACACCCAGTGGACTGGACATTTTTGTTTTGCAAAAAGTTCCGCATGCTGGAGCGGGAATCGAACCCTCACTTCATGGCAATGAACGACGTGCGACGCCGCTATTCACTTGACCACGAAGATGATGTGGGCGATTGATTTGGCGATTTTCTTCGGGACGCGGCTTTTTCAACGCCATATTGAGCCGGTGCTTGGTAATGAAAATATCGATGAGCTCAAGAGAAATTTCTATCAAACATACTCTTTAGTTGGCAACTTGATTTGATCGTCCTGAAAAGGACGGATTTTAGTTGATAACATGGTTCGCGATTGAAATTTTCTTCAGTCTTCTTGGGCTGCAGGACACCACTCTGTGAAATGGTCACACCGGAGAAAAGTTTGTTCAGCTCCTCGTCGTTGCGGATGGCTAGCTGCGAGTGATGTGGATGATTTTCTTTGGTCTGGTCTTCTTGTGTTCATGGGCGGCGTTTTCTACCAACGTGCTCCGCAAACACGTCTGTCGCATGCGGATGCACAGCGAGAATTGATGATTGGTCGGTTGTCCCCACATGTTCGATAATCGCTGGCACAGTAACTGTGGCAGTATGAACCAATCAGAGCGAAGCGCAAACATGATGTCATTTTCGACCAATAGCTTAGTGCGTTTAGACATTTTTCTTTTAAGTACTGTTTAATTAGTTTGAACAAATGTAATGAATTTAGTTAATAAACGGGATTCAGCCTTGATGTTCTACCTTTTGAATGAAATACTTATCGTAAAATTTCTGTGGGCCAGAGAGGAGATATTATCGTTCAAAGTCTCCAAACCCGCGTAACGCTTGCGATTTCTGAAATTTTAGAACGGCGCCCCTATACAGGAATAGAAAAGAGAGACGTAAGTCCTACGTCAAAACCGCGCTATAATTTTTCAAAAATTACACACCCCCCAAATCTTGTAAAAAACAAAACAAATTTTTTTTTCCCTTTTGTTTCAATTTATTCTTTTCCCCCCCCCCCCCCCCCCCCCTCCCCCCCCCGGGGCACCCTTTCTGTTCCTTTTTTCCCCCACCACTTTTCCTCAGGGTAGCCATCTCGGGCCACTTCTCTTCGTGCTGTTTGTGAAATATCTCGGCAAGGAATTGAAGTTATTTAAAATAATGTACGCAGATAACCTAAAAATTTTCGGGTCATAACATCCCTGGTGGATTGTTGTGCATTGCAGATGGACGTTGGCAATGTCTTGGATTGGTGCTCTAGAAATGAAATGGAGGTGAACGTTAAGAAATGCAATGTAATCTCGTTCACTCGAATACGCACACCCACAGTCTTCGAATACTCAATGCACACAGCCCCGGTAGAACGAGTCACGCTAATCAAGGACATAGGAATTACGCTTGATTCCAAGTTGCGTTTTGCTGAGCACATCTCATCAGCTATAGCAAAAGCATTCGCAGTACTAGGACTTATCAAACGTAACACCAGAAAATTCAACGACGTGTATTGTCTGAAGGAATTATACATATATCTCTTGGTCGTAGCTTACTAGAATATGGGGTTACAGTTTGGGCCCCGTATCATGCCGTTCAGATTGATCGCATAGAACGAGTACAAAAAAGCTTCATTAGATATGCACTCCGAAGGCTTCCTTGGCAAAATCGATTCCTACTGCCACCTTATGAACATCGCTGCGCACTCATCAATCTACCAACTCTACGGAGTGGGCGAATAAATCTACAAAAACTTTTCGTGTTTGACCTGCTTGGAAATAACATTGACTGCTCCGAACTCTTGGCAAAACTCAATTTCAACGCTCCTTCAAGATCTATTCGGAGAAGGCAATTTCTTCGACACTCTGCTCATCGTACACAGTACGGGCAGGATAACCTTTTTGATGTTTGTTGTGCATTGTTCAATGATGTTTACCACCTGTATGATTTTAATGTGAGCAAGAATACTTTTAAATTAAAGATAAGAGATAGTTATTAAGTAAATGTCTCTGCGTTATATTTTTAATCGAAGACATAAACAATAAATAAATAAATAAACAAACTGAGTCTCTTTTTGTATCTAGCCATTATGACAAGACATGACATTATGCCTATTATCGAAAACTTGTTGCGCTTGTTTCCTTTTTGGATTCTTGTTTAAAAGAGAAAAAAAAGAAAAAAAAACGAAAAGGTGAGATATGTCAGTGACATATCTGCAAAGTCGACGTAGGACTGCTTGTTGATGTGAAGGAATTGTAATTGAATTAATAAATATCTACTATATTTGGTTCAGTCTAAAGATTCATCAAACCATCTGTTATTAGTTTTAGTTTTCCACGAAAATTAATATAGTCAACTCTTTATAACTCTTGAAGTGGCCCTAAAAAGGGCCGTTTGGTATTCATTTATTCGCTGTTCCTGGAGTGATCCGAGTAGAACCGGTAATTGTCGAGTACCAGATGATGATTTGGTAGACAGTCGAATGGGTGGTCGTTGTTGTTGGTTCTGTTCCATGGAAGAAAAGCATATAGTATTAGTCTTTAGGTGTTTTAGGAGCGTTAATACTGTGTATGAAAATCTTGAATTCAACTCTTTAGAACTCCTTAAGTGGCCCTGAAAAGGGCCGTTTGGTATTTTGTCGTTTGTTGTTTATGGTCCGAGTAGTACAGACAATGGTCCAGTGCTAGGTGATGGTTGGTTGTCGAATGGGTAGATGTTGTCATTCCAGTTCATGTTCCACAATATCTGCTACCTGTTGATTTAATGGTTCGGGTGCTTCGAATGCGAGTATAGACAACATAGGTCTATGATACGAAAAATATGAACAATAACGTCTGCACTTTACGCCGATATTTTTAACAAACGTTAAATCTATACAAGAACCACCAAGTGTGGTTGCTTCATTCCGAAGGTTTGCTAAAGTAAATTTTAAATGTTTTTGCATAAAACAAACTCTTTAATTTGGCAAATTGTTTTGTTCGCCCTGAAAAAGGCGGGTTTCATCAATTGTCGGGCGAACGCGATCGAAATTTGTATGTATGGCCTGAATATTTGACAGGAATCCACTGTATGTACTGCCATCGTCAGCTGCTTTTTAAGTCACGACCAGCTGGGCACTGCTGGCTACTGCTGGGTACCGACCGCCAGCTGCTGCTGCCACGACCAGGTGGGCCCCCCCCCCCCCCCCCCCCCCCCGCGCCCCCCTGGGCCCCCCCCGCCCCCCCCCCCCCCCCCCCGCCCCCCCCCCCCCCTCCCCCCCTCTCCCCCCCTCCCCGCGCCCCGCTGCGCACCGCGGCGGCTCTTGGTTTTTCTCCCCCCCCCCCCCCCCCCCCCCCCCCCCCCCCCCCCCCCAACGACCCACATATTTGGAAATTTATTTTTCATTATTCCTTTTATCACCCACCCCTGCACCAAAAGGAGAACCAAACAAAGAAACAAAAATCAAAATAATTATTTGTTTGTTTGTTTGTTTGTTTATTAGAGACCTTTTAACCGATTGGTCATTCAGGTCTTGGGTATAAAATTACAGAGTTTAATGAATAGTATAGTATAGTAATCCTGTGAATATTGGTCCGTCCTTCATACAGGGCTGATTGCGGCCCTGGCTGCCTTGGTCGCCTGCTTCTGCAGCTGATTTTTGATTAGCATCGAACGTGAGGCTGCTGATTTTATGGCTTCTGTCAAGTCTTCTATTGAGTGGTGGGAGTCGGGGGGGATGAGTTTTTCAATTTCTTCTTCGAAGGTATTCCAATCTGCTGCGTCGATTTTCCATCTAGCGAATCGGTTTCTTTTTTCCCGTTGTTCATTGCCGTGCTGATCATCCACGGTTGTCCAGTTTAGTTTATCTGCTAGTTCGGCGGAGCACAAAGTTAGGTCGATGCAGAGATGGTGAGTGTATGAAGGTGGCAGATCCGTCGTTTAAGATGATTAGGTTTTGGTCGTTAATTATTGATTCGATCATTTTTCCTCTTTGGTCTTCTTTTGTTGAGCCCCAGCGGTGGTGGTGCGCATTAAAGTCACCTGATAATATGAATGGTTGTGGTAAGGAGTTTATGAGATTTTCTAGCTCGTTTATATTAATTTGTTGATTTGGGGACAGGTAGATGCTACACACTGTCATTTTTCGTGATATGTTAACTTCAACCGCTACAGCTTCGAGATTTGAGTTTATCTGAACATTTTTGAGTTTGATCCCTGTTTGGACTGCTATTGCTGTCCCACCTTGTCCTGATGGTCGGTGGGAGGAGAGAGTTTCGTATCCATTAAGGTGAAAATTTTGTGGGGATCGAGTTCTTGTTTCCTGCAACGTGATAATTTTTGGTTCATATTTCTTGATTAGTAGTTGCAAATCATCGTATTGGCTTCTTATTCCATTGCAGTTCCACTGTAGTATTTCAGTCGTTGTTGTTGTTGATTGTGAGGGTAAACCGTGATCAGGGATTGGGTGTCGTCTTGGCATATTATTTCTTGAAGGCGGACAATTAGAATTATTGTTCCATGCTTTCATCAGGATGGACTGTATCGTCGGCTTCCTCTGAATCTGATAGGGTATACTCTATTAGATCACACGGTGTCATTTCGATGACTCCTTTCTTCTTCCGGGGGGGGGGGGGGGGGGGGGGTGATTGTGTGGTGTTTTCTTGGCTCCTCGTATATTTAGGGGCTCCCTTATAACCGTAGAGCTTCAGCATTTGCTCCAGTTTGTTGCAGTTCTCCTTAAGCTTTTCAGCTTTTTTTTCAGCCTGCTTTCTTCGGTGTTTTTCTTCTTTGTACGCAATTGTGAGGTGGTCGCATCATTTCTGCAGTGCTAACATTTTTTCCTCCATTTATTCAATTTTCTTGACTTTTTTTTTGAATGGAGTTATTCAGCTTCTCTTTGTATTGGTTCAGTTTTGCGTCGAATTGTTGTTCCAGTTCATTTTTCAGGGTCTCAGCGTAGGTCTTTTTTTCTTCGTTTAACTCATCGATTTTTGCACTGTAAGCACTGTTTTCTTCGGTAAGCCTTTTCACTTCTTCGTCGATCGATGCTTTGACGGTGTTTGAGTACTTGGTTTTGAGTCCTTCCTCAACAATGTTCCTAGCTTCCCAGAAGGTAATGTTCCTGTCGATTTAGAGCTATGTGATTTGTTTTTCCTTAGCAAGCACTGGACACTCTTTGGCAAAAGCGCCATGCTCATTTTCACAATTCACACATTTGGCTTCGTTGTTGCATTCATCGTGGAATGCTTCACCACACTTGCTACATTTCTTCTCACTATTGCAATCCTTGCTAGTGTGTCCGAACTTGAGGCACTTGAAGCACCTTAGCGGGTTCGGGTACCATGGGCGGGTCTCCAGTAACAGATATCCTAGTTTTAACGCCTTGGGAGGACTGATTCCCTTCACAGTCAATATGAATATGCCGGTAGGGGTTTTGTTGTCCTCCGGGCCCTTCATAATTTGTTTTACTTCCGTTATTCCTTGTTCCTTTACGATTGTTAAAATAGCGGCGTCTGTGTCATTTTTCACGTCACGGCAAAAAACGACGACTTTGCACGAGCTCAATGATTTGTGCTCGTACACATTGACCGTTATTCCTTCAGTTAATTTGCTTATTTTAGCCAAGTTTTTGGCTTGGCTCTCGTTCCGCACTGTCACGAAGATTTTCCCGTCCTTGGTCTTCTTTGCAGCAATGACTGTGCCACAATAGCTTTGGATGGTCTTCTCTACTAACACTGGGGACACGCCATGAAGATTTTTTCCCTCCTCTAATCTTTCTATCACCATAATTTTTCCTCTGGACCCTCCGCCAGAGGTTTCCCCCAAACGGGGGAAATTAAGGTTATTCATCTGGCACGGTTGTCGCCAGCTGATTTGGGTTTAATTTGCACTCGCGTATGCTATTCACTAAGGTTGTTCACTTTGTCCGTTTGCCTAGTAATCGTTTTCGCCGGTAGGCCGGGAGCGTAATAGAACACCCTTTTTTAATTAATAACCGCGAGCCCCGATTGCGCCGATGCGACTTAACACGACCGGGGTTGCACTCGAACTGAAAAAAAATTAAAAAAAAAGAGGGGGAACAGGATTTTTCCCCAACCCCAGCCTGAAAACAAAATCACCCCCCCAGAACCCCGCCCCACCCCCCCCCTATGGAAAAAAGCGAAATGAAGATCCGCCGAAGTTCCCACTCAAACAATGCGTACGCAGTTCCACGCAGCTGTAACCAAAACGTCACTTTTTACTACCAGAACGTGGGCGGTATGAACTCAATTGTTGAAGACTACCGCTTATCCGTTTCAGACCGCTGCTATGATGTTATTGCTCTCACCGAGACATGGCTTGATTCCCGCACGCTTTCTAATCAAGTGTTCGGATCCGATTATGATGTTTTCCGATGTGATCGTAGCTCTGTTAACAGCCGAAAATCAACGGGAGGTGGTGTCCTCTTGGCAGTCGGTTCCGGATTGAAAGCCAGAGCAATTGAGAATGATTTGTGGAGCAGCGTGGAACAGGTCTGGGTTGCTGTTGAATTGGCCGACCGTACATTGTTTAAATGTGTAGTATATATACCTCCAAATCGTGTACGTGACATTGATTTTATCAACACTCATTGCCGCTCCATCCAAGCTATCTTGGAAAGAGCAGCTACAATCGACGAGATCATCATTTTTGGCGACTATAATCTACCCGGTATTTCGTGGCAACCGTCCCACAGTGGTTTCCTTTATCCGGATCCTGTATGTTCTGCGTTTCATTCTGGAGCTTCCACCCTTCTTGACAGCTACAGTACATGTACGTTATCGCAAATCAATCACGTGAGGAATGAGAACAACCGTAGTTTGGACCTTTGCTTCGTTAGTGCTCAGGACTTTGCCCCGTCAATTTTCTGTGCACCTGCTCCACTGGTGAAGCAGGCTTCTCATCACCCTCCTTTGGCTGTGGCTATGGAGAGAAAGTTGCTTCATGACTTTGTCATTAAACCGGACGTGGTTTCCTACGACTTTCGGAAAGCAGATTACCGTGCCATTTCTGACCTGCTTTCCAGTATCGACTGGGGAACCATCCTCGATACTTATAATGTCGAAGTTGCGGCAAGTACTTTGTCACATGTTTTGGCGTACACCATCAACAGACACGTGCCGAAAATCATCCACCAGAAAGATACGCAACATCCATGGCAGACTATGGAAGTCCGTAGATTGAAGTCTATCAAAAGAGCAGCACTAAGAAAATTCACGAGGTACCGAACAGTTCAACTAAAATGCCATTACGTTCGACTTAACCACCAATACAAGCGGATCAGTCGGCAAAGTTATTCGCGATATCAACATAGGATTCAGCGCAGAATGAAGTTGAACCCTAAATCGTTTTGGAACTATGTAAACGAGCAGCGAAAGGAGTTCGGTCTTCCATCGTCCATGGTGTTTGATGGTGAAGTTGCTTCATCGACTCAGGAGATCTGCCGACTCTTCTCTCAAAAATTCTTCAAAGTTTTCACCGATGAGAGCCTAACCGAAGAACACGTTAATCTCGCTGCAAGCAACGTCCCTATGCACGGTGACACTTTGGGCGATATAGACTTCAACGATACGACTATTTAAAGAGCCGCATCCAAACTGAAATCTTCCTGTCGTCCTGGGCCCGATGGAATCCCGTCAATCTTTCTCAAGAAGAATATCGACTCCTTATTGACACCGCTCGGCCATATTTTCCAATTGTCAGTACGCAGTAGTACTTTTCCTTCATGCTGGAAATCTGCTCACATGTTTCCTGTTCATAAAAAAGGTAGCAAGCGAGACGTCAACAACTATCGCGGAATTACCTCACTGAGCGCGTTATCGAAGCTATTTGAACTTGTCATGGTTGACCCGTTACTTTCTCACTGCAAGCATTTTTTGAGCGATCATCAGCATGGCTTCATGTGCTCTAGAAATGAAATGGAGGTGAACGTTAAGAAATGCAATGTAATCTCGTTCACTCGAATACGCACACCCACAGTCTTCGAATACTCAATGCACACAGCCCCGGTAGAACGAGTCACGCTAATCAAGGACATAGGAATTACGCTTGATTCCAAGTTGCGTTTTGCTGAGCACATCTCATCAGCTATAGCAAAAGCATTCGCAGTACTAGGACTTATCAAACGTAACACCAGAAAATTCAACGACGTGTATTGTCTGAAGGAATTATACATATATCTCTTGGTCGTAGCTTACTAGAATATGGGGTTACAGTTTGGGCCCCGTATCATGCCGTTCAGATTGATCGCATAGAACGAGTACAAAAAAGCTTCATTAGATATGCACTCCGAAGGCTTCCTTGGCAAAATCGATTCCTACTGCCACCTTATGAACATCGCTGCGCACTCATCAATCTACCAACTCTACGGAGTGGGCGAATAAATCTACAAAAACTTTTCGTGTTTGACCTGCTTGGAAATAACATTGACTGCTCCGAACTCTTGGCAAAACTCAATTTCAACGCTCCTTCAAGATCTATTCGGAGAAGGCAATTTCTTCGACACTCTGCTCATCGTACACAGTACGGGCAGGATAACCTTTTTTATGTTTGTTGTGCATTGTTCAATGATGTTTACCACCTGTATGATTTTAATGTGAGCAAGAATACTTTTAAATTAAAGATAAGAGATAGTTATTAAGTAAATGTCTCTGCGTTATATTTTTAATCGAAGACATAAACAATAAATAAATAAATAAACAAACTGAGTCTCTTTTTGTATCTAGCCATTATGACAAGACATGACATTATGCCTATTATCGAAAACTTGTTGCGCTTGTTTCCTTTTTGGATTCTTGTTTAAAAGAGAAAAAAAAGAAAAAAAAAAACGAAAAGGTGAGATATGTCAGTGACATATCTGCAAAGTCGACGTAGGACTGCTTGTTGATGTGAAGGAATTGTAATTGAATTAATAAATATCTACTATATTTGGTTCAGTCTAAAGATTCATCAAACCATCTGTTATTAGTTTTAGTTTTCCACGAAAATTAATATAGTCAACTCTTTATAACTCTTGAAGTGGCCCTAAAAAGGGCCGTTTGGTATTCATTTATTCGCTGTTCCTGGAGTGATCCGAGTAGAACCGGTAATTGTCGAGTACCAGATGATGATTTGGTAGACAGTCGAATGGGTGGTCGTTGTTGTTGGTTCTGTTCCATGGAAGAAAAGCATATAGTATTAGTCTTTAGGTGCTTTAGGAGCGTTAATACTGTGTATGAAAATCTTGAATTCAACTCTTTAGAACTCCTTAAGTGGCCCTGAAAAGGGCCGTTTGGTATTTTGTCGTTTGTTGTTTATGGTCCGAGTAGTACAGACAATGGTCCAGTGCTAGGTGATGGTTGGTTGTCGAATGGGTAGATGTTGTCATTCCAGTTCATGTTCCACAATATCTGCTACCTGTTGATTTAATGGTTCGGGTGCTTCGAATGCGAGTATAGACAACATAGGTCTATGATACGAAAAATATGAACAATAACGTCTGCACTTTACGCCGATATTTTTAACAAACGTTAAATCTATACAAGAACCACCAAGTGTGGTTGCTTCATTCCGAAGGTTTGCTAAAGTAAATTTTAAATGTTTTTGCATAAAACAAACTCTTTAATTTGGCAAATTGTTTTGTTCGCCCTGAAAAAGGCGGGTTTCATCAATTGTCGGGCGAACGCGTTGTTTGTTTGTTTATTAGAGACCTTTTAACCGATTGGTCATTCAGGTCTTGGGTATAAAATTACAGAGTTTAGTTAATTAATGAATAGTATAGTATAGTAATCCTGTGAATATTGGTCCGTCCTTCATACAGGGCTGATTGCGGCCCTGGCTGCCTTGGTCGCCTGCTTCTGCAGCTGATTTTTGATTAGCATCGAACGTGAGGCTGCTGATTTTATGGCTTCTGTCAAGTCTTCTATTGAGTGGTGGGAGTCGGGGGGGATGAGTTTTTCAATTTCTTCTTCGAAGGTATTCCAATCTGCTGCGTCGATTTTCCATCTAGCGAATCGGTTTCTTTTTTCCCGTTGTTCATTGCCTATCATTGGGAAATGGTCGCTGCCGTGCTGATCATCCACGGTTGTCCAGTTTAGTTTATCTGCTAGTTCGGCGGAGCACAAAGTTAGGTCGATGCAGGATGGTGTAGTAGTGTCCATGTTTGCTGAGTGTATGAAGGTGGCAGATCCGTCGTTTAAGATGATTAGGTTTTGGTCGTTAATTATTGATTCGATCATTTTTCCTCTTTGGTCTTCTTTTGTTGAGCCCCAGCGGTGGTGGTGCGCATTGAAGTCACCTGATAATATGAATGGTTGTGGTAAGGAGTTTATGAGATTTTCTAGCTCGTTTATATTAATTTGTTGATTTGGGGACAGGTAGATGCTACAGACTGTCATTTTTCGTGGTATGTTAACTTCAACCGCTACAGCTTCGAGATTTGAGTTTATCTGAACATTTTTGAGTTTGATCCCTGTTTTGACTGCTATTGCTGTCCCACCTTGTCCTGATGGTCGGTGGGAGGAGAGAGTTTCGTATCCATTAAGGTGAAAATTTTGTGGGGATCGAGTTCTTGTTTCCTGCAACGTGATAATTTTTGGTTCATATTTCTTGATTAGTAGTTGCAAATCCTCGTATTGGCTTCTTATTCCATTGCAGTTCCACTGTAGTATTTCAGTCGTTGTTGTTGTTGATTGTGAGGGTAAACCGTGATCAGGGATTGGGTGTCGTCTTGGCATATTATTTCTTGAAGGCGTACAATTAGAATTATTGTTCCATGCTTTCATCAGGATGGACTGTATCGTCGGCTTCCTCTGAATCTGATAGGGTATACTCTATTAGATCACACGGTGTCATTTCGATGACTCCTTTCTTCTTCCGGGGGGGGGGGGGGGATTGTGTGGTGTTTTCTTGGCTCCTCGTATATTTAGGGGCTCCCTTATAACCGTAGAGCTTCAGCATTTGCTCCAGTTTGTTGCAGTTCTCCTTAAGTTTTTCAGCTTCTTTTTCAGCCTGCTTTCTTCGGTGTTTTTCTTCTTTGTACGCAGTTGTGAGGTGTTCGCATCTTTTCTGCAGTGCTAACATATTTTCCTCCATTTGTTCCATTTTCTTGACTTTTTTTTGAATGGAGTTATTCAGCTCCTCTTTGTATTGGTTCAGTTTTGCGTCGAATTGTTGTTCCAGTTCATTTTTCAGGGTCTCAGCGTAGGTCTTTTTTTCTTCGTTTAACTCATCGATTTTTGCACTGTAAGCACTGTTTTCTTCGGTAAGCCTTTTCACTTCTTCGTCGATCGATGCTTTGACGGTGTTTGAGTACTTGGTTTTGAGTCCTTCCTCAACAATGTTCCTAGCTTCCCAGAAGGTAATGTTCCTGTCGATTTTGAGCTTTGTGATTTGTTTTTCCTTAGCAAGCACTGGACACTCTTTGGCAAAAGCGCCATGCTCATTTTCACAATTCACACATTTGGCTTCGTTGTTGCATTCATCGTGGAATGCTTCACCACACTTGCTACATTTCTTCTCACTATTGCAATCCTTGCTAGTGTGTCCGAACTTGAGGCACTTGAAGCACCTTAGCGGGTTCGGGTACCATGGGCGGGTCTCCAGTAACAGATATCCTAGTTTTACTTCCTTGGGAGGACTGATTCCCTTCACAGTCAATATGAATATGCCGGTAGGGGTTTTGTTGTCCTCCGGGCCCTTCATAATTTGTTTTACTTCCGTTATTCCTTGTTCCTTTACGATTGTTAAAATAGCGGCGTCTGTGTCATTTTTCACGTCACGGCAAAAAACGACGACTTTGCACGAGCTCAATGATTTGTGCTCGTACACATTGACCGTTATTCCTTCAGTTAATTTGCTTATTTTAGCCAAGTTTTTGGCTTGGCTCTCGTTCCGCACTGTCACGAAGATTTTCCCGTCCTTGGTCTTCTTTGCAGCAATGACTGTGCCACAATAGCTTTGGATGGTCTTCTCTACTAACACTGGGGACACGCCATGAAGATTTTTTCCCTCCTCTAATCTTTCTATCACCATAATTTTTCCTCTGGACCCTCCGCCAGAGGTTTCCCCCAAACGGGGGAAATTAAGGTTATTCATCTGGCACGGTTGTCGCCAGCTGATTTGGGTTTAATTTGCACTCGCGTATGCTATTCACTAAGGTTGTTCACTTTGTCCGTTTGCCTAGTAATCGTTTTCGCCGGTAGGCCGGGAGCGTAATAGGACACCCTTTTTTAATTAATAACCGCGAGCCCCGATTGCGCCGATGCGACTTAACACGACCGGGGTTGCACTCGAACTGGAATCAAATTCATTAAAAAGGGAGGGGAATCAGATGTTTCGCCAAACACTAGCGTGAAACAGAATCTACCTCTCGAGAATCCCGATCCATCCCGATCCTATGGATAGAAGCGAAATGAAGATCCGCCGAAGTTCCCACTCAAACAATGCGTACGCAGTTCCACGCAGCTGTAACCAAAACGTCACTTTTTACTACCAGAACGTGGGCGGTATGAACTCAATTGTTGAAGACTACCGCTTATCCGTTTCAGACCGCTGCTATGATGTTATTGCTCTCACCGAGACATGGCTTGATTCCCGCACGCTTTCTAATCAAGTGTTCGGATCCGATTATGATGTTTTCCGATGTGATCGTAGCTCTGTTAACAGCCGAAAATCAACGGGAGGTGGTGTCCTCTTGGCAGTCGGTTCCGGATTGAAAGCCAGAGCAATTGAGAATGATTTGTGGAGCAGCGTGGAACAGGTCTGGGTTGCTGTTGAATTGGCCGACCGTACATTGTTTAAATGTGTAGTATATATACCTCCAAATCGTGTACGTGACATTGATTTTATCAACACTCATTGCCGCTCCATCCAAGCTATCTTGGAAAGAGCAGCTACAATCGACGAGATCATCATTTTTGGCGACTATAATCTACCCGGTATTTCGTGGCAACCGTCCCACAGTGGTTTCCTTTATCCGGATCCTGTATGTTCTGCGTTTCATTCTGGAGCTTCCACCCTTCTTGACAGCTACAGTACATGTACGTTATCGCAAATCAATCACGTGAGGAATGAGAACAACCGTAGTTTGGACCTTTGCTTCGTTAGTGCTCAGGACTTTGCCCCGTCAATTTTCTGTGCACCTGCTCCACTGGTGAAGCAGGCTTCTCATCACCCTCCTTTGGCTGTGGCTATGGAGAGAAAGTTGCTTCATGACTTTGTCATTAAACCGGACGTGGTTTCCTACGACTTTCGGAAAGCAGATTACCGTGCCATTTCTGACCTGCTTTCCAGTATCGACTGGGGAACCATCCTCGATACTTATAATGTCGAAGTTGCGGCAAGTACTTTGTCACATGTTTTGGCGTACACCATCAACAGACACGTGCCGAAAATCATCCACCAGAAAGATACGCAACATCCATGGCAGACTATGGAAGTCCGTAGATTGAAGTCTATCAAAAGAGCAGCACTAAGAAAATTCACGAGGTACCGAACAGTTCAACTAAAATGCCATTACGTTCGACTTAACCACCAATACAAGCGGATCAGTCGGCAAAGTTATTCGCGATATCAACATAGGATTCAGCGCAGAATGAAGTTGAACCCTAAATCGTTTTGGAACTATGTAAACGAGCAGCGAAAGGAGTTCGGTCTTCCATCGTCCATGGTGTTTGATGGTGAAGTTGCTTCATCGACTCAGGAGATCTGCCGACTCTTCTCTCAAAAATTCTTCAAAGTTTTCACCGATGAGAGCCTAACCGAAGAACACGTTAATCTCGCTGCAAGCAACGTCCCTATGCACGGTGACACTTTGGGCGATATAGACTTCAACGATACGACTATTTAAAGAGCCGCATCCAAACTGAAATCTTCCTGTCGTCCTGGGCCCGATGGAATCCCGTCAATCTTTCTCAAGAAGAATATCGACTCCTTATTGACACCGCTCGGCCATATTTTCCAATTGTCAGTACGCAGTAGTACTTTTCCTTCATGCTGGAAATCTGCTCACATGTTTCCTGTTCATAAAAAAGGTAGCAAGCGAGACGTCAACAACTATCGCGGAATTACCTCACTGAGCGCGTTATCGAAGCTATTTGAACTTGTCATGGTTGACCCGTTACTTTCTCACTGCAAGCATTTTTTGAGCGATCATCAGCATGGCTTCATGGCAGGTCGTTCCACTACTACCAATTTGCTCTGTCTCACGTCGTATGTAACTGATAGCATGAATGACCGAGCTCAAACAGATGTGATTTATACTGATTTGTCAGCTGCCTTCGACAAACTGAACCATGCTATTGCTATTGCTAAGCTAAGCCGACTCGGGATCAATGGCATTCTATTACAATGGTTTCAATCATATCTTACTGGTCGCCAACTCATGGTTGCTATAGGTGACTGCCGTTCCGATACTTATCCAGCGACATCGGGAATACCTCAGGGTAGCCATCTTGGATCGCTGATCTTCTTGCTCTACTTCAACGATGTTAACCTTGTCATTGTGGGACCTCGACTATCATATGCTGATGATCTCAAACTCTACCTCCGTATCTGTTCCATTGCCGATTGTCACACTCTTCAGCGTCAGCTACATGCCTTCGCAGACTGCTGCATCGTTAATCGAATGGAAGTGAATCCTACTAAATGCTCAGTTATTTCCTTTTCTCGAAAAAAGGACCCGATCATCTTCAACTATAATCTGTCAGGGATAGACATTGAACGGGTGAGCCACGTGAAGGATTTAGGCGTAATTTTGGACTCGCGACTTACTTACAAGCAGCATATTTCATATGTGGTCGATAAAGCATCTAGAACGTTAGGTTTTATCTTTAGAATCACCAAAAATTTTACCGATATTTATTGCCTGAAGTCATTATACTCCTCGTTGGTCCGATCAGTTCTTGAATATTGCTCTGCAGTTTGGAATCCAAGCTACAACAATGGGGCTGAAAGAGTCGAATCCGTCCAGCGCCGATTCCTGCGTTTTGCGCTTCGGTTATTACCTTGGAGAGATCCTTTCCGTTTGCCTAGCTACGAGGATCGATGCCAACTGATTCATCTGGAGCCACTTTCGACACGAAGAGACACTGCCAGAGCTTTATTTATTGCCGATACCTTGCAAGGAAGAGTGGATTGCCCAACCATACTCTAGCAAATCAACCTAAATGTACGACCGCGTGCATTAAGGAATAATTCGATGCTGAGTCTACCTTTTCGTCGTACAAATCACGGAATGAATGGAGCAATCAACGGACTTCAAAGAGTCTTCAACAGAGTAGCCTCAGCATTCGATTTCAATCCACCACGTCAGACACTTCGGCGCAGATTTAGTCAGATTTACTCCGGCACAGTTAATCGTGAATAACAGTTTTATGTTTTTAAGATATAATTATTGACTTGTATTTTAGATTTTATATTAGCATAACACCATTGGGGCTGATTGAAGCCTGTTGGTTGATTCAATAAAATAAATAAATGAGAACAAAGAATAAGAAGAAGAAGACGATGGGAGACGTCTCTTGCTTAGATTTGAAAACTGTGCTAGGAAATTTGGTTAATTTACTCTGCGAATCGAAATTATAAATTATAAGACATCACCTTACATTTACGTTAGTTTTAAAAAGTTAATGTTAAAAATCAATTAACTTGATTACTAAAACTGATACGTAGAATTATTTCCAATCGATTGGTGCAAACGATATGCAAATCGTTTATGCAATGACTTAGTTATTATCGCTCAAAATATCCAAAACGACCCGTAACACGGTCGATTTCAGAAATTTTAGAACGGCGCCCCAGTATAGAAATGAAAGACGTAGTCCCACGTCAAAAATGTATCAACACACATTAAACAGCAGCCCAACAACAGCCAAATTCGTATACAACCTGTACATCAATGAAGCTTAGATGAAAATAGATTCGAGGTCAAATCGAACAGATTACTCGTTTACAAATCAGTCGGGAATGCTTCAATGTTGATGCATCTAACAAGATTATAACGCCGAAAGAGGAATCGGTTACTATATCGATTTGCTGATGGACCTGGAACCATCAAGTAAGTTTCCCCTCGATGTAATTTGACTATAATTTCCGAATGTCTATCGGACGCTCACATCCAATCAGATAATCTTAATATTAAGTCGGCTCCTGTAAAAGATGACCAATAATCATGGATCATGAATAACTTTGTCAACAGTTTCAGCTCTACACGCCAAATGAAATGTACAGAAAATTTGAGTTTAAATTACTTAAGTTTAAGTAAACGCGTATAGTATCTTATTAGGTAGAAATCAATGTGCTCTGTTAGTTCATTTTAACTCAACGGTTGAGTAATGCATGCATTACCTACAGGTTGGTAAAAAGTTAAGAATGGTAGAATTCATCATAAAGCTTGTTTTGAGTTAAAACAACTCCGCGGTGGGTGAAAAAATTGTTCGAAAGTACTTGCTTCCATGACGACACCATTTGTTTTGACGTAGGACTTACGTCTCTCTTTTCTATACCTGTATAGGGGCGCCGTTCTAAAATTTCTGAAATCGCAAGCGTTACGCGGGTTTGGAGACTTTGAACGATAATATCTCCTCTCTGGCCCACAGAAATTTTACGATAAGTATTTCATTCGCAAGGTAGAACATCAAAGCTGAGTCCCTGTTGCAAACTTAATTCATAACGTTTGTTTAAACTAATAAAAATGTACTTAAAAGAAAAATGTCTAAGCGCACAACGCTATTGGTCGAAAATGACATCATGTTTGCGCATCGCTCTGATTGGTTCATACTGCCACAGTTACCGTGCCAGCGAATTTCAAACATGTGGGGACGACCGACCAATCATCAGTTCTCGCTGTGCATTCGTATGCGACAGACTTGTCTGCGGAGCACGGTGGTAGAAAACGCCACCCGTGAAAACAAGAAGACCAGAATCATCCCACGTCACCTGCAGCTAGCCATCCGCAACGACGAGGAGCTGAACAAACTTTTCTCCGGTGTGACCATTTCACAGAGTGGTGTCCTGCAGCCCAAGAAGACTGAAGAAAATTTCAATCGCGAACCATGTTATCAACTAAAATCCGTCCTTTTCAGGACGATCAAATCAAGTTGCCAACTAAAGAGTATGTTTGATAGAAATTTCTCTTGAGCTCATCGAAATTTTCATTACCACGCACCGGCTCAATATGGCGTTGAAAAAGTCGCGTCTCGGAGAAAATGGCCAAATCAATCGCCTAAATTATCTTCGTGGTCAAGTGGTTAGCGGCGTCGCCCGTCGTTCCTTGCCATGAAGTGAGGGTTCGATTCCCGCTCCAGCCGGTGGAACTTTTTTGCAAAGCGAAAATGTCCAGTTTAATCCACTGGGTGTTAGGTTAAGTTGTTCGTTGTAATTCGCTCTATGGTCAATGTTCAGTGTGTACACTCTCGAGTGGAAGACGTTGCAAATGTCAATTTTTATCGTAGTATTACGTGCTGCCAAACACTCAAGCCATCCTGCTGCCCAGGAAGACCGAGAAGAAAATTTCAATCACGAACCATGTTCCCTCTGTTAACAACTAAAACCCTATATTTTCAGGACAAACCAATAAATTTGCCAACTAAAGAGTATGTTTGATTGAAATTTCTCTTGAGCTCATTGAAATATTCATTACCACGCACCGGCTCAACATGGCGTTGCTTGAAAGCCACGTTCTGGAGAAAATGAGCAACATTTTTTATTAGTATCCGTATATAAATCTCTATTTGCCATGTTAAAACTAGCAAGCACGTTGTACATTCAACAAACGAAATATTAACAGTTAATTTGAGCGGAACTGCAGCACGGCAGACCAATTATGTGTTTCACATATTCAGTGTAGGGGGTAGGTTAGCTTCATTGTAGTTCTTGTTGTACATAGGTTCATAGTGGATTAGGTGCAGATAATAGATTAGGTTAGTTGCAGGTAGTTTTAAAATGTGAGTTATAATTTTTCTGGCCAATATTTACAAACTATTGTTTGTATTGTTACTATTGTTATGCAGTTTCAGAAGCAAGTGTGTCTAAATCTTAACTCTCTTGGGATAGGGTTCTGAGGCCCTGACAAGGGCCGTTTTTCTGTAGCCTGAGTAGAAAAGATGCGAATTTAACCTCCGAAACCCCTGTCGCTCTAATGAAAACTAATGATTTTATGTCCGCGCTGCTGTCTGGCGTAACAACTGAGGCCTGTCCCCTTTTATAAAATTTGATTTGCATTGCCTTCTACTACTAAAATTGTTTTTATTTATCATTCTTTATCTTATATACTAATTTACAATTTCAAGTCTTTTAGCCCAATGGGCTCTTTAGCTTTGTTTGTGTGTTTTATATGTTTAGTGTGTTTTATGTTACAAATTTATTTTCAGATCAGCCCTTGGGGCATTGTTTGTTAAAATTTGATAACCTACTTAGTCTACAACTACAACTACAATTTGAAAATCCTAGGGGTGGGGAACCAGATTCCGAATGATCTGTTGATCCGATGTCAGGCAGCGTGCCCTATACCGATTGATAGACTCACTAAAGCGATTATCGAGCATTTTTATCTCGGCCAGACGGTGGACCTCAGATGTTCTTGTCCTCGGAGGGGTGTTCAGGATCATCCTGAGGAACTTATTTTGCACACGCTGAAGCTTCAGGTGATGTGTTTTTGCGCAACTCTCCCAGATTGGCATGCCGTACTCGATGACTGGAAATATGATTTGCTTGTAGACAGCAAGCTTGTTTTTCAGCGCTAATGTAGACCTCCTGTTGATCAACAACAACAGAACGTTACACTTTGTGAAAGTTTTGTCAACCTGCTCCCTGAATATAAGCTTGCTGTCTATGGTGACGCCAAGATAGTCAGCTGATTTGTTGTTGTGCTGTTGTGTTGTTTAGGCTAATTTTACAATCCTCAGGCGGAACAAGTTTGGGGTTGCATTGCCTTCGTTGAGAACCCCCTTCTTGTCATGTTATGATATATGCCATTAGGGAAGGTCCATTAATAATGTCACGCAGTAGGGGGGAGAGGGGGTTCCCGAGAAAACGTGACGATCCATACAAAAAATTCGAAGGTCCATACAAAAAACGTGACATGGGGGGGGGTTAACAAAAAGTCAATTTTTGCGTGACGTAATTAATGGACGTTCCCTTATATAAAACAGGCCTGGCGCTTTTCCGATATGTTCCGAGTTTTTGGCCCTGATGCTGGAAATCGAGTAGACGCTGATGTGGCGCCTGACGTGGCTGGCTCGTCCGCTAGACGAGGCAAGCGGAAGAAGCCCGACGTCGACGCTGACGTAAATCATCCCTTCGTAAACAATTAAAATGTGTCCTTTTCAGGACGACCAAATCAATTTACCGATTAAAGAGTATGTTTGATTGAAATTTCTCTTGAGCTCATCGAAATGTTCATTACCACGCACCGGCTCAACATGGCGTTGCTTAAACTGCCACGTCCCGGAGAAAATGGCCAAATCAATCGCCCACACCATCTTCGTGGTCAAGTGGTTAGCGGCGTCGCCCGTCGTTCAAGCGGTCATGTCGTCATGAAGTTGAGGGTTCGATTCCCGCTCCAGCCAGTGGAACTTTTTGCAAAACGAAAATGTCTAAACTGGTCTACTTGGTGTTAGGTTAAGTAATTCGTAATTCGCTCTACACCCAAACTAAAAAAGTAAGGTTGTTATACAATTTCGCATGATTTTGTTCCATTCTTGCTATTAATCGTAAGTTGGATGAAAAATCTAACATTAGTTGTGGGCAAAAAAGCAACAGCAATTCGCAATGAAAAATTGAACGTGTGCGTGAGATTGTTCGCAGTGATATTTAGTTGATGAGTAAGAGCTGAGTATTCGAAAGTCAGATGGCTCACAAAAATAATATGTGCACATCAAGATCGAGATACAGACCAGGACCGCTAGCGCGGCGGCTCTTCATGGCAACCAATTAGCCACTTTGACAAGGTAAGAATGTGGGAATAGAAACCCAACAGTTAGTTCACTTGGCGAAGAATTCAGGGTGCAGCAATGAAGCAAATGGACATATTTTCCACCAAGCTATGTGCAACCTGTCGCTAACAAACTGGCATGGCATAGCATTGTTTAATTCATAAAACGCTTTGTCGATGATCAGTGAGAACAAACATAGAACACTTGACGGCGGCAATAAAACAGTGGCCAATAGCGTTGCGGCATTTTGTGATATCGACTCATCCATATTGTATATTGTTGGTGTATGTTGGTGATGATTGAATGTGGAGCCTACAGCGATAAAATTGTTTCGAGCTATTTTTGCTTGCCAGTCGCTTGCACACATTTGCATGGCTTCATTTGTAGCATAAAACGCTTTGTGAATCAAAATGGGCGAAATTGCCTTTTCTGAATCATGCGGATTTCTCAAGATATCATAGTATAAACTGCAATTGCATTTTTTACCACCTTTTCAACTTTTGGGTACATGTTCAATCTTCAGTCCGTACAATCTCGAGTTAGAAACGGTGTAAATGCCTATTTGTATCGTAGTATCACGTGCCGCCAAACACTCAGGCTGTCCTGCACCCCAAGAAAACAGATAAGAACATTTCAATCGCGAACCATGTTCCCTCCGTAAACACAGGATCCATTTCACACTCACAAGCACGTTGGACATTTTAGTTCCAACATTTGATTAGGAAGAATCTGCTTTTGTAAACAAACACTTTGTCTGCTAATTTATCGGAAGTTGTATACAATCTATGGTGACTTTAACCAAAATGCTACTGATTTTATTATAGATGATCAAAATGAATCTCTTTTAATACCAATAATTGGAGATAATTTAATACTTCTTACTCTATTTGAAAAAAGTGCGCAGATTGGGCTCAATCAAATAAATCATGTACGAAATCGGAACAATTGCTACCTTGATTTATTGTTCACTAATATGACCGATGATTTTTGCGTTATTGAGGCACCAGCACCTCTTTGGAAAAATGAAGCATTTCATACTGCTATTGAATATTCCATTTTCAGTCATGACAACGCCACAATGTTGGATAACGATTTAACCGAAATTTATTTTGATTTTAAACAAGCAGACTACAATCTCATTAAAAACAAACTATACTCGATTGATTGGCAAACCATATTTCGCAATTTGTCAACAGAGCAGGCCGTAATTGTATTCTATCGAAACATCTACGATATAGTAGAGACTTCAGTACCCCAAAGACATAGGAGAAGACCAAATAAGAATCCGGTGTGGTATACTAAGAAAATTATAAATCTCAAAAATAGGAAGCAAAAAGCGCACAAAGCTTATAAAAAAGATAAAAATGATACAAACCTCACAATATATTTAACTATCTGTGATGATCTGAATTTAGTAATGAAGATCGCACATGAGGAGAATAATAGAAAAACTGAAACTAATATCAAATCAGACCCGAAATCGTTTTTCAACCTTGTTAAAGATAAGAAAAAATTAAGAAATTTTCCAACAAAAATGTAATTCAACGACAAAGACGGTAAGAATCCAACCGAAATCAGTAACTTATTTGCTGATTTTTTTCAAGATGTTTACACAACTCGTGACGACAAGGATCGAGATTATCAATTTTTCTCATATCTTCCTGAGCCTTCGTTAAATGTGACTGTTGATAATGTATCCGTCAACGAAATTTTTCTTTCTTTAAGCACATTAGACGCTTCTAAAGGAGTTGGTCCTGACGGATTACCGCCAGTATTTTTGAAAACATTATCAAAGGAATTAGTAAAACCCTTGTTTTGGTTGTTTAATTTATCTCTAAAAACTGGCGTATTTCCCCTCATTTGGAAAGAATCGTACTTGGTTCCGATCTTCAAAAGCGGTAAAAAATCAGATGTGAAAAACTATCGTGGCATTGCAATATTATCTTGTATTCCCAAACTATTTGAGTCCATTATCAATCAACATATTTTTTCACAAGTTAAAAATGTTATCTCTACCAAGCAACATGGCTTTATGAAAGGACGCTCTACTTCTACAAATTTGCTAAACTTTGTAAATTTTTCAATAAATGCAATGGATGAAGGTAATTACGTTGAAACCTTATACACTGACTTTAGCAAAGCTTTTGATAGAGTCGATATTCCTTTGTTGCTTTACAAATTGTCTAAGATAGGTTTCAACCATAATTTAATAAAGTGGGTTCAGTCATACTTGCTTGGAAGAACACAACGAGTAAGATTTGATGGAAAGCTATCATCGGTTGTGAATGTTACATCTGGAGTACCACAGGGATCCCATCTGGGCCTTTTACTATTTATTTTGTTTGTCAATGATGTTGAATATATTTTACGCCATTTAAATGTTTTAATATATGCAGACGACATGAAACTTTTCATGGAAATAAGTAAATCATCTGACATCGAAGTCTTTCAAAGAGAAGTTGATAATTTTCATATTTGGTGTACAAAAAGCTTACTAGAGATTAACGTTAAAAAGTGCATCTCAGTCTCATTCACTAAAAAGCGCAATGTAAGGCAAGACACCATCACTATAGGTCAACAAACTGTTGAAAGATGCAATCAGGTTAGAGATTTGGGAGTCATACTTGATTCCGAGCTCACTTTTGTAGAACACTACAACAATATAATTTACAAGGCAAGTAATATGCTCGGGTTCATCAAGAGGTTTAGTTTTCATTTCAATGATCCCTATACAATAAAAACATTGTATGTAACATATGTTAGGCCCCTTCTTGAGTACTGCAGCGTGGTTTGGGATCCATATCAGAATACACATAAAGACCGTATTGAGTCAGTGCAGAAACAGTTTTTATTGTATGCTTTGCGTAAGTTAGGATGGAACTCTTTTCGGTTACCTTCTTATGAATCTCGATGTATGTTAATTAAAATAGATGGTCTTGAAAAACGACGTGAGTTTGCGACTCTATCATTTATAAACGATGTTATTGGGCAAAGAATAAATGACGCAGATATTTTAGAGAAGCTCAACTTCTACGCTCCCACCCGTCACTTAAGAAACAGGAATTTATTCTACATGAATAATCAAAGAACTAACTATGCCCAAAACGGACCCATAAATAAGATGATGTCTTGCTATAACAAATACTGCACCACAATTGATATAACAATGAATAAAAATCAACTAAAAAAAGCATTTTTCTCAGAATATCTGTAAGAGTAGAATTAAGGCAAAAATGTAAAACCAGTCTACATATATGATTGACGACAAATAAAATAAAATTCCTTCAAATTGAATATATCAGCGGATAGAAATAAAGCTCTTCTTCCTTAAAGAGTGCTTAATTTGTATTTGTGACCTTTTGTTCAAGAGCAAATGACTATGAAAGAGAATCTAATGTTGGCGATGATTTAACAAACAAAATATCATTAACAGTCAACTCGAGGCGAACTGCAGTTTCTATAAATTTTCGTGAAGAACCAATAGCGGAAGAAGAACCGGAGCCTCACACACCAACAGCACAGGGTTTCATGGTTCTATAGACTGAATAAAATATAGTAGAAATTCATCAATTCGATGACATCAATTTCTTCACATCAACAAGCAGTCCTACGTCAACTTTGCAGTTATGTCACTGACATAACTCACCCTTTCGTTTTTTGACTTCGGCCAATGAAGCCTTGTCTAGCCGATTGGTGTTCGACGGCCTATTAGGCTTAGTGATGTTTAACGCACGCACACTACAGCGCCATTCAGATCAAAGGAATGCAAGTAAGAAGGAAAATCATTCGGAGGAAAACACAACATCATTCCTCTGCATGTGCCAGAAAGGGAAGGGTGATTAAACGTCAAAAAGCTGAATACGAAGTGACGGAGCGCAACGGTGCATCGGTGTGTGGGTCCAAAAGAAATTCAAAAAAAAAATAAAAAAATTTTTTCTTAAAAAAAATTCCACTCAATTTTTCCCCACAAAAAAAAACCCAACCCCAAAAAAAAAAACTACCAAATCATAGAGAAATCATTCTTCTACTTGATTGTAGTGTTAGTTTTAACGTAGAACTACGTTTCTCTTTTCTATACCGGGTGTCATTTCAAAATTTTGAAAAATGAGAGCGTTACGCAAAAGTGAAAGGTTTTTGAACGCTAATAACTCTCGTTCAACTGAACATAATGACTTCGTTTAAACACCATTTGATCATAAAAACTTACATTTTGCATTGAAATAATAATTAAGTGCTATTAGTATAAGTAGTTACATTTTGACGTAGACTACGTCTTACGGCAAGGGTAGGGTGTCAAATGAAAATCTGAAAATTACGACCGTCACGAAATATTGTTACAAATGAAACGCTAATAACTCAAACAATTCTTGATAGATTTTCAAGATATCTACTCCAATCGATTGAAAATTCTCCCGCGTATCAATTCAACTATCAACAATTATCCTTGATTAATTGTAAACTTTTGAAAATAGGGCAAATAAAAAGTGATGTCTTATAATTCCGTTTTGCAGCTCAAATTTCCGAAATGCACAATACATTCCTATCACAGATTTCAAATTTGAGCAAGGGAGGTCTCATATGCAGTAGTGAACGATATAAAACCGGCACACCTTCCCAAATTTCTCATTCGTTCGGCAGCATTGAAGCAGTGTGGTACTGTTCGTAGCATTGGTTTGGCGGCAGGCGGTGGAAGTACCCTGGACGATGGCTTCATTTCGGAGCGGCAGTATTGGAGCTGTTCGAAGCGGCAGTATTAGAATGACAGCTGGCGGTGGCAAGCACCCTGGAGTGTGCACGGACTATATTTGGACTGCAGTTATTGAAGCTGTTCGGAGCGGCATTGAATTGGTAGCTAGCGTGTGGCAAGTACCCAGGCTCGGTTTGCCTGATGGCTGTTGCTAGCGACCGTTGGCTAGGCAGCCATTAGTTTTGAGTTGGTTGATCAAGCCAGTAATTTATTTGTAGCCAGTTGGTGGGCTCAAACACGGAGCGAAATAAGTTCCTTGTGTGAGCTCTTGTTGGTAGCCATCTTATAATCTTATAAGGTGCAAAGTGAAACAGATGAAATAACCTGCTTCTTCTAAAGACCGAGAAGGTTTTAATACAAATGTGGACTATTTGAATCCGTTCTTTTCAGGACGATCAATTCTATTTTCCTAGCTAAAGAGTTTGTTAGATTATGTTTTATCTTAGTAAGTTCCAAATGCTGGCCAATTGGCAGCTATTGGTGAGTAAAATAGTTTTCCATTCGTCGCATACGATGGCTCAGTAGGCTGTTGCTTGCAAGCCGTTAGCTAGGCAGCCATTAGTTATGCAGTCGGTTGAACAATCCAGTGGTGTATTTGTGGCCAGATGCTTGTGTGTCGTCCAATTGTAAGCCATCTTTTGGTAAGGCGCAACGTGGAGCGGATGAAATAACCTTCTTCTTCAAAAGATCGAGGAAGTTTTAATAACGACCAATTCAATTTTCCTTGCTAAGGAGTTGGTTTTATTGGAATTTCTCTAAACTTCCTTTCAAAATTCTTGCCAATTGGCAGCCAGCTTAAAAAAAAATTTAGTTTTTCATTTGTCGCATACATTATGCTTTGTGTGCAATTTCTAGCACGGCTTGAAAACTTGAACTGTCTCTATATTATTACAGCTTACAGCAAAAGTAGCATGCCAAACTGAAATATTAAAAACGGCTACGGTCTCGGAAAATTGAAACACTGCGAAACACTGAAACAAACGCAAAAATCTCGACTGTTTACTGATTAATTTTTGCGATTTTTGCAGTAATCAACTACACAAGTATGTACATTTTACAAATAAACGATGAATATATTTTGTGTGAAAAATCAATTATAGGTTTTGGCCGTATCATCATATAAACCTTCCTAAAGAGTGTACAATAGAATCTAATGCTGGTCTAACGATCTATTAGGACAACATCCACACTATTTTGATCAGACTATGCCTTATGGAAAGGGTAGGGGTCAAATAAAAATGTGAAAATAACTGAAACCTGAAACATTTCTCGATAGATTTTCTAGATTTAAGCTTCAATCAGTTGAAGTTTTTCGCATTGATATAATTAAATATTGATTTTGAATACGCAAAAAGACCGTGAACAATCTATAACGCGATAAGGATAATGATCTCCTGCTGGTCGATCATATCAACACAATCACTACAGCCATCACAACCATCACCCATTCACCATACCAACATTTAAACTAAACGTCTCTTTTCACGGCTGCCAAATAATGTCTAAGAAGCGAATCATAGAATGTTGTAATATACTTAATAACTTACTTATGCTAAACCAACGTCCTATTAGCAAAGTACCTGTGGTGCAATGTTCTGATACGAAACTAAAGAAACTAATCAAACGGTTTAACGTAGTCTACGTCAACCGGTCGTGTGTTATACACAACCTCCTCCGATTTTTTTTACTTAAAAATGACCTGCTTTTGCTCCCATTCAAATCTCCGTATGAACAGGTTGAACATATGTTTTTCCCTATCCGGGTCCTCAAAAACGGGTAACAAATGGTTCAAATTGTTTTCTTTTTATTTCATTTAGTTTCATTCCATGATGAATACTTTGTTGCTTTGTTGCCGGTGTCTGATTTTAAGATTGAGGCCCGTCCTCCCCTCTTTAGAATTTTGCTTCGTACTGTATTTTCGTGCCTCTCTTCAACTCTAGTATATGGACGAATCCAGGTTTAAAAAAGAAGAAGCCATCGAGTGGTGATAAATCTGACAGCTCCCATGTTAAAGTATAGGACGAACATTTTAAAATGCTTCTAAGCAATTCAAATGAAATTTTAATTAAAAGCGGTTTATTGCATGATGTAAGAAAAATCTAAAACTACACAATAGGGGCACTATTTCAATTCTATTTTTATGTTGATGAAAATGCCTTTATTGAGTAGTTTTGGATTTTTCTTCCATCATACAACAAACAACTTTTCATTAGAATTTCATTTGAATTTTCTAGAAGAATTTTAAAATTTTTGTCCTATACTTTAACATGGGAGCTGTCAGATTTATCACCACTCGGTGTCTTATTCTTTTTTCAACATGGATTCGTCCATAGCACGCGACATGCACCGAAATGATTTCAGTTTTCGACACGAGCTCTCAGCTAGTGGTTCGGACAGGGCTTTATCCACCCGCCATAGTTCGCCCGGTTGTGTTATGGGAGACAGAGTCATGCAAGACCGGCTAATCGGACAGTTACCGATTTCCATGTCTACCCAATACAATGATAAAATTTCGGGCCACTGAAAACTGGCCATTCGTCCCTTATGAAATCATTTCGGTTCGTCTCGCGTGCTATATACTAGCGTTGAATAGCATGACCCAGGAAGATGAAGATCACAAAAGTGAAGTATAGAGCAAAATTCATAAGAAGGGACGGGTCCATAGCTAAATTATAGAACTATTTTATTAACATTTTAACCAACCATATGTGTAATGATACGTATAAATTAGATGATACCATTATACCTATAAACCAACGCGGTCCAACGTAAACCTTGCGGTTATATTGTTGGTTATATTCTTGATAGAACCCACCACTAATTTTTTGTTTAATTTTTCTGCAAATTTTCCATAAAAATCTCGTTTTAATCAACATTTTTAATGAGATAACACGATTAAAAAAATCCATACTATAATTGGATCTTAAAGTCCATTAAAAACTGAAGAAAATGAGTCTTTAATGGATGGAATCGGTTAAAAATTGTCGATATTATGAGTTTTTTTTTGTAAAATGATATTGAAAAGATAAGATGTTTAACACTCGTATATAAGTACGCACACACATACATTCACAGATTTATGCACACATAGATTCTCACAGACATGAATATTTAAACACTACTAACATTACCTTAAGTTTGTTTTCAACCTCTGCCAGCTGTGTGTGTGTGTGTGTGTTTACAATCTAATTCCCACTGTCTGGCAGCGGTATTATGGATAGAATCTTTCTGCAACTGTTTCATATTTGCTGTTTACATTTGCAAAAAGCTTAAATCCGGGGATTAGAAGGTGACAGCTCTACCGCGACTCCAATAGCCCATTTCAAGAACGCAAGCATTCCGAAGCTATCTTCGTGCACAATAAGCCCCGCTCCAGTAGTGACATACTGAAACTTTCAATCAAGCATATGTGCAATGCTTGATTGACGCGTATTTAGTGATTCACAATATATTTTTTTTTTTGGCTTGAATTTTACTTACCACAAAACTTCAATCTTTTTTTTTATAAAACTTGCAACACATGGAACTGAAGTAAAATCGATTGTCGCCAGTGTCGCTAGTTTTCAACTGGAACGGCACTATATTTCCACGGGTATTTTCATTCCAGTTCAAAGCTGATATCACACAATGATGCGCACAACTTCCGGTACTAATGAGAATCGATCAGCCGCCAAACGTCGGTCGCGCAAAAAAGCCAGAATCAACAGCTGTTTTCAACCTCTGCCAGCTGTCACGTAAAATAAAATGGGATGTTTTCAACAATGTACTTTGCGCTAGTGTTTGTGAAACCGCTCGACTGAAACCTAACGCAATCAACTAAATTTGACAAAATTGTAAAAATGATCCAGAAAAGTTTTGTTAGGTCTGTGGCAACTATATTTTTGCAAAATTGGTCAATTTCACTGCTTCGTTGCAAACTGCATTTAAGCATTATTTTAAAATTGATCCTGGAGACTTTGACGAACTGTGGATTCCAGAAGTGTTATGTTGTTCGTGCAAAACGTGCTTGGAAGGGTGGATGTCAGGCGCAAGGTAAATTGATTTCTTGAGTAACTTTCATACAAACGGTTTACAGCATCGTGTACTTAGTACTCTTCTGAATAACATTATCTTACATCATCTAATTTTAATAAGTGTTAATGTCTTACTTACTAATTCACTTATTTGTCATCTCTCAGTCGCTATTTACATGCCCACCATATGGCGTCGACCGTTCTGTCATGCAACGGATTGTTATTTTTGCTTAGCAAAAGTTAAGCAACAAGGACGTCACAAAACAGTTGAGTATCCACAAGTGGCTTCTGTGACAAAACCACTTTCAAGTTCAGTCCCGTATCCTGTTTATCCAAAGCAGAAACGAACGCCCTCTATTGAATCAACCATTACAAAAATCGAGGAGGAATTGGAAAGAAACCCAAAATTATTTACAGAAACCTGAATTTAATGATTTGTTGCGAGAACTCGACTTATCGAAGGAGAAATCCGAATTGCTGGCATCACGGTTGAAAGAACACAACATGCTGAGCAAGGAGGTCAAAATTTCTTGTCACAGAAATCGTCACAAGAAATTTGACAAATATTATTCTACAAAGGACAAAGCATGTTGTTGCCATGACGTAAACGCCTTGTTTGAAGAGTTTAGTGACCCATATGATCGCTGAACGCGAAATGGCGTTTATCCATCGATTGAAGAAAGTTGGTTTGAATGCCGTTGTACTGCATCAAGGAAATAAGCTCATGCCGTTAATATGAAGGAGACGTATGAATCAATGGCTTGTTTGCTCAATTTCATAAATTACAACCAACAGAATTGGAAAATTTGTTCCGATCTTAAAATTGCTGCCATTTGGACTGGCTGGCAAAAGTGATACACAAAATACATGTGTTTTTGTGCAAATGGGACAGTCGATCTCGTAAGGAACACTACGTCCGAAAAGATTGGCCAAAACAGGATAATTTCACAGTTGGTAAAGAAAACGTTGAAAATGATCCCCTCGTGGAAATAGAACACATAATACTTCCACCATTACATATAAAGCTATTTAAAAATTTTATCAAAGCGTTGCAAAAAGAGGCCAGAATTCCAGTTCTTGAAAACCATGTTTCCACGATTATCTGACACGAAGATAAAGGAAGGTGTATTAGTTGGCTCACAAGTCAAAAAACTGCTCAATAATTCCGCATATAATACAGTTTTGACACCAGATGAGGAAGAAGCGTGGAAATCGTTCCAGCGTGGTCACAAACTTTTTGGGAAATTTGAAAAGTACAAGTTATGAGGAAACCTTCGACGAATTGTGCCAACATTATGAGAAAATAGGTATAAATTAAAAATAATTGTCCGTAATTTTATCATTGTATTGGGTAGATATGGAAACCGGTTACTGTCCGATTAGCCGGTCTTGCATGACTCTGTCCCCCATACCATAACCGGGCGGACTGCGGCGGGTGGACAAAGCACCAGCTGAGAGCTCGTATCGAAAACAGAAATCATGTCGGTTCATCTCGCGTGCTATATATTAGCGTCGAAAAGCATGACCCAGAAAGATGAAGATCACGAAAGTGCAGTATGGAGCAAAATTCATAAGAAATTATAGATCCATACAAAATTATAGATCTATTTTATTAGTATTTTAACCAACCATATGTGTAATGATACGTATAAATTATATGATACCATTTACTATAAACCAACGCGGTCCTACGTGAACCTTGCGGTTATATCCCTGATATAACCCACCACTATTTTTTGTTTTGGAACTGAGCTTATATTCGCGAGAAATCAGCGAATGTAGTATTTGTTTACATAAGCGAATTCACCCTTGCTGCGAAGTTCTTCGGAAATTATGTCTAGTGATTGATGATTATTTGTTTCCCATCCTATAGATCTGGTACTCGCAGCATCGCAGGTTTCTCGTGGGTGATCTCGACGACGAGAGACGAGCGGCCCTAGTGTTTGGGTGAAGCTGGCAATCACCGGAAGAAACCGGTAACGATTGATGAATTTGTTTTCTTTGTTTTTTACTTTCATTGAAATAAACAAATACTAATTTGTTAACTAACATACTTAGCTATTTTTATTTATTTAATCGAAACAGCATAAAAATTTACCCCATGTTTGCTCTATTTGGTCTGGTTCCTGTAGATATTTTTCACCACCTAGTAAGTTAATTTTACCCACCGCTGGCTTTTTTCGGATTGCTTAAATGTACCTACTTGATAGTTTGCCCCTGTTTACCTAAAATTAGCTAAGCCGAAGTTTATCTTCATATAACTTATTGAACGATAGTTCACGGCTGCGTCAAAAAAAGCTTATTTTAGGTAGTTTTTCAGTACCGTGTACAGTCTATTGTTTTCTGTGTTATTTCGGCTAAAAAATTATAGGTTGATTGAGTCCATTCACCATGAAGGACTTTTAGCCATTACAATTAAAATCAATTGAAAATAATTAGCATTTTTTTCGAATTAATGGAACAAACTATTTGTTAACACTTTTCTTTTACTCCTATTCTGATGTTGTTTTTCTGTGTATGTATTATTTCGGCTAAAAAGATTATAGGTTGACTGAGTCCATTCACCATGAAGGACTTTTAGCCATTACAGTTACAATCAATTGAAAATAATTAGCATTTTTTACTAGCTGAACCCGGTGCGTGCGCTGCTACGCTTGCAACTAAATAAAGGAAAATTTAATATAACTGGCACGTTTATTTTTTTTTTCGAAATGAGTTTTTTTTTCTTGAATTAGCAGGGGTTCAAACTTCTATCAAAACATGCTTCGTACCCGAGAAATACACGTTTTGTGTTTAAGTAACCTGGATAATTCTCATTTTTGGTAGAAATTTGTGTTGCATTTGTATGGGAGCCCTCCCTTCCAGATGGGGGTGGTTTCTCAAACCACCATACAATCATTGCCTTCAAAACCCACCACATGCCAAATTTGGTTCCATTTGCTTGATTTGTTCTCGAACCATCACATTGGGCTCATCGATTATAATAAAAATTTGAGTTTCATTTGTTTGAAGCCCCTCCCCCTCTTCTTCAGAGAGGGGAGGGGTCTTGAACTACTATAGAAACATTCTTGCCTTCAAAACCCCCACATGCCAAATTTGATTCAATTTGCTTGATTAGTTCTCGGGTTATGATGAAATTTGTGTCTCATTTGTATGAGAGCGCCCCTTCCTGAGAGAGAAGGGGTCTCAAACAATCATAAGAACCTTTCCCAGCCCCAAAAACCCCTTCATATAAATTTTCACGTTGGTCGGTTCAGAACTTTCCGAGTCTATAACGGTCTGACAGACAGACAGACAGAAATTCATTTTTATGTATATAGAAATCTAGCCTCCGAAAAAACCCCCATATGCTAAAAGTGGTTTCATTTACTTGATTAGTTCTCGAGTTATGCAGAAATTTGCTTTTTATTTGTATGGGAGCCCCCCCCCCCCCTTCAAAATGGGGAGGGGTATTGAACTGCCATAGAAACATTTCTTGCCTCCAAAAACCACAAAATGCCAAATGCCAAATTTGGTTTCATTTGCTTCATTGGCTCTCGAGTTATGCTAAAAATTATGTTTGTTTATTTTTATGGGAGTCTCCCCTTCCAGAAAGCGGAGGGGTCTCAAACCACCTTAGAAACATTTATTTCCTTCGAAAACCTTCACATGCCAAATTTTGTTCCATTTGCTTTAATTTTTATCGAGTTATGCAGAAATTCGTGTTTCATTTGTATGAGAGACCCCTCTTTCAGTGAGCGGAGGAGTCTCAAATCACAATAGAATCATTTTTTGCCTTCGAAAACCCCCACCTGCCAAATGTGGTTCCATTTACTTGATTAGTTCTCGAGTTATGCAGAAATTTGTGTTGGATTTGTTTGTAAACTCCCCTCCCTCCCCCTTCCAGATGGCGGAGCAGTCTCAAACTTCCATAGAAACATTTCTCTCCTCCAAAAACCTCCACATGCCAAATTTGGTTCCATATGCTTGATTAGTTCTCGAGTTATGCACAAATTTGTGTTTTATTAGTATGAGAGCCCCCCTCTTACAGCGGGTGGAGGGGTCTTGAGTTACCTTAGAAACATTTCTTGCCTTCAAAAACCTCTACCTGCCAAATTTGGTTCCATTTACTTGATTAGTTCTGGAGTTATGCAGAAACTTGTGTTTCATTTGTATGGGAGCCTCCCTTTATAGAGAGGGGAGGGGTCTCAAACTAACATAAAAACATTTCTTGCCTCCAAAAACTTCCGCATGCTAAATTTGGGTTTCTTTGCTTGATCAGTTCTCGAGTTATACAGAAATATGTATTTCATTTGTATGGGAGCCTCCCTTTCTAGAGAGGGGAGGGGTCTCAAACTACCATAAAAACATTTTTTGTCTCCAAAAACTTCCGCATGCTAAATTTGGGTTTCTTTGCTTTATCAGTTCTTGAGTTATACAGAAATATGTATTTCATTTGTATGGGAGCCTCCCTTTCTAGAGAGGGGAGGGGTCTCAAACTACCATAAAAACATTTCTTGCCTCCAAAAACTTCCGCATGCCAAATTTGGGTTTCTTTGCTTGATTAGTTCTCGAGTTATACAGAAATATGTATTTCATTTGTATGGGAGCCTCCCTTTCTAGAGAGGGGAGGGGTCTCAAACTACCATAAAAACATTTTTTGCCTTCAAAAACTTCCGCATGCTAAATTTGGGTTTCTTTGCTTGATCAGTTCTCGAGTTATACAGAAATATGTGTTTCATTTGTATGGGAGCCTCCCTTTCTAGAGAGGGGAGGGGTCTCAATCTACCATAAAAACCTTCTTTGCTTTCAAAAACTCACACATGCTAAATTTGGTTTCTTTTGCTTGATTAGTTCTCGAGTTGTGTAGAAATATGTGTTTCATTTGTATGGGAGCCCCCCCTTTCAGAAGAGGGAGGGGTCTCTTACTATCTTAAGAACCTTCCCCGGCCCCAAAAACCCCTGCATACAAATTTTCACGCTGATCGGTTCAGTAGTCTCCGCGCCTATTAGGCACAGACAGACAGACAGACAGACAGACAGAAAATCCATTTTTATATATATATATAAAAAGAAGATACATTACTATACACAAAAAAAAAAATAATATAAATAAAAACCCCCCCCCCACCCTCCCCCCCCTCACTAATACACCATCTCTTCCCCCCCCCCCCCAACCATAAAAACTAACCCCCCCCAAAAAGAAAAAAACCCCCTCCCCCCCGCCCCCCACACAACCACATACATAAATATCTATAATTCCAATAAAAAACAACCACAAAATTCTATTATTTCACAACACCCCCCCCCCCCCCCCCCAACAAACAACCACCACCCCCCCCCCCTCCCCCCCCCCCTTTTTTTTTTTTACACTATATAAAACACACAACCCTCTCCCCATTTCCCCCCTTTTCCCCCCACCACACCCAACCAAAAACATAATATAAAAAACCAAAATTGTATTTTTTCTCCATCCAATCTTCATTGTTCATAACCAAAGAATTAAATCTATCAATTTTTAGAATGCCAAAATGTCCTATTCGATCACCTTCGAAAAGGTTCATAAGCCTTCTGATCCTTAGAATGCTCTTTTCAGCTTCTAATTGTATGTATGATGTAATGGTAAATAGCTTCATGCAATGCATCCAGTGCCTTTGTTGTTGTACTTCTCATTGCACTAGTTATTGAACTAGTTGCTAGCCTTTGAAGTTTTTCTAACCTTCTCTGTACAACAGTTTCTTTAGTTTTTGGCCACAAGACCAATGCAGCATAGGTAATCTTGGGTTTCTCAATTTCCGAATAAATCCAATGGATCATTAATGGCTTTAGTCCCCATTGCTTACCAAGTGTTCTTTTTAGCTATTCATAGAGCATATTTCGCTCTGTTGATTGTCTGCTCTGAATGAAAGTTCCAGTTTAGTTTACTGTCAAGGAATACTCCAAGGTATTTGACAGTATTTGAAAGTTCCGAGTTCCTTTCAATCTTAAGTTTTCAAATGAATATTTTCTCCTCCGTGTAAATGGCACAATAGTAGTTTTAAAAGGATTTATGTTCACACCTATCACACCACGATGAGACATAATTTAGAGCATTTTGCATTCTGTTAGCGATGACACAGTCATATTTACCACGTACTATTATGACTATATCATCTGCGAAGCCAATTACTTCAAACCCTAGGGTTTTCAGATTTTTTATAAGAGCATCAACTATTAAAGACCACAATAAAGGTAACAATACAACAATACGCCTTGTGAACACCCTTTTACAACTCTTACACTGGTGGATAAGCTTCCGAGATTTGCTGGTATTTTTCTTTTTGATAGCATCTCGTTGATCCAATTGATAATACACTTCTCAAAGGTGAGTCATTGCTTCTATCATTAAGCTAAATGATGAATTATAAAATGCTTTTGGCATAAGCTTGCTTGCGCTTCGGAATAATATAGAGACCGTTTAAATATCCGAGCCGTGTTTTAAATTGTACAAAAGCTTTAAGGTACTCGGCGAAGGGAAGCTGAAAGTGTTCTAGCCACCGCTAGCTTCCAATTCACAAGAATTTGGAACGGTGTGTATATCAAATATCAAATATTCCGAATCAAACAAACTCTTTTGCTGGGAAAATCAAATTGGTCGTCCAAATAAGGACGGATTTGGAATGGTCCATGTTTGATCGGTCTTCTTTGGACCTGTCGTATTCACATATTTAAGGCTTGTTCGCGACAAATTCTGGACACCCTTAAATACGTATATCTCTAGAAATACTTCATCAACGCGAAATACTGATGGACGTATGTCTGTTCATTGTGTAAAATCAATTTTTGGTGCTACTATAAGCTTTTAGATCAAAGATGGCGTCGAAAGAAGAGCAAGTGCGAAAAGCAATTGTGTGCGGTCGCAATGAAAATCCGGATTTGTCAGTAAGAAAACTTGCAAAAAAGCTATGTTTTTCAGCAAGCACTGTCCATAAAGTTCCTAAATCTTTCGATACACGTTGACAATAGCCAGGAAGGCTGGGAGCGGAACAAAAACGGATCTCAGGAACCACCAGAAGGACGCAAAGGTGAAGCAAATATTGTAGAAGAAACCAGATCTTTCGGCACGTCCTGTGGCTAGAAAAATAAAAATGTCCCAAACTTTCGTGCATACTTCCAAGCACCGGCAAGGTATGAAGTCGTGCAAGGTATAAACTGTACCGAACCGTAATGATAATCAGAATGTGATGGCTAAAACCCGGGCTCGCAAGTTGTATCTCGAATATTTGATGAAGTTTTCCTGCGTGATAATGTACGATGAAACTTATGTGCTGGAGTCTTTAAGCAGCTTCCCGGAATGTCTTATTATACTGCCATACAACGGGATTGCGTAGAGGAGCATTTCAGGACGAAGAAAAAGGCCAAGTTTCCCAAAAAAATATTTAGTTTGGCAGGAAATATGCAGCTGTGGTCGAGCAAGCCAAAACTTCATCACTACCGGTACGCTAAACAAGGAAATATACCGTGAAGAATGCCTAAAGAAGCGATTGTTACCATTTCTACGTAGCCATGACGCTTCCTCGCTATCCTGGCTATTCTTGGCATCTTGTCACTACGCCAAAGATGTTTTGGAATGGTATAAAGCGAATGGAGTTTATGGTGTACCGAAAGAGGCAAATTCACCTAACTGCCCGGAGTTGCGACCTATCGAGCGGTATTGGGCTCTCGTGAAGAGATAACTCTCTCAATATAAACAACAAGCTACAACTATAGAAAAATTTCGAAAATCTTGGACAAGAGCAGCTAAATCGGTTGCAGAGAAGTCTGCACAGACCCCAATGGCTGGAGTAAACTCAAAAGTTCCAAATTTACTGAAATTAGTTTTTAAAAAAAACGTAGAGCCGTTTTTGAGATGTCAAAATTTTTGATTTTTTGGATTTTGGACAAAAGTGCATTTTCTAAAATGTCAATATCTTTGGATCTATTGGACCAATTTTAAATAATTTTTTGGAATGAAAAAGAGGCTTAATAAATTTTCTATCGTTCATTTAAATAATATGTCCTGATTAAAAAATCAATTTTGGAATTATTGGAAAGTTTATTGCATTTTAACGTCGAACTACGTTTCTCCCATCTATACCGGGTGTCTTTTCAAAATTTTGAAAAATGAGAGCGCTACGCTAAAGTGAAAGGTTTATGAACGCTTATAACTGTCGTTCAACTGAACACATTGACTTCATTCATACCCCATTTGATCACAAAAACTTACAAAATTTTTGCGTTGAAATTACACTTAAGTGCTATTTTTATAAGTAGTTCAATGTTTCACTTAAAAATGACCTACTTTAACTATCATACAAATCTACGTATGAACAGGTTTAGTTAGCGCTCAACTTCCGAGCCGATCAGTAGATGTTTTCGGACAAGCAAATTTCGGAAGTCGTTCACAGACTTTCAGTACGCTTTTTATCGGTTGTTTTTTTTTTATCGAATCAAGTATCGCGTTCGCGTTCTTACTCCGATATTCCGGGCCGCGAAAATACGTTTCGCGTAGATTATTCGCAATTTCCAAAGCTCCTTTCCCATGACGAGATTCATAAGTTCATCCGAAACGAACTCGGTCTTACGCGCGAAAATGTGCTTCTACTCCAGCCTAGCAGGCGGCTTGGATGTACATTCGTGAAGGTCAACAGCCTGGAACTTGCGGAGAAGATCGTGGAGCAGCACGATGGCAAGCACGATTTCGTGTTTGATGGGAAATCCTACAAACTTCGGATTACGATGGAAGACGGTGCAGTTGAGGTGAAGCTACTTGAACTACCCGAGAGCATCACTAACGACCAGACTGCTGTTTTCCTCGCCGACTACGGAGATGTTCTCAGTGTTCGTGACCTACTGTGGGATGACCATTACAGTTATTTTAGTGGTATTACCACTGGTGTTCGTGTTGCTCGAATGGTAGTGACGAAGAACATTCCATCTTTCGTGACCATCGAGGACGAGGAAACTGCGGTGGGATACAAGGGGCAGCGGCAAACTTGCTTGCACTGCCACGAATTTGCACACATCGGCATCCCATGTGTGCAAAACAAAAAACTGCTGGTGCAGAAGCGCGCAGCAGATCAATCATACGCTAACGTAACGAAGGGAAATCCGTCAAAACCACAACCGATCAAACCCCGTTTGGACTCACGTAAACCATCATCGAACTCGACTACCCAGACGACAAAGGGACCGTCTGTTACTCGGCAACAAGGCACATTGAGCCCGAAGCCAAATCTCCTTGGTGAGACACGAGCTGTAGAAGCACGACAGAAAAACACGATGCCGCCCCCCGCTACACAAACGAAACGCTCCGCAATGCAAGCTGTCATCCAACTCTCGCCTGGTTCAAACCCGACCGGCACCATTGTAACCCAACGCAAACCCGATGGCAACGATACAGACAGCTCACAATCATCTCTTGCCTCAAACAGCATGTTACGACGTTCGCGTAGACAGCCATCGGGCAAGAAAATGCGAACCACTGAAGAAGATACCACCGCCACCAGCGTTCCCGACGACGAAATGCAGCAATAATGGAGTACGTCCGCTGTAATATTAAAACCATCAATATAAACAACATCACCAACCAAACCAAGCTAAACGCACTTCGCACGTTCGTTCGTACAATGGAGCTGGATATTGTTTTTCTGCAGGAGGTTGAAAACGAACAGCTTGTCTTGCCCGGCTATAACATTGTCTGCAATGTCGACCATGCGAGGAGCGGAACGGCAATTGCTCTAAAAGAGCACATTAAATTCTCCCATATAGAGAAGAGCCTGGACGGGAGACTGGTCGCCCTGCGTGTACAAAGTACTACGTTATGTAATGTGTATGCCCCCTCAGGATCCGTTCTTCGTGCCGAACGAGAGCGGTTTTTCAATAATACGATCGCCTATTATCTCCGGCACCGCACAGATCATATCATCTTCGGAGGTGATTTCAACTGCGTGATTTGCCCATGTGATGCGACAGGACAAAACTCAAGTCCCGCTCTGCGAGCCACCGTTCAGCAGCTGCACTTGCATGACATGTGGCAGCAGCTCCGTCCACGAGAGATGGAATACACATACATCACACACAACTCCTCGTCCAGGCTGGATCGGCTCTATGTAAGCGCTGGTCTTCGAGAACAGCTGAGATCAACAGCTGTCCATGTGTTCTGCTTCTCGAACCACAAAGCCGTCTCCGTGAGAATTTGCCTTCCTCTCCCTGACAGAGCACCTGGTCGTGGTTTCTGGTCCCTCCGTCCCCACCTCCTAACAGCAGAAAATATAGAAGAGTTCCAATTACGGTGGCAGTATTGGACTCGTCAACGCCGAAATTATCCGTCGTGGATGGAATGGTGGCTGTCGCACGCAAAGCCTAAAATAAAATCTTTCTTCCGTTGGAAATCTAAAATAGTTCTAGACAATTTCAACCACGAACAGCAACGGCTCTACGAGTTACTACGGCAGGCGTACGACAGCTACCAAAACAACCGTGCCATGCTCACCACCATCAATTGGATAAAAGCCGAGATGCTCTCACATCAACGACGCTTCTCCGAAATGTTCGTGCGGATCAACGAAACGTTTGTTGCTGGTGAAACGTCGTCGACCTACCAGCTGGGAGAGCGAAATCGCCGAAAAACTACCATCCAACAACTGCGAAACGAGAGAGACGAGATCATCGATGATTCTGCTGCGATACAAGATCATATGCTCCAATATTTCACCGATCTTTACACACGTGGTCATGTGGACGAACAGGAAGAAGATGGCCCCTTTCAGTGCGAGAGAGTCATCCCTGAGCAGGATGATATAAACGAAGCCTGTATGAATGAAATCACTACGACTGAAATATTTGCTGCTATCCGTACAAGTGCATCGAGGAAATCACCCGGCCCCGACGGTTTGCCGAAAGAGTTTTATCTGCGTACATTCGATGCGATACATCGTGAGCTGAACCTGATCTTGAATGAGGCTATCAGGTCAAATTTCCCATCTCAGTTCGTCGATGGAGTGATCGTGTTGGTGAAAAAACGAGGTGCAGGAGACACCGCATGTTCCTACAGACCAATTAGTCTAGTCAATTATGACTACAAAATTCTTTCTCGTGAGCTAAAACAACGACTCGAAAATGTGCTCCGTGCCAATGGTGTTTTGACTCACTCACAGAAATGTTCGAATTCTGGACGCAACATCTTTCAGGCAACGTTAGCAGTGAAAGACAGAATTGCACAGATGAAAGCGAACAATCAAAAAGGCAAACTTGTCTCTTTCGATCTCGACCATGCATTCGATCGCGTAGACCAACGCTTTTTGTTTAACACAATGAGAGGTTTAGGTTTTAACACAGCCCTTGTGGATTTACTTTCGCATATATCGGCAGCTTCTTCTTCTCGCTTGCTGATCAACGGACACCTCTCTGCACCATTCCAAATTCAACGTTCGGTCCGTCAAGGGGACCCTCTCTCGATGCACCTTTTTGTGCTCTATCTGCATCCACTTCTGCGACGTTTAGAACAAGTGTGTGGTGGAGATCTAATCGTCGCATACGCAGATGACATCAGTGCCATCGCCACCAGCGTCGATAAGATCAACGAAATGCGAGATCTGTTCCGGCGTTTTGAAAGAGTAGCAGGGGCACGTTTGAACGAATTTAAAACAACGGCAATCGACGTCGGCCTCATAAACAACCCTTTAACAATACCGTGGCTTCGGACAGAAAAAACAATTAAAATACTTGGAGTGATTTTCGCAAACTCGATACGGTTAATGGTCAAGTTAAATTGGGACCTACTCGTCACTAACTTCGCTCGGCTAATTTGGCTACACTCGCTACGTAGCTTGTCGTTACACCAAAAGATAACGCTGCTAAACACCTTCATATCATCCAAAATGTGGTACATGGCAGCAAATCTAAATCCAACGGCTGCACACGTGGCGAAGCTGACGGCCACTATGAGGAGCTATCTATTCCGGGGTGCATGTGCGACCATCCCGATGGAGCAGCTTGCACGTAAAAGGGAGAATGGCGGTCTCAACCTACAACTACCAGCGATAAAGTGTAAGGCGTTATTAATCAATCTGCACTTGCACGAAATTATCTCCCTTCCTTTTTATAGTTCCTTCCTCAACCAAGCAAACTCCACAAATCCAAATATCCCTACAGATCTTTCCTGCCTAAAGCTTATAGCAAGCAATATACCATCCCTCCCCTTCCAAATCCGACAACACCCTTCCGCCGATCTCATCCATCGCTTCTACGTCGAGCGTACAGCCAGACCGAAAGTCGAAACAGCTAATCCTGAAATCAATTGGCCCCGTGTGTGGAAGAATATAGCCGCTCGAGATTTATTACCTTCTCAGCGCAGCTCTTTCTACATATGGACAAATCAAAAATTCTCACATCGGTGACTGATGTTTATCATGAGGAGAACGGATGGAGAAAATTGTCTACATTGCGATGCATGTGTTGAATCCATACAGCACAAATTTTTCGACTGCCACAGAGTACGAGACGCGTACACTCTATTACAACAAAAGCTGCTGGTTGTAACTGGCAGACGTCGTTCTATTCGTTTCGATGATCTTCTCCGACCCTCACTGGAGGGGATAGCAGCGAATAGTAGAACACAAATAATGAAAATGTTGTTTACGTATATCACCTTCATTGATAGATGTAATGGTAGGATAGATATAGATGAACTTAAATTTAATTTTGAAGTCGATGCTTAAACAATTATGTGAATAATTTTTACCAAACAAAAACGACAAATAAACGTACTTTTAATAAAAAAAAAAAAAAAAAAACAGGTTGAAAATATGGTTTTCCCTATCTGGGTCTTCAAAAACTGGTAACAAATGGTTCAAATTTTCTTCTTCTTTTTATTTCATATAGTTTCATTCCATGATGAATACAGAAATAGCCACACCCCTCAGCTGAAAAATTATTTTGTTTTGTTGCCGGTGTCTGATTTTATAACTGAAGCCCGTCCCCTCTTTGCTTCGTACTGCACGCTAAGTTCAGTTTACCCAAATATGGGTGAAGAATACCCATAATCACGAAAAGTGCACATACCCATTTATGGGTACATTAGTACTTACCCATATTTGAGTATTTTTTCCCGTGCAAATTTACTCAAAATGGGTAAAGTCATCTGTACCCATTAATGAGTATGTGCACTTTTTTGCGATTATGGGTAAACTGAGCTTAGCGTGTGTATTATCGTGCCTCTCTTCATTAAGGGCTATGCTATCAACGCTAGTATACAGCACGCAAGATGAACCGAAATGATTTCTGTTTTCGATACGAGCTCTCAGCTGGTGCTTTGTCCACCCGCCGCAGTCCGCCTGGTTATGGTATGGGAGACAGAGTCATGCAAGACCCGCTAATCGGACAGCTACCGGTTTCCATGTCTACACAATTCAATGATAAAATTACGGACAATCAAATTATTTTTAATTTATACCTATTTTCTCATAATGTTGACACAATTCGTCGAAGGTTTCCTCATAACTTGTACTTCTCAAATTTCCCAAAAAGTTTTTGACAACACGCTGGAACGATTTCGATGCTTCTTTCTCATCTGGTGTCAAAACTGTATTAAATGCGGATTTATTGAGCAGTTTTTTTTTATTTGTGAGCCAACTAATACACCTTCCTTTATCTTAACGTCAGATAAATGTGGAAACATTGTTTTCAAGTACTGGAATTCTGGCCTTCTTTTTGCAACGCTTTGATAAATTTTTTGAATAAGGCTTGCTTCATTTAGAATTGGAACAAACTTTTGCTCATATTGTGGCGCTCCTGGTGGACGGATTTGGAAGTTCTTGGCGGGAATTTTGTCTGCTTCACGTATGTATTTTTGACATTCCGCAAATCGACTGTACTTTGTAAACAATCAACATGGAAGCCGAAAGAAGGGAAAAAATTGTGCACAGTTATTTGGAAAATCCATTGTGGTCTGCATCTAGGCTAGCTAAACAGCTGAGATTGCCCAGAAATACCGTATGGCGCGTTATCAAACGGTATAAGGAAACATTGACGACGATTCGGAAGCCTCAAGCCAATCGTCGGAGTGGAACTGTCGACCGGAAACTGCGTGGTAAGATTTTGAAGACGATCAAGAGGAATCCCAATCTGTCGGACCGTGATTTGGCCAGAAAATTCGGTGCTGCCCATAGTACCGTGAGGAGAACTCGACTCCGGGGAGGAATCAAGTCGTATCGAGCTAGCAAACAGCCAAATCGGACCATAAAACAGAATAGTGTGGCCAAAATCCGTGCTCGGAAGCTATACGACCAGGTGCTGACCAAGTTCGACGGGTGTCTTCTGATGGACGATGAAACCTAGGAGACTCAAGGCAAAGGGAAAGGTTGTCAAAGACATCAATCAGATGAAGACCTGGTGGAATAAGATAGCTAAAACGATGGACGAAGAAGGTGTGCGCCGCCAAATGAGCCGTGTTACAGGAAAAATTCGAGAATTCCTTCGAAACCGTGACGAATAATTTTATCCGTATTTTTTCTTAAAAGTATGAAAAAAACGCTACATTTGTATAAAAAAAGATCTTGAATTCAATAATAAATAACTGAAATACAGGCAATTGTTTTTGTTCCAATTCTATCTGAAGCAAGCTTTAGCTTTATATGTAACGGTGGAAGTATTATGCGTTCTATTTCCACGAGGGGATCATTTTCAACGTTTTCTTTACCAACTGTGAAAATATCCTGTTTTGGCAAATTTTTTCGGACGTAGTGTTCCTTACGAGATCGACTGTCCCATTTGCACAAAAACATATATATTTTGTGTATCACTTTTGCCAGATAGTCAACATGGTAGCAATTTTAAGATCGGAACAAATTTACCCTTTTTATGAATTTTACTCCATACTGCACTTTCGTGATCTTCATCTTTCTGGGTCTGAGACGAACCGAAATGATTTCATAAGGGACGAATGGCCAGTTATTAGCGGCCCAAAATTGTATCAATACAATGACAATGGGTAGACATGGAAACCGGTAGCTGTCCGATTAGCTGGTCTTGCATGACTCTGTCCCCCATACCATAACCGGGCGGACTGCGGCGGGTGGACAAAGTTCTGTCCGAACCACCAGCTGAGAGCTCGTGTCGGAAAATGAAATCATTTCGGTTCATCTCGCGTGCTATATACTAGCGTTGATAGCATAGCCCTGAATGAAGAGAGACACGAACATACAGTACGAATCAAAATTCTACACGGTAATCTCAATTTACGCTCTTATGACTATAAAGTATGCTCTTTCGAGGGAAACTGGATAAAGGAGTATATTACTTTTACTCTCTTTAGCGTAAACTGAATGTACGTCAAAATGTGCATACGTTTTACTCCGTTTGAAAAGTAGAAAATGCATACGTTTTACTCCATTTTAAAAATTAAAAAATGCATACATTTTAGTCCTTTTGTAAAGTAAAACATGCATATTGCATGTTTTTTATTATTGAAAAATGAAAATCAATATTGCTAGAATATTGCTGAAAATGGCTCAGTTCCGTATTTCAAATTCGGAAGTGAAAAATATATCAATAGATTACACAGCCATGTTTATTAACTGAAAATAACAAAAATAACAAAAATATGTCTACAGGTTTTGCGCAGAAATTGACCCACGCATTTTTAGTCAAGAAGAAAATGGATATAGTTTTTGGGTCAGGAAGTACCAACATATCGGTCACAAGCTTAATGATTCGTCCCTAAAAATGTATCCCGAATAGCAGCATTCGGCCTCAGGGCATGGGAGACCTGTTTTGTTCCATACAGTGTTAAATATTTAACTTACCTGTCAATTGCGTCTGAATCCAACGTATTGGATAATTCCTCCATTTTTTACTGCGGCAGCCTAAAACAATTCCGGAACTTAAACACTGCGTTTATCAATCAAATGCCATTTAAAAATGACGTCAGCATCAAGTCACGGGCAGAGTTAATTTTCTTTTCTCAGTGGTGCCTACTTTTTACGAATTTTTCTGTCGCCGTTGAAAAGACTTGAAAAGGCGTAGAAAGTACTCTTCATGCGTGTATAAAAACTAGCCACGTTTTATCGTATAAACTATTATCTAGAAAATGTGCAAAATATAGCGTAAAGAGGAAACGGGCCTCAGTTATAAAATCAGACACCGGCAACAAAACAAAACATTTTTTTCCGCTGAGGGGTGTGGCTATTTCTGTATTCATCATGGAATAAAACTTAATGAAATCAAAAAAGAGGACAATTTGAACCATTTGTTACCAGTTTTTGAGGACCCGGATAGGCAAAACCATATTTTCAACCTGTTCAAACGGAGATTTGTATGGGAGCTAAAGCAGATCATTTTTAAGTGAAACATTGATCTACTTATACTAATTGCACCTAATTTTAATTTCAACTCAAAAATTTTGTAAGTTTTTTTGATCAAATGGGGTATGAATGAAGTCATTGTGTTCAGTTGAACGACAGTTATAAGCGTTCAAAAACCATTCACTTTAGCGTAACGCTCTCATTTTTTCAAAGTTTTGAAATGACACACGGCGAAATGACCTACCGACCAACTTCGATCTAGTCCGATTCCTCCGATTTCTCCGATTTAATTGTAAATTTGTACACACGTTTTACCCACGAAAGTAAGTTTTTTCCACTGATGCAAAAAAATTTTGCACTCAAGAGTCAGTTTTAAAAAGGGCGTAAGCATTTTGAATAGCACTTGAATTAATAATGTGTAGCTCGAAAACCTTTGGTTGTACAAAAAAACTGTCTGAAAACAAGTTGTGGTCCTATGTGAAATGGTTGTGAAAAACATATACACCGAAAAAAAAAAGATTTCGGAAAAAAAATCGAGAATTAACATTAAAGTTTACGTATCTTGTTTGTTTTTTATTTGTTGACTGTAAAAACTTGAATTTATATTGAACATTTTAGCGAAGACTCCAGGATGGAGAAAAAAGTTTCTAGAACATAAATTTTTTGTATATTTCTCAAAATCTTTATATATGCAGGAATAAACGTATTCTGAGGAGGGTGGAGAGATCTGAAGTGAAAAATTTGTCTCTAAGGTCACCTTTTAAAGCATTTTTTAAATCTCAACTAGGGAAGCGGTACCTATCTTGAGCTCAATAAGCAGACCTCTAGTGGAAATCGGTGAATATGCACTGAATGCCGAACACTAAGTACACAAGTTATTCACAATTTATTCGTCCACTTACCGTTAATCGCTTAGCAACGCACAAAACATTCGATTCTGATAATTTTCTTCCAATTTAATACGGAAAAGTTGCCACTGCTATGTACCTATTTTAATAATATCACGAAAAACATTAATCCCATCTGTGTACATATGTTAATCGTACTGATTTTAATCATGAAAAAATATAAACAAGTTAACGCTCTCCACTACTACACCTAAAATTAAATTTCTCGCATGAAGTAGATCATTTGACAGCACTTTTATTGTGTTGGATAGCCTGCATATAACCAAGACAAAATGAACGGGTTTGTTTGTTATTCTTCCCTGAGAATATTGACAACAAGACTCACCATAACGTTGGGCATAGAATGCTCTATGAATTGAACTAGTGTGCGTGTTGATGTGTATGCTATACAGTGTGTGAGCAGTGCCGCCAAATTCAACAGAGATGGAAACATATTATTAAATGTGGGATTTTATTTCTCGGTAAATATTGAAAAAATCTACCATTAGAAGCATGTTATTATTTCTTTAATCTATAGAAAAATAAAATAGTTTAACTTTGGGCGATTGGTAGCACTCTTACAAAACAGGTGATATTGATGTACTGCCAAACCCATTTCATTCGAATAAGAGTCATAATAAAATAGTTTGGCAACATCAAGCGATTACGTCGATTGTAAACACGGTTCAGAATAGGAGCAAGCGTATTTAAATTATTGTGAAAATTAATCCCATAGTTTTCTCGTATTTTATTACGTATTCGTAGATTCTCGTGTGGCTAGTGTAATAAGTGAAGTGTGATTTTTATGGTTTGTGCAATTACGCAACGAAAATGTGTGAGGATAAAGTGCAATTTAAGAGAAAACTTGGAGTCTGGCTCGGGTATATTCCCTAGTGCGGTTAGATCAATACGACGAATTTGTAGTGCAAAGGTAAGAAATTGTGTTGAAAATCTGACTGCTCATTATTTTTACGAAATTTAAGTCTCCGAAACGTTTTTGTAGCTTTTAATTATATTCAAGACCGAATTTTATTTGCCAGGATTATATATTTTTGGTTACTGCGCCCGTTTATTGGAGAAATTAAACATCTTTTTACGTTTGAAGTTGGATGACTGCAGAATGTGATGAATATATATACTATGGTGAACATAGGTTCCGCTTCCCTATTTCCAAAAAAAATTTTTTTTTTTTTGTGGCATAATTTCCCCCCAAAAAAAACCCCCTTTCATAAATTATTCCCGGTTCTCCCCCCCCCCAAAAAAAACTTTTTCGAAATACACAACTCACTCTTAGCCAGCAAGACGATTCTATAAACAGCATAAAAAATAGGGGAAAATGATTGAAAAAACTTTTCTGATATTTTAGTTTACTTGTAATTCCAATTTATTATGCGCATACTAAAGTACATATATGGTTTCTACATTTAAGTTCCCTTTCATTTTACATGTTTATATATACTATGAAGGCATGATGCTACAGGGCTGCAAAATGGTGAGTAGACATCTGGGATGGAGCGTGCGTCCCCGCAACATAGCTATGGTCCTCACAAGTTCCTACCTCATACTTCCACGGGTCAAGAGGTGACAAAGACCGCCAGCTAAGGGTTGCGAACTTAGCTGGTATTGCAGCCTGGGCACTGTTGTTCTTCTGACTTCAGCTAGATTGAGGAGGTGCGTGCTGAGCGTCTGTCCACCAAAGAGGTGCGGCTCAAATAGCGTCTGTCCTGGCATCCAGCGGTTGAGTAAGAAACGCTGTATCGCGTCAACTATACATTAGGTGGCAGCCGCACCAAGGCGCTGTAGGCAGCGTGACCCCGGTAAAGAAGCATACTAAAATCTTACCCTACCACGAAAAATGGAAGTATTCTTTATACGGTATATAATTTCAGATCATCCATGGAATTCCCAAGTACTGTATAATAATTTTGAATTGTTTTCTTCCCCCGTGGCTATGATAATGCAAGTCCGTCTACAATTGCAGCAGGATCAGCAGACATGCAGACATTACAAATATAATTGTTATTATCATTTTATTTTATAACATCTCTTCACAATATTGGATGGTTTTTTACATTGTTTTAGAGATATACGACAAATTCTACAAAAAAAAAAATCTTCGTCCAAAATAATTAATTCAAAAACTAACATTGCTTATGATCCTACATTTTCTATTTTACAGACATTAAGAATCATTTATGGGCCCAGTAGGAAAAAAGAGTTGTCGAAGAATTTCCTGTCATTTATTTTTAATTTTTTTTCGTTTGGATTCAATTTATTTATTGAGTTTCCGTTTTTGGGCAGTAATCATACTCATATGAAATTGATTTCGCATAATTGTTTGCTTAAATTTTCTTTGCTTTTTTGCTAGGCTGTCAGATGATCAATTTTATTTCACTATCTCACGTTGGAATTTTCGCTATTTTAGAGTTTCAATCATCTAACATCGCAGCGGAAGAGACAAATAGCGGCATTTAATTATTATATGTACATTATGTAGTATTTCTTTACAACATCGTATTATTTCCATCATACAATGTTCATACAACAAACCTGATTTAGGCGGTATCTAGCTTAAACACGAAACATACCATAAATTAATGACATCTAGCATTGCATATATATCCAGTCCAGAAAATTACAGCTGTGGTAGGCTTTTGAAAATTACAGAATCAGTGGTAGACTTTTGCACTTATTGCTGAATGTATTTTTCATTTCCGGTTTGCAAATGGACTTTTTACCAATTCTGAGCTGATCTGATTCATGCAGCGCTGTGTGCCATTTGGCTAGTGTTTGATTTTACATTTCAGTCTTTGTCATTACTTCATCATAACTTACAATATCATTATATTTGGAAATATTGTTTTATTGATTTTACTTCATAGATGATTTAAACATTTCTTCTTGTTTTTTTTTGCCCATTTATCTTTAACTCCCTTCCAGTTAAATCTTCCCATTTCTAACTCGGTAGCAATAACTGTTAGGTCAGCAAAAATAAAAGCAGATTGCTGTTATAAAATCAGAATCATGTAGCAAATAGTGACCATGGCAACAGTAAATTTAAATGTATAAATGTTAGTTTTGTAAACTTTCAATAGATTTAACAAACTTTTTCAGGATACCTCAAATCAAGATTTTGATGAAATGCTGCTATCGCTGAAAACGAACGAAAACGTGCTTAAGCGCGAACCACAGAACTCTACACTTTAACATTTTACAATATTTCTTGCATTTCAGGATCAACCGAATGAAGATCATTTATTATATGCACGAATGCTTGTAGTATTTTTCATTTACATAAATATATACACCATTATATAAATATTTCATGGGAATGGGAGGGACCATCAGGGCACCCGATTGAAGCACTCTGGATGGGGAGAGTGGGAATGCCAACTCCCCATTGCTAACAGTTTGTGAATAGAGGGCGGGCTCTTCTCTCCGCCCATTAAGGCATCCTCATGTTAAATAGCTTTCTCGTTTGACCAATTGTTCAATCTTGTTGTTGGAGGGAGATTTTTTATATCCCTGTGGATACGTATAAGTGATGTTGCATATCGATCCACCCAACCCCTTTTTGGCCCTTCATACAACGGCATGATTAGGATAATCAGTGGTTATTAAAGCTTGATCAAGTCTAACAGAGGGGAGAGCCCATTGCTGTCGGACTTAGTTTCCGTGCTACAATGGGTGGTAGTACATATCATACATCAGTCTCCATCATTTAAAAACATTTTGGCCTATATCTATGATCTCAACCCGGAACAAAAGAGTGATATTTTTGTATACCAGTAATCATTTTAGTTTGCTGAAAGATATTGCTCCATTCTGTAACTCCCTGTCCATAGTCTTCATAAGATACATAACAAAATGACATATTCGTTAAGCAATCATTATTTTTCTGATTAGCCCAATCATATAATTCTTTTGCATTTGTTATTAGGTGTTCATGTCCTTTAGCTATACAAGCGTTTCTTGCCATTCATTTTAATGTGCCACCAATTGCATCGCATGGCTCCTTGCCATGGGAACTAGCGTCAGCATCTACGCTATATTTTGATTTGAATTTACAAAGGCTTGCCATTTTTTTCCTATTTTTATATTGGAATAGCTCCATCAGACATAAATGTCGCTCTCTTCAACTGCGTTAGTTTGTTTTTCAAAAAGCTCATTAGTTTTGAAATAAATACCTGAACCGCTATTGTGTCATGTTCAAGTACTTCCAATATAACGATAAAGCTAAGATTCTTAAGCGCTCCTGATTCGACACAGTAAATAAAAAAGGGATGAATAGAGGCTTGGTAATTATTCCAATAACTACTTTGAACGGCATCTTAAAGAAAAAATGTAAAATTTTTGGAAAAATCACACACTATGACAACTTCGCCATTGCTTAAATTATTTTTCGTGTGTCTCAAAAACGAGGATTGTTCGGTTTTGATATAATCATGGATGACCAATTTTTCAAACTTTTCGGTAAAATATGATACAAATTCATCAACTGGTTGTAAGAGGGTCGCTAGATTACACCGGTCTGTTGAATCCTTTGTTCGAAAGATATTTCAAATGCATTACATTCCTCCAGTTCCTTGAAAAAGTTATTTTCAAATGCTAACTGGCTTGGACAATTTTCACATTCACGGAGATAACAATATTTCGATCTTGACGATGTGTTGCATAGTAGTTGTTCACAGTAAAATTTCAATTCAATATTCTCGTGAATGGTACAGACACAAATATTATGAGAACCTGAGCTGCCAAGTAATTTACATTGCTTTGGCTTTAAAGCTGCAAACGAACTGACGCCAATATTGGTCTCACTAATCTCTTTGAAGCCATTATAAGCCTCACGAAGTGAACACATCAAAAGTCTTTTTTGCACATGCTGTCGCTTACCATCTTTTCTGACTGAAACGAGGTCCCGTAGTCCTGGCATGGCTTTGCTTATCTGGTCACTGTCGTAAAACTCCAATATCTCATTTTTACTTCCGACGTCAAACCGCTTCCTATCCTTTCGTTGGGGGTAGCCAATTCTCCTTTGACTTCCGCTATGCGACGAGCCTGCTTCACAAAGTATTCGTGTGTGTGTGTTAAACTGTTCCATGACCGTTTGATTATTCCAAGATTTTGGTAAAACTGATAGTATCCTTATTTGGTCTGCTCTTGAACATTCTTTTTTTTTTATTTTTTTTTTATTTTACGTCGGCCTATTTTCTCATATGGTGACAATCACCGACGCCAGGAAGACGACTCCACAGCCTGGACCCTACCTAACGACTCATGAATATGAGCCGGGACCAACGGCTTCTTCCCTTCCGAAGGAAGACGTGACCAGATTTTTTCGCCTCAGAAAAACCACCGACGTCGACTGGGATTGAACCCAGACCCACTGGGGTGCCAAGTAGCAGTCACGCTTACCACTACACCAACGACGCCGGCTCTTGAACATTCTGGCGCAGCAAATTTTTCTTTCAACAGAAATATTATCTCGTCAAAGTCAGCCGCCTTTCGTTTCAACAAATCCAGGTCATCTTCCTTTTCTATTCCGAAAATGTTTTTTTTAAACCGTCAGTAATATTCAAATATTTTCTCCGACGATAGTGAACCTGCTTCTGTTTTGATGTTGATACCGGTGAAACGTTGATTCCAGGTATACCATTGTTAAACAACTCGATATTTTGCTCTCTGGAAAATTCCTGTTGCAATCTTTCTTGAGAAGATGATGTGATCGATGTAGCCGAAGGTATTTCCTCCATAGCGTACCTTGATGTAGATGGTAGAAGCTCCGGAACGGGGTTGTGTTGGTGTTCATCGATATCATACTCAGTTTCTGCGTGTTTCACTTTGTTTAAATGTAATCGACACGATTCACAGATTGATAAAGACGTATCCAACGGAATTCGGCAGTTCATTAATATTAGCCCTTGAAAAATGTTTTCGTTTAATTTACGAAGCTTTACCGAGCACCGTGTTTTAGGGTTTGCAACACTTCACCTTATTGAATTCAATTTTGAAATTATTATTAAACACTCAAAACAAATTTGTTACAGATGCTTTCCGAGAAGTGGAACGAATTTATATACCAAGTACAGGAAATTTTAGATTACTAGGTATACTATCGGCAATACCCAGCAGCGGGCTACCCAACGGACGAGTTTTCAAGCTACTGAGAGCCTTTCATGCTACCTAAAATTCAGGCAGACAGTAAGTTGGTCCAACATTTGAACAAAACAGATTATAAACTGTAGAGGACCCATAGCGCTGACGTCGTTGGTAAAATATATTTTCCTGGTTTTTATGTGGTGTATATGTGACAGTTATGTACCCGGCATTTTCGCGTGTGGGTCCTCGCTTAGCTCAGTCGGTAAAGGCGCAGCTTCACAGCAACACCATGCTGGAGGTGGCTGGGTTCGATTCCCGGTCTGGTCTAGGAACTTTTCGTTAAGGAAAATTTCTCGACTCCCTGGGCATAGCGTATGATTGTACTTGCCACACAATCATACTTATGCAAAAATGGTACTTGGCATCGAAAGCTCTCAATTAATAACTGTGGAAGTGCATTTAGAACACTAAGTTGAGAGCAAGCAATAAGCTAATTGTGAAAGCAATAAGCTTGAAATGCTAAATAAGAAGAAGATGTTCGCGTGTGAGAACAAGACGAACTGTAGCGCTATGCATCCTCTATAGTTTATAATCTTTTTTTAGTTCCTTGGTTATCGAGATTTTCAGCCATGGGCTGGTTCATCTCCCGTCGTAGTCACTCAAATACCTTTTCAGTATTTTCGTAACTTGTCCGGGGTGAGATTAGAACTCGTGACTTTGGCGTGAGATGTATGGGTGTAAACCACTACTGTTTTATTTGAACCGTTCATTCAATCATCTTGCGGTCAAGGAGAGAGTAGCGTAACTCTTGTTGTTGGAGAATCTAGAAAAATTATGAAAAGGTAGTATTTTCGAAAATTATTCGAGTATGATAAAATTAAATCGCAAATTAAATCAAATATCCTTAAGTCTTCGCTTAAACGTGCGTAATAACTTTAAGTTTGGACAGTAAAAAAATAAAAAAATCAAAAATTTATTTTTTGAGATATTTAAATTTTCATGTTAATTGTAACCAAAGCTTTTCGAGCTACAAATTACTAATTGAAGCGCTATTAAAAATGCCTACGCCCTTTTTAAAACTGAATATTGAGTCACAAAAATCCACGTTAGCACGGAAAATGCTCAGTCTCCTAAGCCAAACGCGTATGCAAAGTTTCATTCAAATAAAAAAATATCGAAAATAATTTTCCACATTTCCAGGTCATTTCGTCTGGAAACGCTCGTATAGAAAAGAGAAACGTGCAAAAGTTTGAGTCACAAAAATCCACGTTAGCACGGAAAATGCTCAGTCTCCTAAGCCAAACGCGTATGCAAAGTTTCATTCAAATAAAAAAATATCGAAAATAAAAATATCGAAAATAATTCCAATTCCAGGTCTGTCCAAAATAATCAGTTCATCAGTCGTTTGTTCCCCGCCTTTAAAAAGAAATTACTACCGAAAAGAGTTATAGAATAGTTAAGTTAGAAAAAAAAGTTGCCAGGAAGTTTTTAAGAAGAAAACCCGAATAGGAATCAAATATTTTCGTCAACTAAACTCCATTCACCGGAGGAGAGTTCTGGGACGATGGGACAGCATGGAAGTCATTAGGGGATTCCAGACGCAGATGACCTGTGGATTTTTAATGATACCTTTAAATAACTCATAATAAAAAACAACATAATATGCCGTAGTAAGATCGAAACAAATTTGGGGGATGATAAACGTTATAAACAGATAAAACATGGAATACAAAATGTGTTAAGTATAAGAGGCACATGGGTTTGATCATGAATATTTATTGCTTTTTTATAGAAACAATTTTTAAATAAACATTAACATGTTGTTTATACGTGCATGAAGTAAGATATTGTTTTTCATTTAATTTTTATAATTAAGTTTAAACAAATTCTTTATATTTTTATTAACCTACTACTCACATGACATTTTTTTACGATTTAAATTTATCATATCTTACATATCAACTAAAAAAATGCTCTCGTTTTTTGTTCTAATCCTACTTTTAGGTCCATAGTAACGATTAAGCGTTGGTGTTGGGAGAATTTCGCAAGTATTGGGCTTGTCATCATCGAACATTATTAAATAATATAGGTATTCAAACAAAATATTTATTTTTGCTTTTACTTTACCATAGATTATTGATTTGAGGGTAATACATTATAATAACTCACTTATAACTCATGAATAAGAGATTGTTTGATTATCAAAGAAGAAATTGCTCTCGTTCTTGCTCTGATCCTGGTTCTTGCTTTGAAGTATTGTTTTTCAAAATAGAATTTCTGCGATGCACTTGACTATTGCTGTTGGAGCTTGTTTGACTTTTGCGCACACTGGATATACGATGTTCTGTGGAGTATATTGCTGATATGGAGACTGATACGCGTAGCACAGAAAACAATAATATCAATGATCCGCCTACGAAAAGTGCATAATATACAATTCGATCGAATATTCGGAGATAATTGAGGTAAAACAGAAACCGATTCCTCAGTGCTTTTGGTAGTTGGAGCATCGTCTGAAAATCCATGATTCAATTAACAATTTACTAATGCGAACCACTACTTAAAAATTACTTATAAATATACTAAAATATACCCTGCCCCCTCACATACGGGGAAACACAATGGTGAGCTGACGATTTGGAAGGAGCCCGAAATTAGCTCTGGCCCTCACAAGTTCTTATCTCACACCTCCACGAGTCATATGATCACAAACGCCTTCCAGCTGAAATATCTGAAGCATGGAGACGCTGTTTGGTGAAGCATGGGCTATGTTGTCAGTCCGACGATAGCAAAGTGACAACGTCCGCGTGATGGACATAGCAAACAGAGAAACGAACGTGTTCGCAAGAAGCAGGAAGAAGCAAGCTCTAAGAAGGGAAAATTTTTACGAATGTTCCAACCTTATTTTCCATATTCTGGTGTAATTGTGATCATTCATAACATATAAAAATGGCATTAAACGTAAATCACCTGCATGAATTCGTTGAATTATATAAAACGATTAAATTCTATGATTAATTGATGAACTCCAATGCCCTTGATTTTTAAATATGATTGAACTCTAGAGTTTTGTGGATCGTTGCCACGCCTCATTTTGGAAAACACAAATCATTCCAAAAAAGTAGCACGATAAAAATATATGCTATGTATCGTCAAATGAAACGGCTCACAACTTTACGTGTCAGATAGGAGTTCTGCAGATAGAGATTTCGAACACACAAGTTAGTGTAGGGGATCAGGCAACTTTTCTGCTAGAGTATTGTTGTTGCGGAGAAAACTACCTACTGCTCGACCCGCAGGAAGTGAGAAAATCCCGAAGGCGCGCAAATCATATGATACGCACGTCATCGATGGCCTGATGATCGTATGATGATTTGTAACTACCTAGATTCAAGGCTCTTGTATCCTGGGAAGAGAAGAAGATTGGTATATTTAAAAGTTCAGCAAGCGCGAATCAAACCCGTCATATTTACCGGAAGTATTAGTGGAAGAGTAATAGGACAGTTGAAAGTTTAAATTTACCCTCCGGTTGATTTCTCATATAAAACGTTAGGAGGGCTAAGCCCTAAGTATGACTTAACTCGCCAGGAACAATTTTATACAGTGCACAAAGTAGTGACCACGTGGCGGTATACTGGATTTCCTTATCATTAAATTGAGGCCAGTTATTAAACCCAGTGTGCCGAGAGGTCGTCTTCCGGTTTTAAAGTTTTAGTCGACACGGAGTTCTTCACAGCTGAAGGTAGAGTGAAGGTTGGGTGGTCGGCGTGCTCACTGAAAGCCATCCCTCGGCTTCGGAAATCAGGCGAGAAACTGCAAGGGCTCTGACAGATCTAATCTGTGCAGGAAATGCGGTGAGAAGGGTCATATAGCTAAAGACACACAAATAAATGTCAATTGTAGCAACGTTGCACAACAACTGTTTTGGCAGTCGACAACGGAAACAAAGTGTGTTGCCACAATCGTTGCAGAGCCTTATCGAGTTCCTCTCGATAACGGATAAGTGACGGGTGGTGCAAGAATGGCAGCAACACTAGTTATGATTCCAGATTTTCCATTCAAGAAATAGTTTCGAAGTACAGACTACTGGAAGCTCTACCAAAGCAGGAAGTTGAGTTGTCCAACGAGGCAAATTATGTCAGCTCTTCAGCGAAACTGGCGTGAGGATCAAGCAATCAGGATCAGTTCAATGAAACAGCAGATATTTGGCCTTGGAGGATGTTTCATCGTCGGGGAACTCCATGTCGGTGTAAGGAAAATCTGCCCCTGGGGACTGGTCAAATTGACTGCAACAGATAAGAGTGAAGAGGCTCCCGTGATCCGATAGCGGAAGAATTTCCACTGTTGGGAAATTCTTCGTCAGCGTAGGATAGATTCATCGTAGAGGACTACTCTAATCAATTTTGTCGAGGGTGGGAGGAGAGTGACAGCAAAATGGCTCAGCAAACGAGTAGGAGTTAAGGGTCACATGGAGAAACAGATAGCAGTAATCCCGCTTTAAGTTATCAGAGCTGCAGCGCAAATGGGGAGAAGTTCAGTAGTCCAGCAACGTCGGTGCACAGAGCAGAAAAAAGTGTCCCACAAGGGTGGTATGAAAGAGAGCATGCCATGGGCAGCATCGGCTACTCCATATCGGTACGCGTCTCGATTAGTACGCATACCGGCTTCTAACAGCAAAATATTGCTTGACACCACCCAAATTAGTCACTCCGCCAATTGTCTAGGGGGGAGAAAGTTAGCAAAGAGTAGGGATTGTTGTTAGAGATTAGGCACGAAAACGAGTCCCACTGGACTGCAACGGAATATTATACTTTCATAAGAAAGATGGGAAATACCGTTTTCTTCCAGAAAATTCCCTGCTTGGCGATGAGTTTAATTGCAAAGTCATTACCTTGCCACAATCTTTCAAATATTCAAAAGCCTTACTGCCGTTTTATGCATAATTGTCCCATGCTCTATGGGGTTTCCTGTATACATGGGACAGTTATGCTTAGAACGGCAGCTTACTAGTCTACCTGATTATGTTTACATTAAGTTTTCAATATGCTAAATATGCTGTGTACAAAGTATCATTGACTCGAGACGGCCGCGAGTAATCGGTTCTATTCCCCTAACTTAAGTTTTAAGATAACTGATGTACATAAATATGAAAACTTGGCTCTGTAAAGTTGATTCGATTGAGCCTGTACAAATAAATTAGATATAATAAAAAAAAGTATCATTGCGCAAAATTATGAGCTTAAATTTGATTAAATATGTTAAAAAAAAGTGATACAATCAATAGAATACTCACTATTTCAAACCATAAGGTAGGTATCACTACATTGGAAAACCGCTCACATTCTGCCATATTCGTGATATCTCCCATTGCCATGTTGATTTGGAACTTCACTGAGAGTTTCAAAGGCAACCCGGACATCTAAAATAAAAATTAAACAATTACAAGAACTCAATATATATGGGGTGAATTTGTTCGGAATAACTGGTACAACTTTACAGGAGAGATACAGTTTGTTCTCCTCCTCTTAAAAACTAGGCATGTGAGATTCAGCCATTTTTTTAACAGCATATTTGAACATGCTAACGCGACATGTTAAGAAACACTAAAGATATTTCATCTCAATACTTTACTTCCTACAAATTGAGTAAGAGGAAGTTATGACCAATTAATGAAATTGAGCACATGTTTTCGAATAGTCCATCCCAACATACCAGTGAGCAATGCTCGTTCAAAGGCACTTTGGTACACATTCAATATCAATTTCAGCCAAAAAGACGATAATTTTTCAATTCTCCAGTACATTAAACTATGACAGTAAAAGAAAACATCCCTTGCGCACAAAACAACAGCCTACCCTTTGCAACAAAAAGACGTTTTTTATTGCATCAATAATAATATTTGTGTACTTAATTATTGCATCAATAATAATAATGTTTCTTCTGCGTTTGTCATGATTCGTAATACAATAAATCAAGCCAAACATTTCATCCTATGTAACACGTGTGTCAAATCGAGAAAAATAGAATTGAAAATTTAAATTTGTTTAAACTTTATCATGTTATCTTTAATTTTTGCATGGTTTTCAACGTAAAACGTCGTCAATATTACAAAGAAAATTTTGGTTTTGAAGTTTACGATGATAGTCGTTGTATAATTGATACATTTTTTACTTAGGACCTATTTACATTTACATTTACATTTGTAGATTGGACCTGTGAGATTGGTCTTTTGCCAAGTTAGAATGTACATTGGACTTTTTTGATTGCGATAAGAACTAATAGAATAACGTTCACATTAGCTCCCTTTTAACTTTATTTTTGTACTCTTACCGCCTCATCTTTGCAATTAGCAAACATTCAATTAAAAAATAGTCTATTACATTAGAGAAACCCCGGGAACTGGCTACACATTTATTCAATCGGATTATTGTAACAGGTGCACGAGTTACGAGAAATACTTGTGTGAAATACTTAGCGTAAACAGCAAGACTATATAGGGTTAGTGTACCAACTGTATGACCTGATGCTAGTTTTAGACCCACGTTTATAAAATTAAAACTGCTGGTTTACATATCACGCAAATCATTATTTTTATACTTAAGTATCTTGAGGGATCTCCTAGGAGTATGTGCATAACAATGGCAATTTGTATTTCACCCAGCAAATAGGTTTGAAAATGGGCATAAAAAATGTGTGAAGTTTTCGTAAAAAAAGGATAAAAACTAGCTTACCGTGCAATAACGGACCAACGCATCTGATGTTGTTATTTGTATGCCTGCTGCAACGCAGCAAAGCTTAAATTGGAAAATAAGATGCATTGATCCTTTATTTATTAAGATTTGTGCCGATTTGTGCGATTTCCGAATGAATAAATATGTAGCCAGATGTTGGAGCTACTGTTTGCTTATTGCAAGAATTAGAGGGCACAATAGTACAAAAATAAAGCTAATAAAGAACTAATGCGAGCATTATTTTCTAGTGCATACCGCAATCACAATAGTCCAATGTACATTCTAATTTGACAAAAGACCAATCTAACAGGTCCAATCTAAAAAAGGAAATGCAAAAGGTCCTAAGTAACAAACGTATCAATTACACGCCTAGAATCACCATAAACACTACAGGCAACATTTTCTTTTTAATCCTGATGACGTTTTACGTTGAAAACCATACAAAAATTAAAGATTACTGGATGAAGTTGCAACTACAATTTGAAAAAAAAAATACATAAATTAAAATTTTCAATCCTTTTTTTCGATTTGACATTCATTTTCATTCTTTGAATAATCAGAACACGCGTTTTTAGGAGACACAGTGTACCTAGGTCCTATTTTAGACAAACATTGTACATCGGACAAGCGGCTGACAAAAGTCCCATGTACAGAGCTGTGCAATATTAGACGTAAGATACATTGGACGTTTTTTTATCGGGTCGTATTTTCAATTTTTTTTATCTTAAAGCATAATTTCAAAATGATTCATGGAAAAGTAATGGCTTTCTATCCAAATCGATATTCAACTCGATTTTGTTTATCTTGTAACTGAGGACCTAATTCAGTGTTTGGCTTTGTGGTATTCTATAATAAGTGAGCAGAATGATCTTGATGAGGGGATTTTATTAGTTTATAGCATAGAGGTAGTGTGAGCACATCGGTGGGGATGCGTGTCTGCACTGGCTATGCTTGACTGGAACTGCCTGTCCGAACGCCAGGCTTGCTATGGCTCGGGTATTGTTCACCACATCTTCCGTTTTCTCTCAGATCATGGTTGACCGATGATGTAATCTTGCTGCCAGGTTGGTCGGCACATCAGCTGAGGGGGGCGAATTGGCTGCACCGTTTCCTGTTCTTGTTGATAAGTTGGGTTGTTAATTATGCCATCCACGCCAGTTGATGATGGCCCTTCATTATGGACTGCTTGTGTAGGAATTTTCTTGAGATGAGCCGTGTTTCTTTCCAGGACGCTGCCGGACACAGGATTGCGAATCTTCACGTGGTTTCCCTTCTTCTCCATGATATCATATTCCGTTCTACCAAATGTTGTGGTAAGTTTCCCAGCGGATATTAGATTCTGTAACAAGACGCGATCTCCTTTTTCGATTTCCGAAGGTTTCGCATGGCGCCTGAGGTCTTCTCTTTCTTTCCCTCTGTACTTTAAAACAGCATCTCTATCTTGAGATTCGGAACTTATGGGTGGTGCTGCTTCTATGTCGCTTATTGACGGAATTTTGGACCTGATCAGGCGATTTTGCAATAAAACGGACGGCGCCTTACCTGTGATGGAATGTGCAGTAGTGTTGTACATCATAAGGTACTGAAGCAAATCTGTGTTCCAGTCACGATATAATGAATGACTGATTTTGAGCCTCTTTAGTGGCGAACTGTTCTGCCTCTCAACTTCCCCGTTTGCCTGCGGCCAGTATGAAGCTGTGTGGTTCAGTGTTACGTTTCTTGAGCGGAAATAGTCTTCAAACTCAGTACTTACGAATTGTCGACCGTTATCTAAAGTGATCGTTCTCGGATAGCCTAGACGCACAAAAATTGGTTCGATTCGCTTAATGGTTTCCTCTGAGGTGATTTTCTTCATGATGTACACTTCTTTGTACCGGCTGTAATAGTCGACAATCACCAGAAGGTGTTCGTTTGACGGCAGGGGTCCTAGAAAGTCCATTGCTACGTCTACCCATGGCTATTTTGGCATAAACGACGGCGCGTTGGTTCGGGTGCGGAGGGTCTACTGACTAGTCGGCATCCTTCACAGCTTTTAACAGTTTTCCTCGCATCTTCATTCATTCCAGGCCACCAAACTTTATCACGTAGGTGCGTTATCATTAATGTCTCATCCGGATGTCCTCCGTGAGCAAGCTCCAACATTCTCGTACGTAGAATTTGGGGAATGACGATTCTACATCCGCGGATTACGTAGCCTTCAAGAAGGGTGAGATAGTTTTGGAAGGGCACGTACTTCTTAGCGCCGTTTTTAACTGCTTCATCCGCCCAGTCCGAGGTCAACAGGGCATCTTTAAGAAGAAGTAATTCGGGGTCTGTATCGAGGGCATTCTTGATTTCTGAAACATCAATGGCCACGGATTCTGTGATTGCGTTGATGTAAATCTGGTCATCGCAACTGTCTATGTCTCCATCATTTGCCGTTACAGATAGACGTGATAGCGGATCTGCAACGTTTTGTTTACCGGGCTTATATACAATCCTAAATTTGAATGGTTGCAATCTGAGCACCCGAGGGCGAGTGTCTGGCTTGACGGTGCGTAGCGTGGGCGAATTGTTATTGTTAATCTCGTTAGATTTATCAGTGTCAATGGCATTGATCCTTGGTGTTTTGTACCGACGGTGCTCTTGGTGATCAGACGACAATTTGCGCTTCCTTGGTACCGATCTTTCAAAGCTTCTTTTATTGGAATCGAAACGGCACTTTTTAGCGAAATGTCCGAGGCAGTTGCAGTTGTGGCACTTAACGTTCTTGGCAGGGCACTGTTCTTCGGGCTTAAATAGTTTATTGCCACACCTGCCACACTCTGCTAGTTGATGATTTTGCGTCCGACGTGATTTGTTATCACTATCTGTGGATATTTTATTCACGAATGTGTTACCACGACTGGTCTCCATGTTGATCGTGTCGGGAGAATGCTGGCTTAGTTCACGAATCTGATGCTGAATGGACAGGTGAGTATTGACAAGGTTTGTTAAATCGTCCATGTTGATGTTTGGTTTCTCCAGTATTTTCCGTCGAAGATCCGATGGCGCAAGCAAGACAATCTTGTCGATTACTGCAGCGTCTCTACTTTCTCTTTCCGTAGTTCCGAATTGGCACTTTTTGGCCAAAACTTGGGCACGGAGTGAAAACTTGTCTAGCGTTTCTCCAGCGAGTGGTTTTTGAGTCCAGAATGAGTGTCTCTCGAAGGTGTCATGTAGTTTTGGAGCAAAGTAGTTGTCCAGTTGTCGTATCACGTCGTCAAAAACATCCTCTGAGTCTACGTCGGTTCCGTGGCTAAACTTGGGCAAAATTTCGTAGACTCGTTGTAGTTGACGACCAGCAACGGCCAGGAAAATGTGCTTAAGCTTCTTCTTCTTCTTCTTGCTCATAGCGGCTGCGATGTACTCAAATTGCTTCTTGTAGTCGAACAATTTTTGCCTTAGTTCCGTTATTGGAACATTGTCGCATTCAAATGGCGGTAGCTTGAGCAGGTGATCTTCCATCTGTGTGAAATTATTCAATGAGTTGTTAATAACGTTTCATTTAAATAGTACTATTTTTGTTTTAAACATTGGGAAGGTTCCGGTCACACGATAGAACGTATTCACGCATGGTAGAACGTATTCGTTTGTTTTCTTGTTTTACATTGCTATCAGCAACCACTGCATCTCTTTTTTTTGAGTTCTCTTCTACGGCAAACTTTATTTACAGCCTGACCCAATGGATGGTATCCGTTGCTGAAACAGGCTTCCTTTGTGGACTCAACAGATCGTATCCGTTACTACAAGTTTCCTTCTAAGGCAAACTTTCTGTACGGTCTTACCCAACGGATCGTATCCGCTGCTGAAATAAGTTTCCTTCTAAGGTGAACTTTCCTTACGGACTCAACAGATCATATCCGTTGCTACAAGTTTCCTTCTAAGGCAAACTTTCTTTACGGCCTGACCTGACGGATCGTATCCGCCGGCGAACTTTTCATGGCCTGATCCGACAGATCATGTCTGTCGCTAAGGCAACCGCTTGTTTGGAAATGTAAATTTTCCAGAATGGTTTCCCAACTTTTGCGAGAATTGCTGATTGGTTTTACTTACATTCTTATGACCCTTAATATGCAGCGTGGTTCTTCTCGTCGTCAGAATATGTGGTATTCTATAATTAGTGAGCAGAATGATCTTGCTGAGGGGATTTTATTAGTTTATAGCATAGAGGTAGTGTGAGCATATCGGTGGGGACGCGTGTCTGCACTAGCTATGCTTGACTGGAACTGCCTGTCCGAACGCCAGGCTTGCTATGGCTCGGGTATTGTTCCCCACAGGCTTGAAATGTCTTCTAAAATTAAAAACATTGTTTTTAATGACCTTGCTGACAGCTTATGTTAGAACAATAAAAACAGGCAGACATTTAATTCTGCTCCTTAGTCATAATCAATGTCTTCTTGATTCTACGTCAAATCTAATTTGTTTTACAAAACTTTTCTTTACGTATAGATCCCCTGTAAAAGGAATCTTGTCAATGTTGAATACCTGCTATCGAGCAGTAACGACTGTAACGTTTATCGACTCGATCAGAGCTATTGAATGTAGATGTCAATCGAATGACTTCACTTTTTCGATTTGGACCTCCTTCTAACCAGTTTTTTTAATTATTAAAGAAGATTAACTTATCCTAATAAATTAGGAACTCAACAGTGGCGACGAGGAGAATAGTTTTTTTTTACCATCGGTAAAGTTTAATCGTGTGAGCAGATTTATTGCAATCTATTGTGCACAAGTTATCGTGGCATCCAGTTACACGGTGAAATAATTTCCAGCAACTACTAAGCACGCTGTTTTAGTGGATCTGGTTCAGGGTGTTTGTAAGTCGCACAATTATTTGATTGGGTTAATCATTAAATAGTGACAAATACTAACCAGTGCTAATCAATTGTTACTAAACCGTCTAAATACCATAATTAGACGCTATTCTGTACCAATCATTTTACTGTTTAAGGTTATAGACTGGAACTTGAGCCACAAAGGCAAATCGGCTACAGCAAGCAATAAATATAATAGACTCAAAGGATACTATTGTTTCGCAACGATTAACTATTTACTTTCCAATTCAAATAGGCTTCCAATCAAGTGCTCCAAACGGGTAAGACCACCTAGAGTTTGGTTCTGTTCCTTTTTCTGCCCATCGCTTCTTAAACAACATCTACTGAAAGGTAGAATGAAAGTCAAGCTGTGTACGGCAAAGGTCGACAGTATCAACAATTCCGGTAAGCCTATTCCATTTTTTCTATTATTCCTATTGGGTTATCGCTGATCAGATTTATTACACTAGATTTCAAATAACATGGCTCAAATAATATTTCCTTAACTATTGAACCATACCGTAAAGGTAATTCTTTTGCCGATTGGGTTGAACGTCTCGGTTATTTCTTTGAAGTGAACAATGTAGCAGATGAAATGAAAAAAAAAACACATTTTATAACAATGAGTGGTCCCACAGTATTTACTGAGCTCAAAATGCTTCAAACTGCAAAATATGAGACGCGATGCAGTGCATTTTGTAGACGAATCTAAAGAAGAGGACTTAGGACAATCCAACTAAGACCTTTGTGAACGATTGCAGTATTTGAAAACGGATGACGACGATAATGACAATTCAGGTAAATTGAAGTGTATGGTGATGTGATGGTGGTGAAATTAACGATCTCTGTTTTGTACAGGTTGAAATTGAGGGAAAACTAACAAAAATAGAGATTGATTGTGGGTCGTCCGTAGCAGTGATGGGTAAACATCAATATCTTTTGCACTTTAAGACTCCATTGAGGAAAAGTGATAAGCAATTGGTAGTTGTGAACGGTTCCAAATTGAATGTCGAAGGTGAAACAGATGTTGTTAAATTCAGAGGCAAAGTTACACGACTGCAGCTATTAGTACTAGGAGGCAGCTGTGTGTTTTTGCCATTATTAGTGAGAACTTGGTTGAATGTATTTTTATGCACGCGAGTACTTCCAAGGTAATTGAGAGATCGGCAGTTCCACGTCCCGAGTTTCCAATCGTTAGTCCGTTTTCGTAGCCTAGGTCCATGCCGATTGTTCCGGTTTGACTATTGAGATTGTTCCTATTCTGGTTACCGGACTGGTCTTTGAACTGACCTGGTGGACGTTTTTGCTGCTTAGACTTAGTTTCGACCTGTGTTTTCCTGGGTTTCTATTGTCTGTACCGACTTTTCGATGCCAAACAGTTTGTTGTACGCCGAGAAGTTAAGAGCATCTAACTTCTGTCCGGCGGCTACGAGTTTCTCGAGATTGAGGATGGGAATGAAAGTCATTTGACGTTTGTTGTCGATTCGCATGTTCTGTTGTAGGATTTGGACCTTCTCGTGGTCCGGTATTTGTATATACATACTCCGAAACAACTTTTCCATTTCGAAATAGTATTCGTGAAAAGATTCCTGCTTTTGCTGCCGTCTTTGGTAAATCTTTATTTTGATTAAAGCATCCAGATCCGGATGCATGTAAGTTCGACGCAACTCGAATACTAAATGCTCCCAATTCATCAAACGGCCTCTCGTTCGCTGAGTCATGTATCACTTCAAAGCGAACCGGTAAACAGATGTCTGGCAGACTCGAACAACTCCTCCGTAAAGACATACTCAGCAAGTGAAAGTGCTTGGACAAGCTCAAGGAACTCGTTAAGTATCAAGCCCTGATCATCCCCACTATACTTGCTAATATTCCATTCGGATACCGGCAAAGTATGGTGACGTTGAAACGGAGCTTGATAATGAACTTGTTGAAATTGGTTTTGGAAAGGAAGTGAATGACTAGCTGGGTACGCCGCTCGCGTGTACTGTGGGTTTTGTGACTGTTGGAAGTGCGAATAAGTATTCATGGGAGGCATCGTATGGCTTTGGTTTCATGGCACTCGAGAAGAACCCGAGTTTGGAGCTGCGAACATGCGATGCGGATCAGACTGGGATGGAATCGCTGTTCAATAGGATGAAAACTAGGAAAATTAAATTTTTGAAAGATACAAAGTCTTCATTAAAAGAAGGAGAAGTAGTTATTATTTGCGATTTTGCAGAGAATTATTCATTTGTACTTCAGGATGCTGTCCAAAGTCATCATTGGAACAATGATCAGGCTACAATTCATCCATTTGTTATTTATTATATGGAGTCAGGAATGCTTAAAAATCTAAGTTTTGTTGTAATATCAGAAGTTCTAAGACATGATACAATTGCGGTACAAGTATTTATTTCTAAATTACTAACGTATTTAAATCAACTAATGAATATAAAAAAGGCCATTTTTATGTCTGATGGGGCTGCTTCCCAATACAAAAATAGAAAAATTTTTGCAAGCCCTTGCAAGTTTAAAGAGAAATACAACATTGATTCTGAGTGGCATTTTTCCGCAACTTCACATGGTAAGGGACCATGTGATGCAATTGGCGGCACATTAAAACGAATGGCAACAAGAGCAAGCTTGGCCAAACAACATGAACATCCAATAACAAGTGCGAAAACTTTGTATGATTAAGAGAAATCAAGAAAATTTCACAAAAATATCATTTTGCTATGTTTCACAAGAAGAATATGAAGAGGGAGCTGCAAAATGGGGTGGTAGTTATCAGCAAACAAAAATGATTCCTGGTACACAGAAATATCACTCCTTCATTCCAGTTGCAGATAACAAAATCGCTGCGAATATATTTTCAACTGACGAAATACTGAGTTTTCATAATATTTATAGGAATGTTAGGAAATAGTGTTTGTAAAAATGTAAATACATTTTTTTTTAAAAATAGTAGAAAAAATAAATAAATCATGTATGAACAAAAAATAACTCAAAATTTTTATTTCGTAATTAAGATTCGTTAATTTCTTTAATTAAGAAGATGTTCAATCTTCTTGGTGTCAAAAGAATAGTTGTTGAAAATTTTATGTACAATTTGAAAAAAATACTTTTGAAGATGGACAATCATGACTAACTTTTGAAAAAGGGATATTTTCATGGAAAAAGCCATTTTTTCGACATTACTTTCAAATAATCTCGAAAACGGGTACATATAGAATGTTGCTCACCAAAAGCATTTTTGTTTAAAATCAATAAAGAAATTGTATTATATTATTAAATTATGGTAATTTATGCAAAAACAACAAATTGGAAAAACCTTGAATTTTTCTTACTTCCAAGAACTTTTTTATCTTAAGTTGCTTCATCCTAGAACAACTTCTATTCTTTTTCTTATGACTTAAAATCTTTTTTGAAAAAAATTATAAAAATCGTACGTTGGACAGATTTGCTAATTGATTTTTAAGTTTAATTTTTGATTTTTTTGAAGAAATTTTTTTTTTTTCACAGTGTACATATTTTTTTTTATAAAGTCAAATTAATTAACCACAACTTCTTTGCAGACGCAATTTTATTACAACCAACGGTTTTCGAGTTATGATTTTTTGAAAAATACGCATGACAAAACACATACGCCCTTTTGAAAAAAAATGTCTTGAGTCAAAAAATTCCCTTAACCCGCGGAAAATCCATCATCACCAATTTCGAAGACATGTGCAAAGTTTCATCCAAATCGGAGAGGGTCGTGCAAGATTTTGACTTCTTCCGGCTGATTTCATCTGGAAACGCTCCTCATCTAAAAGACCTCTCAATTCGAAGCATCGTTTAGAGCAAATTTCTGTATGTTTCCCCTCTCCTTCATGCTTTAATCGATCCCTCAGGAACTTTCGTTTCCTGGCGAGATTCATGTCACGAGTGACAGTGATATTGCGAGCAGTAAACTCTTCGTGCAGTTCTTCCTCATCAAGGAACTCAACCCTCATGGTGTGATACCATCGCATCAGAAGTAAGCTTGCCTGATCGTAGGTATATAGCGATTTAGCCATGATAAATTACTAAATACGAGAAAACCTTATTAAGCAAAAATAATTTTGATTGATTCCAAAAATAATTAATACCACTTAAATAAAAAAAAAGGCAAATAAACCACTTTAATAAAATTAAAAAAAATGTAAATTCAATTAAAAAAAGAACAAACATTACAATTTTTTGCCATAATACGAGAATAAATCTAAATTCAACTTTAATTCATGCTTAGTCTCCGTAGATTGATTAAATATTTTCAATGAACCGATCTATGTATGTTTTTGATCATTTTCGACAAACTCACGAACAGTATTAAATTTGTTTTGTTTTTTTATCATCATCCGCATCAGTTCTCCATATACACTCTAAAAATCTCTCAGCAAAACTCAGTTCTGATTGGAATGACCTAATGACCACGCGTGAATTGACTTTAATAGAAATTAATGGCAATCTCTCCCCGGAACCGATTGAAAAAAAGGGAATTGCTCTTTTTAAATGAGTACTCCACTTTTTCTTTTGCGTTAGGCGCCAATTGATACTGAGTGAAACTATTTTTTTCCGCAAGAGTCAGATGGACACCTGGCTACGCCCCTAGATACTGCTCTTGCCACGGTGTCCACTTGGGGTGGGCTCAACAACAGCCTTTTTTGCGATAGTCTATTAACAGGGTCTTTTATGTATTTTCGTGTTCCTGGAAGAGACTGGTTAATATCGGTGGACTAACTTCCCTGGTTTTTGGGCAGACTTTACACAATTATTTTACAGAACAAAAAAACAAGCGAAATAAACAAAACAAATATAATGGAATATTTATATTATTACTTCTTATTAATTTAGTTCAGATAGGTAACAAATACAATTTTTTTATTTAAGTAAAACTGTTTCTTTTTAAGATACACTTTTAAAACAAAATTTATTACAGTGCATCTCATGCATGCAATATACTTGCGGTAAACTCTACACAGTTTCGTTGCGGCCGATCGATGAACGGTGGTTGACAGCATCACAGGTAGCAGGGGCGATTCTCGATGGTGGCAGCAGCGAGGGGCATTGTCTTCTGGACGGTAGGGCTCGGCTTTAACATACCGTACCTAGGAGACACTTTAGCTACGTTCCCACTTCTAACTAGGGAACCACGGGTAACACTTCGTTCGGCCAATGTGTAACGGTTGACAAACGTTCCGCTGGTCCAGGGAGTGGTACTTTTCGCACGCGTCCTATCACTTTTAGGGTCCTATCCGAGCGAGAAGACACCGTGAGCTGACGGTAACAGACTTTCTTTAACACCATGTGCTTGTCGCTTCTGTCCACAATACGCACTATTTAACCATCAGTTCGGACTCTTAACGATCGCCACAGTTCAAGTTATAGCACTACGCTCGCTCGGATTGATTAGGTACGATAATACCCAAGCCGGCTTAGCTCGATCAGGTTTAACTTTTATTCACTTTTTGGGTGCCTTTTTTCCTGATCGTCCGTAGTGCAGCCGAGTAAAAGTCCATACCACATTTAAACGTTCGGTGAATTGTTAATTTATTGTGGTGTTTTAGCTGTAAGTTTTAATTCGCTTAGTTTTAGGATTAAATTTAGTTTGTACGTTTTAGACTTTACTTTGCACAAACTCGCGGAACTACGAAACACAATGGACGGGCATATTCGTAGGCGTTACCACAATTCTTCATTCCTCTGGACCAGATCAAAAAAAAAAAAAAAAACTAACAACCTAGCCCTATTGTTTCCTCGCCTTTTGTTTAGTCTTCTCGTTGATCCAGTGATGCCCATCGCCATCAGCTTCATTTTTCCGGTACATTTAGTTGCGTTTCTCGATGGGATATATTTAGTACTATTGGAGGGGCTTTGGTTGGTGATGTATTTTTTTTTATTCAAATTTGAATTCAAATCATTTTAAAAGACTAGATTGCATGCAAAATCTGTGCATATTGAAGACCCTTAGTGCTTGTTTTCTGTAACATTCTTAATTTCACGCATAATTTTTTGTTTGTTTGATAAATAGTGTTTGTATTCTTTTCAATAAATAATTTTATGTAAACAAATATCTGAATAAATAATGTAAATAAATACCTGAATAAATAATGTTCATAAATTAAATAATAAATAATGTTAATAAATATTTCAATAACTAAAGTAAATAAATGTTTGAATAAATAGTGTAAATAAATATTTGAATAAATAATGTATATAAATATTTCTTCATCAGCACCAACCAGGAGTTAAACAAACAATTACATCTATATTTACATGTTTGTACAAAAATGTCATCTTTTATTTACGAGAATTGTTTATTTACACCCTAAAACTATTAAATACAAAATAAACATCAATCAAACAAATAAATATGGACCAAAGACATTTATTTCATATATCGACATTTAATGATTAGTAAACAAACACACGTACATAGATTTACAATTCTTTGTTTGTGGTCTGAACTAAATTGGCCCAAATACCAAAAGATGTTAGTGTAACCCTCGAGTGACGGGTTACACAACGTACAAAATTGTTGGATTCAAATTTCAAATGAGTGATATTACAGTATAAGGTAAGGTCCATTGATTATGTCACGCAGTAAGGGGGAGGGGGGGGTTTGGGAAAACGTGACAATCCATACAACAAATTTTGAAAGTCCATACAAAAAACGTTACAAGGGGAGGGGGTTATAAAAAGTCACTTTTTGCGTGACATAATTAATGGACGTTCCCTAAGTAGTTCCATTTTTAACTTAAAACTGACCTAATTTTGCTCCCATAAAAATCTGCAGTTTCAACAATTGAAGAGCGACCACAGTACAAATCTGCATATGAACAGTCGAAATTATGATTTTCCCTTTCTGAAAACACGGAAAAAAACAGGTATCAAATTATCTTCTTCTTTTTATTTCATTAGGTTTCATTCTATGTTCTATACAGTCATACCCTTTTTTTCTTTATTTGGGTGACTGTTAGCCTCCTGGGATAGTTCGTCACCTCAGACATACCCCTCAGCTACAAAATGATTTTGTTTGTGCCGGTGTCTGATTTTATAAAAGAAGCCCGTCCCCTCTTATGAAATTTACTTTGTACTACATGCAAAAAAAACCGCAGTAAGAACTACCATCTCGAGGGATAAATTAAGCGCAAACACCAATAATTTTCACCTGACAATACAGTGACCGGCAAAAATAAAGATCCACCTTTGATCAATGTATTATTGTTGAGAAAAAAACACGTATTTTTGAAAAAGTAGGGTATTCCAATATAAGTTTCTGAAAAAGAAACATAGACGAACCATTTCAGTACAAAAATAACGATAACTTTTATTCCTTGCATAAAATGAAAAACAAAATTATTGGAGCTTAGTAAAATACGTATGACATAAAAAAAGATCCACTTAATGTACGAATAAAAAAATAATAATCGAAAGAGCTGGAATCAACTCTTCAATAGTCAATATGACCTCCCTTCGCTTCAATGATGGACTGCAATCGTTTCGGGATGCTTTCGACTAGGTTTCTGAGGTGTTGTGGATCCAACTCATTCCAGGCCTGCTCCAGTGCCGCAAAATATGTTTGCTTGTTTGTTACGTGGGTTTTTTCGACTCTATTGTCGAGAATTGCCCAGAGATTTTCAATTGGGTTTAAATCCGGGCTCTGGGGAGGCCATTCCAAGGGTTTAATCCGACAGGCACGGAAAGAAGCTTGTGTTTTCTTGGCCGTATGCTTTGGGTCGTTGTCTTGCTGAAAAATGTAATTATCTTCCAGACCCATTTTCAGCAAAGATTCTTCCATATTCTCGTTCAGAATATCTATATACCCATCTGCTGTCATAATACTACTGATTAGAACCAGATTCCCCACTCCAAACCATGAGAAACAGCCCCAGACCATGCTATTTCCACCGCCGTGCTTCATGGTCCCTTGTAGATGTTTATCCTTCAGCCCTTCATCGCTTTTCCGCCAAACTCGCAGTCGTCGTTTTCTGTTGAACAGCTCAAACTTTGATTCGTCTGACCAAACAACCCGTTTCCAGAACTCCATTGGCTTATTTATATGGTTTCTTGCAAACCGCAATCGCTTCTCCTTATTCACCCTACTTATGAACGGCCGTTTCCGAGCAAAATGACTTTTCAAACCGTGCTCAGCAATGCGTCGCCGAACTGTACGATCGGATATCGAAAGGCTTAGCTTTTCTCTGAGTGCACGGATGGTAACAAACGGATCCTTTTTAATTTCACGGATGATTCTAGTGTCTTCGCGGTGATCAGACTTGCGATTGCGTCCACGTCCTGTTCGATCTGCGACACTTCCAAGCTTTTGGTGTTTTAAAACTATTTTCTGCACTGCACCACGGCTTACACCATACTTTTCGGCAACTTTGCGCTGAGATTCGTTTTTTGAGCAATTGCGCACGATAAGATTTCGAACTTGGACTGTTATTTTCTTTCCTCTCATGATCGATTCCTAAAAAACTCGTCACTTGGGCTAAACTCACTTATTTCTCACAACTGTAGCAATTATCTGTGATGGATGTAAATGAAGGAATGTCAAAAGCATGATCAACAAGGGGTAAGCCAAGTGGATGTACACGGAAAGTATTTTTTTTCCTAGTGGATCTTTTTTATTGACATACCGTAAACACAAGCTTATTTCGTTTTTCACATGCAGTTGGCTGAAATGAATATGTATATTCAAACTTTTACGCTAAGCCTCATGAATGATACCCAAATATGTACAGTACGGGTAAGAAAGTTGCTATTGATTCGAAGTTGTAAAGATATCTATGCCTGATTAGTATACGGCTCGATGGATCTATTTTTTCGCCGGTCACTGTAAATGCGTTTGATTTTACCATGCCTGCGATCAGATCGACCATGGTGTGGTTCATATCAATATGAGGTCTGTCAAATATACCACAAATGTTGAAGGTTTTACCATAAACGTAGTAAATTTGATTGAAATTTCATGGTAGTTTTATAGATAGGCATAGTCGGATAAAATGATAGTTTTTACTACAAGATTTTTTTCTGTGTAGCTCTCAGATGGTGGTTCGGACAGGGCTCTGCCCATCCACCACACTCCACAATGTTGTGGCATAGGAGACTGAGTTTGGCAAGCAGAGGTGGTAAATGTATATTTTTTTGCAAACCAGTCACCTGCTGCGATCATGTACAGTGTGTCTTACAATAGGTGTCACCTTTTTCCACACTGAAAATAAATCAATAATTTTTATTATTAAAATTGGCACTTAAATCGGTCAATTTTTGCTTCGAATTGGAATCATGTGAGCCAGTATGATTTTCATTTGCCGCACATAATTTTTAACACCCGTCACTTAATACACAGGTTCGTTTCCAATGAGACTGATATGGTCCGCACATAATTTTCAATGGAGCGAGAAATGTCATTAAAGTGTGTTTTCACTTTGCCCTGTTCTATCCATCTTCGCACTTAAAACGAAATAAAAAACCGTGCGCGAAAAACAATCAGCTGCTTTATCGTTCTAGAAGAAAAAAAAAACTGCAAAATGGAGAAGCTAAGTGAAGTTTACCGTGTGGTGGTTTAGGTACTTGGTTTTCCAGCGGAAGTCACTGAATTTTTTGAAGGTAATAAATTACTATAGATGTTCTTCTTTGCCATGTTAACGGTATTTATTGTGAATATTTCAGATCTGCCGAGCATTTTTGCCATTCCCGCAGAAGAGCTGTTGAACACGATAGCTTCAAAAAGTGATGAAGTTTTTATGATTATTTATAATATATGATTATGATGGTACCAATAAAAGCTCTTTAATTCACACATTTCGTTTTATTACATAAAAAGTACATAAAATCCAATACTAAACTTTTTATGAAAAAATAAAATCCATGCACCTTTTCACATAAAACGTATTTAAAAACTCATTTGATTTTTGCTAGGACAAGTTAATGCAATTCATGTACACTATAATTAATATCTATTCAGCTCTTGCACTTAAAGACTAGGGTATGTGTCCCTTAACTCAGCCTTATAAGCAAAGATCGATTACATATTTTATCATAACTCCTAAACTATTTTAGCTTGAAGCGATATTTAGCTAGTTATACACTTGCTTAGATACGTTTAATAAGACGTTTGCTAGTATGTATCATGAAAAGCTATACAACTCATTTTATAACGTCAGAAACTTTCGAGGGATATGGATGTAATGTCGGTCTACAAGCATCAAATTGGGTCTATTCATGGATGCAATTTCGTCCCATTCGTTCGATTTTTTTTATTAAATACAGTCTTCGTACGGTTTTTTTCCCTGATTTTATGATTTAAGACATTGCCAGCTGTATAAGCTTTACCCAACATAAAATTTATGAAAAGAAAATTAACTTAAACTGCTTTGAAACACTTACGAGATTTTCAAAAATAATTTATTGGCTCTCTGGTAGTAAAAACATTATAATTCACTCTGCACAGGTTTTGATCCTTTGGTTTGTGTTTAGATGAGCCATTTGGAAAATATACAACCGAAATTCATACATTTTCATTGAAAATTTTACCAATAACAACATTTTTACTAAGTTTTCCAGGGGAACAAAGAAAAAAATATGTCCCTAACATTGGGTCCACGGTTTTCTTGATAAATCATTGTTATTTTATCTGTGTGAACTTTTAGTTTATAAGGTGTGACTATTTTCTGTACATCTAGGCTACATTATTCGGTTTATTGGTTCAATTTAGCCAAATTTAGATCATTCGAAGATCATGGAGATTATCTGTCCAGCTTAACCAGTGAAATCAGGATGTCTAAAAAGTTAAGAAAATCGTAAATAACACGGAAGTGTACAACAGTAAATTGATTAATAATGTCTGAATTCCTTCGAATTAGATCGGTTATCATGATAGCAATATAATTTTGTTGATTATCTCTGAATTAATGACATATTTGGTACATAGGCCGAATGAAGGAGCTAGGCTAACATTACATCCCCTAACCCTATTATTTTAAAAAACAAAATTTAATAATTAATAATAAAAAAAAAAAAAACACCCCCACCACAAAAAAACAACACTCTCCCCCCCCCCCCCCAACAATACCTAATAAATAATATATATGTTTTTTTTTTTTAGTGTACTTTTTTAAAAACAAAAAAAAATATATTACACTCATTGTTTGTATTTTTTTTCCACACCCACCGCAGAAGAAGAAAAACGATTCCTTTTTATAAAAAACAACCACCACAAAAACCCCCACGCAAGAATTTTTAAAAAACATTCACAAAAAAATAAACCGCGTCAGATATACAATAGCCTTAAGCAGTTCGGAGTGAGTAAGCGTTTTGTTATTTGTACCTTGAAACGGTTCAAGAAAACTGGAAATGACCATATGCAACACAAATGAGGTGCCAGACGAACTGCCAGAACGAAGAAAAAGATCAAATGTGTGAGGGAGCGAATAAGACGTAATCCGGCCGTATCTGGCCGTAAATTGAGCAAACAATTTCAAATGTCCCCTGCTTCAATGAACAGGCTCCTCAGACATGATCTGGAATGCAATCCGTACAAGAATTAACGGGTTGACGGGGTGTCAAAAGCAAGCCAGGGTCCAAAGAAGCAAAAATCTTTTGGTTCGGCACGGCGACAGCGTGATTTTATTTTCGGATGAAAAGCTCTTCCTCCTTCAGCACAGTCATAATCAACAAGATGATCATGTGTATGGCAAAAGTCTTGCCAATATTCCAAGAGATAAACTAGATTAGAACGCTATCAGAATGTATCGAATCGAAAATCATGGTTTGGGTCGCCGTTTCACGAAAAGGAAAACTTCCTCTTCTTTTCATAGTACCTGACGTAAAAATCAAAACTGAATATAACATCGAGCAGGTTTTGAAGAACCATCTGCTTGCTCATGCTTAAACGCTGTATGGAAATATACCATATTGTTTGCAACAGGACTCAGCTCCAGCTCACAAGGCAAAGAAGACACAAGCGTGGACAAGAGACCAAATGAAGCAGGGAGTGGAGCTACGGTGTGCACAGGCTGCAAAATGTGTTGTATCATCTCAATGCCTACCTGATGGTGGTTAAATGGGCGTTGCTGCTTCGGTCGCGAACATAATCCCCCCAGGCTGGGAAGAATTCACTGAATTGTTGGGTTCATTCTTATTGTCTGCAATTGGAAGAACGCACATCTTGGACACCGCTTGTCTGTAGATGGATCCTTCGATGTTTACATCCACTGCACGCAACAACTTGTCGGAACCAGGAAAAACCTTGACGATCCTTCTCATTTTCCAGCATTGCGACGGGATATCCTTCTGCTCAAGTAGTACGATCATACCAGGGCGAATGTTCGACTCGGTTGCAGATTCAACAAGTAGTCGCGGCTCCATTGTCTCCAGAACTGTTCACGGAGGCACTAGATATTGCCACCTAGACAAACGATTGCTTGGAATTTCATTGTAGCTGGGCTCTGGTGTGGCTATCAGAAGTCGACCAATCAGAATGTGGCCTGGTGTCAATATTTCGACGTCTGGATCCGATGTTGAACAGAGAATTCATTATAGCCTCAACTTGGCTAAGTACCGTTGCATGCTCTTCAAATGTCAAGGTAGCTGTTTTAAGGGTCCTCTTCAGGTGATACTTTGCTGTCTTGACTGCGCTCTCCCAGAGACCGCCAAAGTTAGGAGCTTCCGGTGGGATGAATGTCCACGAGATCTCTTTCGGCTGGCAGAATGATGCTATCTCGTTGACGGCATCGCGGTGTTGGAAAAGGAGATACAGCTCATGCATTTCAGATTTGGCCTCCTTAAAGTTGGAGCCATTGTCTGAATGAAGTTTTCGGGAAAGACCCCGTCGGCTAACGAAACGTTGAAGTGCGGCCAGGAATGTAGCAGTTGAAATATCGGAAACCAATTTCCAACTAACCACTTTAGTCGACATGCAGATGGACAATGCGATGTAGGCCTTAACAATTTTTGGTTTATGACGGCCTTCCTTGACAAATACCGGTCCGGCGTAGTCGACGCCAGTTTTCAGAAGAGATTCGGTTGGTGTTACTCGACAGGCTGGCAGATTTTCCATCAGTTGGCTAGATGTTTTGGGCTTTGAACAAAAACACGTAACGCAGCTTCTTGTAATATTTCTGATGGGCGACCTTCCATCCAATATCCAAACATGTGATCGAAGCGTGGCCAATAGGGTAATTGATCCAATATTCATGTTCTCTTGGTGATAAGTGCGGATGATTTGATCGGTGAGTGGATGTTTCGGAAGGAGGTATGGATGCTTGGTGTCAAAAGGCAACCGAGAATTTCGTAGCCTTCCTTCAACTCGTAAGACTCCATCTTTGTAGATGGGATCCAGAGCAGCTATCTTCTTGCAAGGTTCGTTGGATGCCACGCGTTGAATCTCGTCACCCAGAGCTTGCAGTTTAATGACTCTTACAATTAGATGCAAGGCGGTTCGAAGTTCTTGGATTGTAGGGTGAGGTTTTAGTACTTGTTTGTTGTGGTACTTCATCTGACAGTTTCGGATGAATCGTTGGACTAGCGCAATTACTCGTTGGAGTTTCCGGAATGAGCTGAACCTGGACAACATTGCCAATTCTTCTTCGTTTATGGCTGGAATGGAGGTTATATTTTTTTAGTTCTTTTTTTAGCTTTAGCTTTTAGTTGGAGCCTCCGATTGATACTGGGCGTTGTTGAGAAACGTCGGTCCATTACATCAAAGTTCATTGGTACTCAGTGTGAGGGGAAGCTGTCCTCTAGATGTTAAATCCGCAGGGTTTTGTTTAGATTGGATGTACTTCCATGGATAACCATCGGAGCTTTTTAAAATTTCTGCTACGCGGTTGCCCACAAACACCTCAAGGGATGCCAATGGTTTCTTTAACCAGGCAAGAACCACCTGGCTGTCACACCACAGAACAACATGTGATACTTCTTGTTGAAATGAATCCAGTACTTTTACGAGCAGCCGTGCAAGAAGTCTGGCACCGAGTAGTTCTTTCCGTGGAATGCTCATCCCAGCAATTGGGGACATCTTTGACTTACTGCACAACATGGTAAGTTGGGCTGCACCATTCGGGAAGATACAGCGAACATAAATGACCGCTCCATATGCAACCGTAGAGGCGTCGGAAAAGCCATGAATTTCTATGACGGTAGCGTCAGCAGATATCGTGCATCGAGGAATTTTGATTTCTTTTACCAGGAGTAGTGCTTCACGGAACTGCTGCCAAGATCGTAACAGTTCTCCTTCCAATGGGGTATCTTACGGGAGACCGGCCTTCCAAATTCGCTGCATAATCATTTTTGCAATAACCGGCGTCACAAGATCCAGTGGATCAAACAGTCTTCCAATTTCTGATAGCACCGTTCGCTTTGTGGTAGGTTGGCTTCCCAATCGGTTTGGCTGGTAATGAAGACAAATTTGTCGAGATGTGGACTCCAGACTAATCCCAATGTCTTCATCACATCAAGTACGGTGTTGTCCAAATATACTAACTTTTCAGGGTCGAGTCCTGGAATATTTTCTAGGACTACTGCATTATAGGAGCTCCATTTGTGTAGTTGTTGAATTTGGATTTGACTTTTTATAGCTTCCTCTACGGTGTTCGCGCCGGAAATGACATCATCGACGTAACAATCCTGACGGACGATTCAGACGGCTAGCGGGAAGGACTCGCCTTCGTCATCACAAAGCTGCTTCTGGTTGCCAAGAATGGTGCTGCAGCTGTTCCATAAGTCACGGTTGTGAGTTCCAGGACGCGGAGAGGTTCTTCCGAGCTTGACCTCCAGAAAATACGTTGGAATCGTGCGTGCATTTGTGCCATGCGTATTTTCTGATACATTTTTGATACGTCGGCCGTGAAGACGATTTGATACTTACAAAAACGTAACAAAATGCCGAAGATGTCGCTATGCAGTGTGGCTCCAACTAGTAAAACGTCATTAAGTGATTTCTCGTAGCGGAGGTGTCAAATACCACTCGAATTTTTGTTGTTGAGCTTGATGGACGTAGGATGGCTTGGTGCGGCAGATAGTACACTTGTTGATTGGGAACATCATCGGATTCGCTTATCTCTCGACAATGTCCCAGTGAATTGACAATATTGTTGTTTCGGTCTCATCTCGAAAATGGGTGGATTGGAACATCGTTTCACACTCATCTTGTTCGCTGATTCCGCAATTTCTTCCAGCTCCCAGAACTGACGAAGAGCTTCAGAATTAGGATCCGTAATGGCAGCTAAGCACTGCCGGAAGGTTGACTCGTCATCAATATTGCCTGCAACAACCCATCCGAAATGAGTTTCTTGCAGTTCCGGTAGCTTATCAGTCAGTTGGAGGCGACCCGTCTTCAGCAGTTTCAATAAATGGGAGATACCAATTAACATATCGATATCGGACGGAACGTGGAAGGTTGGGTCCACCATCGGTAGGTCGGTGTCGAGTGGCCACGATGAAACGTTAATTTTCGTAGCTGGACTCCACTTCCACCAACATCTTTTCCTTGGTGTAGGTTTTGGCTCCACCGATTCCAGCGATGGGTTCATGTACAGGTCGTCTTTCAGTGGCCAAGCGATCAGCCATTGTTTTGTAGAGGAAATTCACTTCGCTATCCAGTAGTACACGGCACGGAGTTGTCCATCCACGAGAATTCTTGATTCGTACCACAGCAATCATAAGCATCACGGTTTTGGGACCTTTGGAGTGGCTACACGATACAACAGAACGCACTTCTTATACTTTTATTCCAGTTTGTTTCGGTCCCTAGGATAATTGAGTACGATCATCCACTAGTTTTATTACTAATTTGATGGATTTTAAGCGCACTATGCATTCTTTTAAAATTTTGCGCATTTACTAATATATCTTTGAAATCACTTTTTTTTTCTTTTTGTAGCTAACTTCCTAAGGATGTGTCAGTTCATCAAATGTAGGGCTAGTCAACAAATGAATGTGAATTAAACTAATTACCTTTTCTTGATAAAGAAACGACGTCAAATTCAGCATAGCATAGTCGGGTGCAGCAAAGTTATTGTCGTCCTCCAAGGGGTCCGTCAATTCCAGGGGAAGAGTGCACGCCACGCACGTTGCAGCGGAGAGGTGTCCCGGAGCCATCCAATTGGTTGGATGTTCTGGAAGGTGGCGGAAAGGATGGTGTATCGTCGGCCGGGTACGGGTTTAATATTTCACCTCTTTTGGTCGATGGCTAGGCGGAGGTCTTGAGAAACAGTCCTTTGCTGTAACAAGAAGCTTGCAGTCAGGTGGTAGTTGGCTTTACTTTTTGTTGTTGTTGTTGTTATTGTTATAGTTGCTATGGCTGCTGCATGAGTAATTTTTGTTGTAACTATTGCAGTGGATTTTGTTGAGGTCAATTTTGGAATTGTTATTGTCGTTGTATGACTGAAGCTGCTTTTGTTGGTATTTATTTTTCTAGCAATTCGTTGCTTCTTTCGCCTTATAACTTTTGGAGCATTTTTTACTGATTTGAACAAAGTAATTTTCGTGCATCGTTTCTGGTCCAGTCTGCTTTCCAAACATTCCTGATACCTAGTAGGCGCCACCCTGAGTCATCATTGCAATTCAGTTCAAACTCCAAACTGGGGCAGGCATCAGATGACATAGGCAAAGGTGTAGCGCTCCGTGTTGACGCTATATTTGATGACAGTGACTTCAGCTCGTCAAGTATAAGTATCTAAAGGGTGTCCACGATGAAATTGCCACACACAAAATTGATTCGCAAAATTCGAGTTTTCATCCGATTGCCATCAAATTTTCAGGGATTGAGAAATAACTATTAAACTTCATTTTACCATTTTACTCGTATTTTATTTACAGTCCATACGCAAATGCCCGCACCTGATGATGATGATGATGTGATACTACCATCTATTGCAGCAAGGAAACTTTCCATAGCAGTGGAATAATCTGAAAAACGATTTGATCAGGATTCTATTATTGTTTGTGATCATCAAGCTCCTGTATGAAGGGCCAAAAACGTTTGGGCGGGCTCGTAAGCAGAGACACTTACGCGAAACCCGCGAATATAGGGAAGAGAATCTCCTTCCAAAAGCAAGTTCACACTCACAGCACTAGAATCGAGCCCTCGATTGACAGAATAAACCCAATAGATGGGGTCGAAGAGCCCGCCCTCGTTATACGAAATGTTAACAATAGGGAGGAGGCAGTCCCATGCTCCCTATCCAAATCATTTTACTTGAGTGCCCTGATGGTCCCTCTCTTTCCCCGTTATAACTTTAAAAACTTTTTTTTAAATTTTTTAACCCTTTTTTTTTTCAAATTGAGAGCAAATTATCCATTAGTTTTGTTTTGACAACTGCTTTTGTTAGTCGAAAAATAGACGCTCGGCGATTTTTACCATGGATAAAAAATTGGAACAACGCGTTTGTGTGAAATTTTGTGTTGCAAACGGATTTTCTGCAGCGGAAACGCTCAGAATGTTGCAAAAAGCCTTTGGTGAGGACTCTATGTCACAAAATCGTACATTTGTTTGGCACAAAGACTTTAAAGAAGGCCGTGAAAGCGTGAGTGACATGCCGCGTTCTGGACGACCATCGACATCAACTACCGATGAAAACATCGCTTCCGTGAAGAATTTAGCTATGGAAAACCGCTCAATTAGCATTCGGGAGATAGCTGCACTCCTTGATATCTCATTTGGATCGACCGAACACATTTTGACGGAAATTCTGGGCATGAAACGCATTGAAGCACGACTTGTTCCAAAAGAGCTGAATTTTTTGCAAAAACAGCATCGAGTTGAGGTCGCTAAACAGATGATTGCGAACGCAGATAGCGATCCCACATTCATGGAACGCATCATAACTGGTGATGAAACGTGGGTATATGAGTTTGATATGCTCACAAGTCAACAATCGTCCGAATGGCGCGCCGAAGATGAGCCGAAACCAAAAAAATCACGACAAAGTCGCTCCAAAATTAAAGTTTTACTGACCGTTTTCTTTGATTTTCGCGGTGTCGTCCATTCTGAATTCCTTCCAGAAGGTCGAACGGTTAACAAAGAGTATTATTTACAAGTTATGAGACGTTTGCGTGAGGCAATTCGAAAGAAGAGGCCAGAATTGTGGCGCAATAATTCGTGGATTTTACACCACGATAACGCTCCATCACACACCGCGCTCACTATTTGTGAATTTTTGGCCAAGAACTCCACCAATACCATCAAACAAGCACCATATTCACCAGACCTTGCCCCGTGCGACTTCTTTCTCTTCCCAAAACTGAAAATTCCGCTCAGAGGTAGGCGTTTTGAATCGATTGATGCGATAAAAAAGAATTCGCTGGAAGAACTGAAAGCCATACATTCATCGGCCTATAAAAAATGTATGGATGATTGGATAAAGCGCTGGCATATGTGTGTTGCCTCTAATGGCGAGTACTTTGAAGGCGATAATAAAGATATCAATTAAAAATTGAAATAAATGCGTTTTTTTTTTTCAAATTACCGGAACTTTTTGATCACAAGGTATGTTATTTAATATATAATATATTTTGTACACAACAAATTAAGATACCATTATAGACAAAAATGCTAATTTATTCAAATTTCAAACTTGATGGATTGTTACTGAAAAATAAATAAAAGTTAGATATGTATCGATATCCTACTAGTCCTGGGAAAGATAAAATTTCATTAAAAGATATTATTTTATAAAACATAGTAATATTTGTTATATTTTTCTTTATACTGTTCTAGCAACATTTCAAAGATAGAGTGAACGAAGATTCCGGTGGGATAATTTCTGAAAGAAATGGCTTATCTTACCATAATACCACAAACACAACACACCCCACACCCACACCCCTAAAAAAATAAATCAAATTTAAATTTAAATATAATATTATAATGATATGATGAATACACACTCCTCTTCCCCCCTTCCTGCCCCCCCCCCCCCCCCTCTTTCATGCCCCCCCCCTATAAATTAAAATAAAAAAAAAAAAAAAAAATAATATTTTAATATTATATAATATTTGGTCCCCCCCCCCCCCCCCCCCCGTCTTTCTCACCGCCCCTCGCCGCCCCCCCCCGCCGCCCCCTTTTTCTTCCCGCGTCTTTTTTTGTTATTTGCCCCGCGGGGCGGGGGGGGGCTTGGGGGGACAAGAGGTCGGTCGCCCCTCCTTCGAAGTTGTCAACTCACCATTTGAAGCCCATACGCAAATGCCCGCACCTTGGCCTTAACCCCGGCCATAAGATTCTGCACAACCTGTGAATCTACCGTTTTTTGCATGTAAACCCATACTTTCTTCAGTTTCTCGACTGTCTTCACTACCTTAGGTCGTTTAAGAAGGTGCTGCTTCATAATCGCCCAGTACTTCTCGATGGGGCGGAGCTCCGGAGTGTTGGGAAGGTTGAACATTTTCGGCACGAAATTGACCTTATTGTCCGCATACCATTTCAGCGCGTCCTTGGAGTAGTGGCATGTGGCCAAATCCGGCCAGAAGATTGTTGGGACGTTGTGGGCCTTCAGGAGAGGAAGCAGCCGCTTCTGGAGGCACTCTTTTATGTACACCTGTCCGTTCATCGTGTCCTGGGTCACGAAAGGTGCACTCCGCTTCCCGCACGTGCAGATGGCTTGCCAAACCAGGAATTTCTTCGCAAATTTGGACATCTTCTGAGTGCAGACATGCTCCGGAACGCTGAACTTATCCTTGGCCGTGAAAAACAGGTTGCCGGGGATCTGTTTGAAGTCGGCCTTCACATATGTTTCGTCGTCCATGATACAGCATTCAATTTTCGTCAGCATGTTGAGGTACAACTTCCTGGCACGGGTTTTGGCGGACTTGTTCTGCTTCTCGTCGCGATTAGGGGCCTTTTGTACCTTGAACGTTCGAAGCCCAGCCTTAGTTTTGGCCTTCTGGACAAAACTTCGGCATGGTGCAGCTTCTTAGCCACATCCCGAACGGAGGCGTTCGGATTTCGGTTGAAGGCCCCAACTACGCGGTTGTGATTTTTGGTGTTGTACGGAATACTTTTTCCTTCACTTCTGGGCTTCCGATCGGTGGTCAACCGTTCCTCGAACCGCTTAATCACTCGCGACACCGTGGAATTCGCGATTCCCAACGTTTTAGCGATGGAACGATGCGAGAGATCCTTGTTCTCATGATGAATGCGCAAGATTTTATCACGCACGAGCTGTTCTTTCGACTCCATTTCCGCGAGTTTTGATCACAGGACTTTAAAACTTGCAGGATGTAAATAATGCACTATGAACTAAATCCACCCAAATTTTCATTAAATTCTACCCAACGGTTAAAAAGTTAGAGCAATTTCATAGTGTGGCAATTTCATCGTGGACACCCTTTATCACACCACACAAAAAAAAATATTATATTTTAAAACACAATTACAACTTTATCCTTCTTTCCCACCCACAACCCCCCTTTTCTTCCCCCCCCCCCCCCACTCTTTTCAAAATTTTTTTTCAAAAAAACCACCCCCCCCCCCCCACACCCTCCAAAAAACACCCTTTCTTTTTCCTCCGCTGGTGTTTTTTTGTTTTTGGGCGTGAACACTTGCCCATTAAAATTTCCATTGCCACCGGGTTCAATCTATTGAATTCCCTTAAAGGTACGTATGATCTAACCCGTTACATCGATTAGACAAAGTTCAGGACAGCAGTAGATGAAACCGTAACGACGGTTGAAGCTTCCACAACTGATGGAATATAACTTCCTCTCCAACCTGATCTTAGACAGCACGTTTCAAGCTCAAACAAACTTCCAGTAACGTCATTTCATAGGAAACCTCCTTCTCCATGGTGGGATCAGTAATGCATTGAGGCTTACCGTAAAAAGTCCAACGCGTTTCAACTTTTCCGTAGACGTGGAACGCCTGAGAACCTGCGTATATACGGCGCTGAAACGCGAATTTAAGAGCCTCATCCTGGCTAAGAAACGCGGATACTGGCTACGAATTTTAGATGGGCTATCGCGTACAACGTCAATGAATACTCTTTGGAACACAGCGAGAAGATTGCGTAACCGAACTACGACCAACGAGAGCGATGAGTACTCGGACCAATAAATTCTCAACCTCACGCAAAGAGTTTTTCAGATTCTGTGCCGGAACGGATGGTTCTTTGCGAAACCACGAGTTCGATAGATGAGACCAGCTAACCCTTTTTCAATGGTTGAACTCTCTCTCGCACTCCTTTCGTGTGGCAATATGGTTCCAGTGGTTGATATGATCAAGTTCAACTTTCTTAAGAACCTCCCAGATGCTAAGAAGCGCATTTTGAACTTGTTTAATCAATTTCTGGAACTAAACATTATACCGGATGATTAGAGACAAGTGAGATTTATTGCCATTCAAAAACCTGGAAAGCCCGCGTCCTACCTCAACTCCTATCGACCCATTGCGATATTGTCTTGTATTCGAAAGTTGTTGGAGAAAATGTTCTTTTTTCGTCTGGAAAAATGGGTTGAGATAAACAACCTACTTTCAGATACTCAATTTGGTTTCTGCAGGGGTAAGGGAACGAACGACTCGCGCGTTGCTTTTCACAGATATCCAGTTTGCTTTTGTTAAGAGCAAATGGCTTCTGTATTCAGGGATATCAAGTGGATTTTTGACTCAGCATCTGTTGAAGTTCTTCAAGATGAACTCCACGCTTGTGGCTTTTCACCATTAATGAATAACTTTTTGTACAATTTGCTGTCAGAGAAACTCATAAGCTTTCCTCATGGAAACTCTACAGCTTCCTACATTAAGCTTCATTTAGCTACATAGGTCTCCCCCAGTGATCATGTTTAGGCCCCCTTTTGTAAAAATTTTATGTCAATTAACACTGACGGTTTTCCTCGAACAATTACCGATAGCTGATGGGGAGCACATCCGTAAGATCTTCTAACGTTGTACTGGACAACGATTTTGTCGGTTTTAAAGTATGATACTATTTGTTTTTAGTCAGCGGCTTGGTCGCACATCATTAAACTGGACCGTTTTCAGTATTGGTGTCTTCGTATCGCGTTAGGTTGCATGCACTCGGCTCATACCATGAGTCTTGGAGTGCTGGCTGGCATGTTGCCACTCTCGGTTCGGTTTTCAGAATTTTTTTTCCGGCTTCCTACCAGGTGTGAAGTAATGAATCTATATAAATAAAAATGAGTTGGGGTTTCCTATGTCACGATTTAACTCGGAGACTGCTGAGCCGATCGGCGTGAAAATTTGTATGCAGGGGTTTTCAGGGCCGGGAAAGGTTCTTAAGACAGTAAGAGACCCCTCTCTCCTCTGAAAAGGGGGGCTCCCATACAAATGAAACACATATTAAACTATGTTTTAAAATCGTTTCATAAAACGGGGTGCAGACTTCATTTCTGCATGCCTGGGATTTCTTTGAAACCTGCAGGTCTTAACCCGCAGGAGTGAATAAAACTTATTACTTTGTTGAGAGTAGTCGATTAGCCAATGATCGGAGAACCTCCGGTTGGGTCGAGCTCAGAACGAATAATTATCCTCGTATATTTTGGCGTTTCTTATTTATAGGGCTTATCGAATACAGTTTTCCTATGAAACAGCTGGGGCGACATCAATAAATGCATCCTTTGCAGTTTTACCAAATTGGGGTTTTCGCCTAATAAACTGGCTACATAAAGCACTGCGGCCGGTACGGGTTTCGCTGTGCGAGGTAAAAAGTGGTAACGAGTAGAGAGACTGAACATAGAGACACAGAAGGTGTGCTTCTTTATGCGTAATTATCACTTGCTGCCTGTGGGATATGTATGTAAATTTGCTATGGGTTTTTTCTCATGCTACAATATTTCTGCCTAACTCGAGAACTGGAACTGATCATGCAAAGGAACCCAAATTTAGCATGCAGAAGTTTTTGGAAGCAAGAAATGTTTCTATGGTAGTTTGAGACCCCTCCCTTTTCTAGAAAGGGAGGCTCCCATACAAATGAAACAAAAGTTTCTTCATATCTCAAGAACTAATCAAGCAAATGGAAGCAAATTTGGCATGTGGGGTTTTCTAATGGCGAAAAATGTTTTTATGGTGGTTTGAGACCCCTCCCTTCTCCTAGAAGTGGTGCTGTCATACAAATGAAACTGAAATTTTTTCATAACTCTAGATCTAATAAAGCAAATGGAACCAAATTTGGCATGCGGGGATTTCAAAGGCAATAAATGTTTCTACAGTAGTTTGAGACCCCTCCTCTTTCTCTGGAGTGGAGGGTGGGTGGTCTCCCATACAAATGAAACACAAGTTTCTGCAGAACTCTAGAACTAATGAAGGCAAGAAATGTTTCTAAGGTAACTCGAGACCCCTCCGCCCTCTGTTAGAGGGGGGCTCTCATACTAATGAAACACAAATTTGTGCATAACTCGAGAATTAATCAAGCATATGGAACCGAATTTGGTAAGTGGAGGTTTTTGGAGGAGAGAAATATTTCTATGGAAGTTTGAGACTCCTCCGCCATCTGAAAGGGGGAGGGAGGGGTGTTTCCATACAAATGCTACACAAATTTCTGAATAACTCGAGAACTTATCAAGTTAATGGAACCAAATTTGGCATGTGGAGGTTTTCGAAGGCAAGAAATATTTCTATTGTGATTTGAGACTCCTCTGCTCACTGAAAGAGGGGTCTCTCATACAAAGGAAACACGAATTTCTTCATAACTCAAGAACAAATCAAGCAAATGGAACCAAATTTGGCATGTGGGCGTTTTTGAAGGCAATGATTGTATAGTGCTTTGAGAAACCACCCCCCTCAGGAAGGGAGGGCTCTCATACAAATGAAACACAAATTTCTACCAAAAATGAGAATTATCCAGGTTACTTAAACACGTGTATTTCTCTGGTAAGAAACATGTTTTGATAGAAGTTTGAACCCCTGCTTATTCAAGAAAAAAAAAACTCATTTTGAAAAAAAAACCATAAACGTGCCAGTTATATTAAATTTTTCTTCATTTAGTTACAAGCGTAGCAGCACACGCACCGGGTTCAGCTAGTAATGAATAATGGAAAGTGATCGAAAACTTTAAGAAGCTTTTCGAGCTGAATCCTCAAACTCGCTTTATGACTTTGTACCATTTGAACATAACACAGGATGTCAGCCCTTTACCGAATATTCCCAATCGTGTTTGCTTCTCCGACTTCGACAATCCGGTTAATTTCGATTTATCTATGAAGCAGGAGCTTCATGGAATCTCAGAGCATCATCGCCCTATGATTACCCCGGTGATATTTGCTGCAAAGTTTGGCCATGTTGATTCCACCAAAACTTTCTTCACTGACGGGTCATTGATTGAGGAGTCCGCCTTTAATGATTTTCGCCTTTAATGATCGCCTTTAATCGCCTTTAAAGATTTTTTAATCGCCTTCAATGATTTTTTTCCCTATTTTTCGTCAACAGTCACTCGTTGACTGGCAGCATAAATGGAGTAAAGGAGATTTAGGGCGATGTCAAAATTCTATCATCCCAAAGGTGTCTTGGTTTTGTGGTATGGATGTGGGTCAAGACTTCATTCGTGTGATGTCTCTCCTCATGTCTAATCATTTTTCGTTGAACGCTTATTTAAACCGTGTTGGGCTGAGCGACAGCAATATCTGTGAATGTGGACAAGGCTACAGAGCCTCGTGGAGTCAGATCTGAGCTCTATGATTCCCTTCGGGCTCGAGGTAAACAACCTAATGTACCAGTTCGAGATATGATGGCTCTACGTGATATAGAGTTTATGAAACTCATTTATGTGTTTTTGACTAACAATTAACCTTAGAGTGTAGAATGTTTAACCTTAATGTTAAGTTTTAGTTTTTGATTTCAGTGTTTTCTTTGTTTTTTTTTTCTTTGAAAATGTTCAAAAACATGTTAAGTTAGAAGTAGACAATTACAATAGAAAATACAAGTGCTTTGTAAATGATAATTTACTCTTCCCATCATTAATATGTTTAATCCCTCTAACCTCGAGACGGCCACGAGTAGTCGGTTCTTCCCCTTTTAACATTAGTTTTAAGATCATTAATGTATATTGAACTAGAAATTTTTGCTCTGTAGAGTTCATTCGATTGAGCCTGTATAAATCAATGAAATTGATGAAAAAAAAAACAATTATACATCGACAACTTGCTCAAAAGGACGTATCTGATTTTGTAAACAAGGGAGGGAAGAAAGATTAGTTTCGTTTGTTTCGTAGAGCAACATTACAACGAAGGTGCTGTTCTAACGGGATGTTGGATCGGAAAAGCAAGTAAGTATGTTAGATAATTCCATTGTTCAATGTGTCTCACCATAGGTGTCACTTTTTTTCAGTCTTGGTTTATTTCAGCTAGGTAATTTGAACAGCGGAATTGATTATACCCGTTTTGAGTGTATTCTTTTGACAGCTTATCACTGAAGATGAATAAGCGATTCCGTTTGTTTATATTTATCAACTACCACGGAGGCCATTCGGGAGCAAGTTTTAAAATTACATTTTCAAAAGTTTAGACCGTGTCAGATATTCAATAGCCTTAAGCAGTTCGGAGTGTGTAAGCGCCCAGCAAACACATGATCGTATATGATAGCGGATAAGAGTGAAAAGTGGAGGCGATATACGTACATTTTACATGAAGTCAAATGGACGCATGTACGTATATCGCCTCCACGTTGTACACATATCTGCTATCATATACGATTTTGTGTTTGCTGGGCGTTTTGTTATTCGTACCTTGAAACGGTCAAGAAAACTGCAAATGACCATATGCAACACAAATGAGGTGCCAGACGAACTGCCAGAACGAAGAAAAAGATCAAATGTGTGAGAGAGCGAATAAGACGTAATCCGGCCGTATCTGGCCGTAAATTGAGCAAACAATTTCAAATGTCACCTGCTTCAATGAACAGGCTCCTCAGACATGATCTGGAATGCAATCCGTACAAGAATTAACGGGTTGACGGGGTGTCAAAAGCAAGCCAGGGTCCAAAGAAGCAAAAATCTTTTGGTTCGGCACGGCGACAGCGTGATTTTATTTTCGGATGAAAAGCTCTTCCTCCTTCAGGACAGTAATAATTAACAAGATGATCATGTGTATGGCAAAAGTCTTGCCAACATTCCAAGAGATAAACTGGATTGGAACGCTATCAGAATGTATCGAAAATCATGGTTTGGGTCGCCGTTTCACGAAAAGGAAAACTTCCTCTTCTTTTCATAGAACCTAACGTATAAAACAACACTGAATATAACATCGAGCAGGTTTTGAAGAACCAACTGCTTCCTCATGGTTCAACGCTGTATGGGAATATAATAATGTATAGGACCACCATCCATTGTACCTCTGAGCGGGCTCAGGTGGCTATGACAGGCCACAACGGCTGAAAACACACTAATAAAAAAATAATAATAAAGGCTATGATAATAATCCGCATGGCTAGTCTGGACGCCTGAAGTGGCTTGAATCATATTTTACTAACCGGCAACAAATAATAAAATTCAATGAAAAGAAATCAAATCCCATTCAAGTTACTTCAGGAGTCCCCCAAGGCTCCCGTTTAGGACCACTTCTTTTTATTTTATACGTCAACGACATTTCCTTCGTCCTCAAAAATCTGAAAGTGCTAATTTATGCCGACGACATGAAGCTGTACTTGGAAATCAAAAATAAAGAAGACATCAATATATTCCAGTGTGAAATTCATACATTCTACATCTGGTGTAAGAAAAGCTTATTGGAACTGAATGTAAAAAAATGCCATTTAATATCTTTTAGCAGAAAATCAACAACAACCAACATTGTAATTGCATTAGGAAATCAGAATGCAGAAAAGTGTGAAAAGTGAGGGATTTAGGAATTATCTTAGACTCTAAACTTAATTTCATAGACCACTACTACACTATCATACACAAGGCAAATAGCATGTTAGGGTTTATTAAACGCTTCTGCTACAACTTTCAAGACCCGTACACTATTAAAACTCTATATATTGCCTATGTGAGGTCTATACTGGAATATTGCAGCATTGTGTGGTCTCCTCGTCCAGGTATACATGAAGAAAGAATAGAATCAGTACAAAAGCAATTCCTATTATATGCTCTTCGTAAGCTAGGCTGGGCCTCATATCGTCTTCCATCATATGAAGCTCGCTACATGTTGATTGGCATCCAAACATTGAAAGAACGACGAGAATATGCGATGGTTTCATTTGTAAACGATATCGTTTCGCAGCGTGTTGAATCAGCCGAACTACTTTCACGATTAAATTTTTATGCACCAATTAGACGACTTCGAAATCGTAATTTATTTGCTCTAAGCCATCATCTATTTTATTTATTTATTTTATTTTCGTCAACAGATAAAAATGTTCATCCCAATGACCCTTTAAAAAATTAAATTACATACGAAAATTAACAAAACTTAACAAAGACATATACGGAAACAACGCTTATTAACATCACGGGATACATTAAAATCAAACACATTATAGCAGCTGTTGAAAACGCGGCACATGCTTTGCACAGGTTCGTGTTTTCCGTAGTTGGTCCTTGAGTGCCGGAACACGAAGAACTGTTGTTAACGGAGATTTCGTCGTCGAGTGTTGATGGTCAAGAGATCCAGTAGAACGGAACAATCAACATTTCCTTGAAGCAGATCACCAATGAAACACGCTTTGGCTACCATACGCCTACCTTCCAACAGTTCCAGGTTGATGAGCTTACACCGACTTTCATAACTTGGCAATCTGCGAGGGTCTTGCCAGCGAAGATGTCGCAAAGCAAAGCGTATAAACCTTCGCTGAACAGCTTCGATCCTCTGGACTGCGTTTTGGTAGAAAGGGGACCAAATGATGGCACAGTATTCCAAGAAAGGGCGAACCAAAGAGCAGTATAATGCCTTCAGACAGTAAACGTCCTTGATGTTTTTTGCGAAGCGGAACATAAATCCTAGCTGCGAAGAGGCCTTGGAAACAATATACGAAATGTGAACCTTGAACGACAGTTTGGAGTCCAGCATTGCTCCCAGATCCTTGACCGTTGTTTCTCGTTTCAAGCGCGTACCTCGAAAGATGTAGTCGTGAAGATACATCGCACGTTTTCGGCCGAAGGAGATAGTTGAGCATTTGGATACATTTAAGGACATTCTGTTGATTCGGCACCAGTTATCGAACACTTGCAGTTCCTGCTGAAGAAAGTGGGCGTCTTCCGGACATTTTATAACGTAGTACAGCTTCAGGTCATCCGCGTAGGATAATTTCAGGCATTTGAGGACCAAGTTCACGTCGTTCATATATAGCAGGAAAAGGAATGGGCCGAGGTGGCTACCTTGAGGAACGCCGGATGCTACCGGAAAGCTAGATGAGGCGTAATCGGCAATCTTCACGGACATAGTTCTACCAGTCAGGTATGAACTGAGCCAGTTCAACAACTGATCGTGAACCCCCATATTGCCGTATATAGAAATGGCAATCTGATGGTTCATTTTATCGAAGGCCGCAGAGAGATCTGTGTAAATGGCGTCTACTTGATGACCGCGTTCCATTTCGCGCATGATGAACGATGTAAATACGGTTAGATTGGTCGCCGTCGAGCGCTTGGGCACAAAACCGTGTTGGTCTGGAGAAATAGTCTGTGAATAGTCATTGACCAGCCTTTGGAGAACAATTAATTCAAATAGCTTGGATACAAAGCTTAGTGCAGCAATCCCACGATAGTTGGCGACGGACCGTTTGCATCCCTTCTTGTGTATTGGGAATACAAATGACTCTTTCCAGCATTCAGGAAACTCGCCGGAAGTTACAGACAAATTGAACACCGTAGCTAGGGGCGCAGCAAGCGTGTTTAGGCAACGCTTCAGGACAATTGAAGGAATACCGTCAGGACCGCATCCAGTTGAAGTTTTCATCTGCTTCCCGGCTGAAATCACCATATCACTATGAATAGTGAAAGCAGAGCCAAATACAGACATGCGGGGAACATTGCTAGTAGCCGATTCGAGGCTCTCGGCGTCCAGAATTTCGTCGCAGAAGACACTGCTGAACTGCGTACGGAACAAGCTGGCGATATCCACGATAGTGTCAGCTTCAAGAGTGCCATCAGTCATAGTAGAGGGTAAGCCGGTTTCTTTCCGTTGTTCGTTCACAAACCGCCAGAAGCTTTTCGGGTTCGTTTTGAGACGACTCTGCAATTGAAACTGATGGGCGTTGTACAAGCTGTTATTGAGGTATTTGTAATCGTCGTTGGCGCGAGCGTAGTTTGCCCTCGTGGAATCGGTGCGATATTTGCTGTGTTTCCTCAAAGCAGCCCTTTTAACTCGTTTCAAGTGTTTGAGGTCAGAATTTGACCAGGCAGGTTTGGGAGGCTTACGGTTGATTTTCTTAGGCACGAATTGATCGACGGCGTAAAGCAAAATACAGCACATAGTCGAAGTAGCAAAATTTGCATCCCCGTTTGCAAGAGTCGTGTTCCAGTCCACGTCGGTGAGAAAGTTGTTCATTCCCTCGTAGTCAGCATGGTTGAAGTCATAATAAACATTTTCGAAGTTGTCATGGAAGCTGTACTCAGGATTTAATTCCAGCGTCAGTAGCAGAGGGGAATGGTTTCTGCAGCTTTTGACAAGCGGTGCCGGAGCTTGAATGACAGAACATCTTTGACCCAGTTCTTCAGTAATGAAGCATAGATCCAGCAAACGATTGTTGTTATTCGGAATGCCGTTAACTTGCCGAAGTCTTGCGGTAGAATAAGCATCAAGCAAGGAGAGAGATGCTGGTCTGAATGACGAACATGAAGTATCTGGATAGTGGAAGCCGTTGGTATCAACATGCCATGAAATCGTGCTGAGGTTGAAATCTCCCACAACGACGATGTTGTCGCTGGGTCCCATTTGTGACACGATCCAATCCAAAGAAAGAGTGTGCTTATCGATGAGGCTGCTGTCGTTGACACGATCAGGTGGGATATACACAACGCACATAAACAATGTTCCGGTTTTGGTGGTTATTGCCACCCAGAGATGCTCAACCGTTGAGTTTTCGGGAGGCTTCAGGAGGCGAGATTTGAACGTTGAGCGCACGGCAAGAAGGACTCCACCACCAGATTTCTTGTTGCTGTTGAGCGGCGATCGATCTAGTCGGTACACATCGTACGTGTCGTCGAACATTTGCTTCGATAATGTGTTGCTGTTTAGCCATATCGTAGCATGCGTCACTGCATGCCAATTGGTACTCGGCGAGCGAACTGTTAATGCCTCCTACGTTCTGGTAGTACAGAAGGGCTTTCGATAAGGAGGCAACGGAATCGGCCGGTATCGATCTAGAAATGGAAACAGCATCAGGCCGGGCGACGTCATTAGAATAAGAATACTTGCCTTGAATGGCAGCTTGGAGAGCCCTGTCCCCGTCGCTAGACCCAGGGCCGGGACGACTTTGACGGCTGGAACGGGCAAATACAGCGTCACTGATACCGGTAGTTGGCACATCTGGGCTAGGAGGGTCCAGGGCCTCCATATTGCTTTGTGACGTGCGTCCCAGACCGGTTGAAGTGGCGGTCGATGTGTGTTGATGATGAGCAAAACATGTTAGGTGATGGGTATGTAGCAGGCTGGTTGGGCATAATAGCGGCGAATTACTGCAAGCATCAGCATGCGAGGAAGCGGCACTGGAAATCGGGAAAGCATCAGGAGCAGAATACCTTGAATAACACACATACTTGCCTGGAAGTTCAGGTTGGGAGACCCTCCCCCTAACTCCGACCACAGGACCGGGATGGCTGGGATGGCAGGAACAGATGCAAGATAGATGATGAACATCGATTGGCACGACTGGGTCGGAACGGTTGAGGGCTCCCGTAATGCCTTGCAGTGTGCATCCCGGTTTCGTGAAAGTTATGGTATCCAACGTAGGATGAAGACGGCGGTTTAATTCAAACGAGGTGTTTTTAGAAACCCCTGTCCGGATTTCTTGTCTTGGTAGTTGACAAATTCCCGAAAGAAGATCCCGTCTGGCCATGTGTCGGCACTGAGAGCCACTTCACGGTACTTTTCGTCGACCCCAATTTTAAACGACATGAATCGCATAGCCGTTAGATGGGCGTCTTTCTTCACTAACTTTCTAACCTCGATCGGTTCGTCGCAAGGTATACATTCAGTGGCTAAAGCAAGAATATCATCCTCCGTTGCACTGACTGCAATGCGAGACAGAAATATCCAACATTTTTCTGGTTCTGGGGGAACAGTTGCAACCGATGGAATGTTCGCAGATGGTTTTTTTGTGCTGCGCGATAAACTAGGCTGATCGGGTGAAATTAATCCTGCTGCGCCAAACGATCGTTTGTTGCCTTTCCGAGCCAGACTAGGCCAACCGAATGATAAACCGGGTGCAGCGGGGGTAGTAGGGGCAGCAGCAGGAACAGCAGAAATTTTCGTGGCCAGAACTTCGACTTGTTCCCTGTTTTTTTCTAACTCTGTTCTAACTCCCTCCAGAGCTGAACGATGTGTTTCGCTCAGATTTTGTAATGCCTCCGTTAACGCCCCAAAAGCGTCCCGAACGTGTTTCGAGTTCATAATTCCGGAGCAACTGTTGCAAAACCAGAAGAGATTAGGTTGTTCGCTGATTAAATCCATGTTTGCACGGGATAAGGAGACGCAATCAAGATGAGCAACTTTTTCACAAAAACCCTGGCATTTAATAAATTTTAGGGTTTTCACCGGTTCAGAGCACTGTAGGCAGCTTAATTCCATTCTGAAGCTTTTTTCCGAGATAACAAGCACCAGTGGATATGCAACACGCAAGGCGGTTGAAGTCGTTTGTTATGGCAGGGAGTTGTGTGCAATTTACAGTGCCGTTAATGACAACCAGATGTCGCTTCGAGAAAGAAAAAAATGCGTGGGGAGGTGATAGGCAGAAACTTTTGTTGCAACCGTCACACTAAACACTACACTTAGCAATCAAAATTAATGCACTTCGAGTTTGCGAAATAACAGAACGACACCAGCGCGACGATACAAATCGATAGACGAAACAATTAACAAATAAACGCCGATTTTAAACACAAGGAATATTTAGAAAAAAGGTAAACAAAATGACGATGAAAAAACCGTATTCTGTATCGACAGATAGAGTTACCAGTTGTTAAAGAAAAATTGTTCACTCAAATCAAAATCAGAATGACTACCAAGCAACATGGATTCTTCAAAGGACGATCAACTAGCACAAATTTACTGGAACTTTACTAACTATTCTCTGATAGCAATGGACAATGGTAACCATGTAGAAGCTCTTTATACAGACTTGAGCAAGGCTTTTGATCGCATTGACATACCCATGCTTCTTTTTAAATTGCAAAAAATGGGCATTGAGCCAGGAATTCTCAAATGGATCGAATCCTATCTCACTAACCGTCAACATATAGAGCGTTTCCAGATGAAATCAGCCGGAAAAAGTAAAAATCTTGCACGACCCTCTCCGATTTGGATGAAACTTTGCACATGTCTTCGGAATTGGTGATGATGGATTTTCCGCTTGATAAAGGAATTTTTTGACTCAAGACATTTTTTTCAAAAGGGTGTATGTGTTTTGTCATGCGTATTTTTCAAAAATCATAACTCTAAAACCGTTGGTTGTAATAAAATTGCGTCTGAGAAGAAGTTGTGGTTAATTAATTTGACTTTATGAAAAAAAAATATGTACACTGTAAAAAAAAATTTTTTTCTTCAAAAAAATCAAAAATTAAACTTAAAAATCAATTAGCAAATCTGTCCAACGTACGATTTTTATAATTTTTTTTCCAAAAAGACTAAGTCATAAAAAAAAGAATAGAAGATAAAAAAGTTCATAGAAGTAAGAAAAGTTCAAGTTTTTTCAAATTTGTTGTTTTTGTATAAATTACCATATTTTAATAATATAATACGATTTGTCTAGAAATTTTAAACAAAAATGCTTTTGGTGAGCAACATTCTATATGTACCCGTTTTCGAGATAATTTGAAAGTAATGTCGAAAAAATGGCTTTTTCAATGAAAATATCCCTTTTTAAAAAGTTAGTCATGATTGTCCATCTTCAAAAGTATTTTTTTCAAATTGTACATACAATTTTCAACAACTATTCTCTTGACACCAAGAAGATTAAACATCTTCTTAATTAAAGAAATTAACGAATCTTAATTACGAAATAAAAATTTTGAGTTATTTTTTGTTAATACATGATTTATTTATTTTTTCTACTATTTTTAAAAAAAATTGTATTTACATTTTTACAAACACTGTTTCCTAACATTCCTATAAATATTATGAAAACTCAGTATTTCGTCAGTTGAAAATATATTCGCAGCGATTTTGTTATCTGCAACTGGAATGAAGGAGTGATATTTCTGTGTACCAGGAATCATTTTTGTTTGCTGATAACTACCACCCCATTCTGCAGCTCCCTCTTCATATTCTTCTAGTGAAACATAGCAAAATGATATTTTTGTGAAATTTTCTTGATTTCTCTTAATAGCCCAATCATACAAAGTTTTCGCACTTGTTATTGGATGTTCATGTTGTTTGGCCAAGCTTGCTCTTGTTGCCATTCGTTTTGATGTGCCGCCAATTGCATCACATGGTTTCTTACCATGTGAAGTTGCGAAAAAATGCCACTCAGAATCAATGTTGTATTTCTCTTTAAACTTGCAGAGGCTTGCAAATTTTTTTTTTTAACTTGCAGAGGCTTGCAAATTGCGCAAACACAAACGTTGTGAGAACCTGAAGCATTAAGCAATTTACAATGTTTTGGTCGTAATGCTGAAAAAGTACTAAATCCAATTTTATGTTCACTGGCTTCTTTAAATCGAGTGAAAGTTTCTCGAAGTGATGAAAGTAATAACCGTTTTTGAATTTGTTGACGCTTACCATTAGTGTTTACAGAGACATAATCTCTTTGTCCCGGCATGGCTCTGCTGATGTCGTCCTCGTCAAAAAATTGTATCACTCGATTCTTTATATCCGGATTCAAACGATTCCCCGATCTGTCGTTGGGGGTAGCCAATACTCCATTTTCGGCTGCAAATTCTTTTGCTTGTAATGCAAGGTATTTGTTTGTTTCAAATTTGCTCGTTATCTGCTGAATCGTCCACGAATTAGGCAAAACTGTTAATATACGTATTTTATCTATTCTCGAACAATCTGGTTCTATGAATTTTTCTTTAGATTTGGAAATAATTTCATCATATTCCACAACCTTTGTTTTCAATGTAGCTAACTCTTCGACTTCTTCTTGTGGTGGTAAGCTGAATAGATATTTTCTAATACCTGCTACAATTTCGGCAAATTTTTGCCGACGGTATTTATCGTTTTTAAATTCTCTAATGGATATCGGAGACTGCAATTCCATTATTGAATAACTCAATGTTGTGTATCCTGGAATAATCCGGTAGGTCACTGTCCTGAGAAGATGCCGAGGTAATTGAAGCTGCCGATGGTAAATATTTCCTCCAAATCGTTCCGTGATGTGGTTGGTGCTTCGTCATGTCCACCGTTTTCTGGTTGCTCCACTCTTTCGACAGGATTACGACGATACGAATATAACCGACATGAATCACAAATTCTTAATGACGTGTCCAAATGGACCGTACACTGCATGGATAAAAGTTTTTCAATTAACTTGTCAGTTAAATTTCTAAGTTTAGGCGAACACCGTCTCCCGATTTCACGAAAAGGTTTACAACAATGCTTTGTTTCGAGTTCCATTTCAAATCGTTTTACACTTTACGCTACTTATGAAAGACACTGTTAAACTGATGTCATGACTTTGTAATGTAATCCTTTTTATACGTACTAGGTACGCACTTTAGGTCCTTTTTTGAAATATTGGTATGTGCAGGGGTATGCATGTAAATTATATTTTCTGTCAACACCAAAGGGAATGCATGAATAGGTATGAATTGGCGTAATAATTGTATTCTTACTGGTATAAACAGTTTAACTAATTTAATACATTATGTTTCTACCTGAACAAAATACGCTTGTACACTAACATGAATACTAATTATTTTTGTTTCGGGTTAGGTTTTCATAATATACTGTAAGTAAAAGCAGCAAATTTTTTCGTGTTACCTACAGTAAATATCAGGAATCAGTTTGCCTAGTATTCTCGGTAATAAAAGGTATATTGTAGAAAATTTTATGTACAATTTGAAAAGAATACTTTTGCAGATGGACAATCACGACTAACATTTGAAAAAGGGATATTTTCATGGAAAAAGCCATTTTTTCGAAATTAATTTCAAATTATCTCGAAAACGGATACATTTAGAATGTTGCTCACCAAGTGTATTTTTGTTTAAAGTCACTAAAAAAATCGTATCATATTATTAAAATATGGTTATTTATGCAAAAACAACAAATTAGAAAAAAAATTGAATTTTTCTTACTTCTAAGAACTTTTTTATCTTAAGTTGCTCCATCGTAGAACAACTTCTTTTCTTCTTTTTATGACTCAAAGCCTTTTTGGAATTTTTTTTTATAAAAATCGTACGTTGGACAGATTTGCGAATTGATTTTTAAGTTTAATTTTTGTTTTTTTTGAAGAAAAAAATTTTTTTTTACAGTTTACATATTTTTTTCATAAAGTCAAATTAGTTAACTACAACTTCTTTTCAGACGCAATTTTATTACAACCAACGGTTTTCGAGTTATGATTTTTTGAAAAATACGCATGACAAAACACATACGCCCTTTTGAAAAATGTGTCTTGAGTCAAAAAATTCCCTTAACCCGCGGAAAATCCATCGTCACCAATTCCGAAGACATGTGCAAAGTTTCATCCAAATCGGAGAGGGTCGAGTTCAGTCATTTGCTCAATTGGCAGAGAAATGCTCTATAGTTAGATTCAAAGGGAAGAAATCAAACCATATTCATGTCACCCCTGGAGTCCCCCAAGGCTCTCATTTAGGCCCCCTCTTATTTATTTTGTTTGTAAATGACGTTTCCTTTATACTTAAAAACATTAAATTTCTTGTTTATGCTGATGACATGAAACTATTTTTAGAAATAAGAAATAAAGAAGATATCATGACATTCCAGAATGAAATAAACGTTTTCTATGTCTAGTGTAACAAAAGTCTTTTGCAGCTGAACGTAAAAAAATGTAATTCGATAACTTTTAGTCGGAAACGAAGCACCACAGTCGTAACTATTAATTTAGGGAATCAGCCAGTTGAAAAATGTAAAAGAGTAATGGACTTAGGGGTTATCTTGGATACCAAACTTTCATTCATTGAACATTACAATACTATCATCAACAGAGCAAACAATATGCTTGGATTTATTAAGCGTTTTTGTTACAATTTTCATGACCCGTACACAATAAAAACATTGTACATTACATATGTGAGGTCAATACTGGAATATTGTAGCATAGTTTGGTCACCATTTTCAGTCACCCATGAAGAACGAATAGAATCGGTACAGAAGCAGTTTTTACTGTTTGCCCTTCGTAAATTAGGTTGGACAAGGTTACCTCTTCCATCTTATGAAGCACGCTGTATGCTCATCAGCATCCAATCATTAAAGGAGCGCCGTGAATTTGCATTAGTTTCATCCGTAAATGATATTGTTGCGCAACGCGATGACTCCGAAAAACTTTTATCGAAACTTAATTTTTACATTCGAATAACGAAATAGAAATATTTTACTATAAGCAATCATCCCACAAATTACGCCAAATTTGGACCTCTTTATCAGATGATAGCAACTTACAATAAGCACGGAGAAAATGTTGACTTCACTATGACTAAAACAAAACTGAAGCAATACTTCAATGTAATTAGATAACCTAAACATTAAAAATATAAACTTGATAAGTTAGTTTTTTAAGGCGTACTCTATATTTAAGAAGTGAGACATAAAATATAAATATCATTGTAACAAAACGGTCTACTACTGATTGACGACAAATAAATAAATATATGAATAAATAACTAAAACTAACTAAGCTGCATGAAGAAACTACAAACTTTTGAGTTTACTCCAGCCATTAGGGTCTGTGCAGACTTCTCTGCAACCGATTTAGCTGCTTTTGTCCAAGATTTTCGAAATTTTTCTATAGTTGTAGCTTGTTGTTTATATTGAGAAAGTTATCTCTTCACGAGAGCCCAATACCGCTCGATAGGTCGCAACTCCGGACAGTTAGGTGGATTTGCCTCTTTCGGTACAACATGGACTCCATTCGCTTTATACCATTCCCAAACATCTTTGGCGTAGTGACATGATGCCAAATCAGGCCAGAATAGCGAGGGAGCGTCATGGCTACGTAGCAATGGTAACAATCGCTTCTGTAGGCATTCTTCACGGTATATTTCCTTGTTTACCGTACCGGTAGTGATGAAGCTTTGGCTTACTCGACCACAGCTGCATATTGCCTGCCAAACCAAATATTTTTTGGGAAACTTGGCCTTTTTCTTCGTTCTGAAATGCTCCTCTACGCTGTCCTGTTGCATGGCAGTATAATAAGACATTCCGGAAAACTGCTTATAGTCTTCCAGCACATAAGTTTCATCGTCCATTATCACGCAGGAAAACTTCGTCAAATATTCGAGATACAACTTGCGAGCCCGGGTTTTAGCCATCACATTCTGATTATCATTACGGTTCGGTACAGTTTATACCTTGCACGACTTCATACCTTGCCGGTGCTTGGAAGTATGCACGAAAGTTTGGGACATTTCTATTTTTCTAGCCACAGGACGTACCGAAAGATCTGGTTTCTTCTACAATATTTGCTTCACCTTCGCGTCCTTCTGGTGGTTCCTGAGATTCGTTTTTGTTCCGCTCCCAGCCTTCCTGGTTGTTGTCAAACGTGTATAGAAATATTTAAGAACGTTATGTCCAGTGCTTGCAGGAATACCAAGCTTTTTTGCAAGTTTTCTTACTGACAGATCCGGATTTTCATTGCGACCGCACACAATTGCTTTTCGCACTTGCTCTTCTTTCGACGCCATCTTTGATCTAAAAGCTTGTAGTATCACTAAAAATTGATTTTACTCAATGAACAGACATACGTCCATCAGTATTTCACTCGTTGATAAAGTATTTTCAGAGATATGCGTATTTAGGGGTGCCCAGATATTGTCGCGAACAAGCCTTAGAGCTCGAACGCAGTGATAACGGAAGCGGAACGGCAACGGCAGCGGAAGAGCCCAATCTAACTAAACCTGCTTATCGGATAGAAAACTGATTAGATCCAAATTAATTCAAATTAGACATATCGACGTCATTTGCAATAACTGTCAAACTTGCCGTTTCCGTTCCGTTTCCGTCCACATTACGTTTGGCCTTTACTCTATGTTCGGAGAAACCAGCATTTTGAAACAGTGCTATCAACAAATACTATCAAAAATATGGTTGACTTGCAAATAAGTACAATTTCTGATATAGTTTTACTGTGAGAGGCGAGCTATACAGTTCAATTGCGACCCAGGCAGAAATTTATAACATTAATTACCTTAACTACATACACTTGACTTGGCACATTACATACACAAACATGATCGTTAAAACACATGTACAAGAAACTAGTTGTCTAGGTATGAGACTCTCAATCATTTCAAATAAATTAATGAAATATTGTTCATAAACCGCGTACTGATTTTTGAACGCTTAGTCAAAGAACGAACAACTACATTAACACACTTGAGGGTATTAACAACAATTCAATGAAAAAACAGTAGGTTTGGTTGATATTGGGTGGTATCCTCATTTTGTCGCTAATACAGCATAATAATGCAGGCTGCAGGATATCTTTTCAAATACAAATACAAATTCCATAAGACCTTGTTTAGTAGAGGTATTTGGGGCAGATTTTTCAAGATAAATAAAAGACTTAAAGACTTAATACTGGGATTTGAAAGCATGAATTTACATGATCATTGTCGTTGGTGTTATAACAACATCAGACCTATTTTTTTTACATAGTTCAGTGATACACGATTACACAACGTAACGGGCGCTTGTCATTCGCTTATGATATTGATAATCGGAACATGATGCCAACTTTTAGCATCCTTAAAATATTTTGACGTAGGACTGCATCTTTGGGGTACACGTTGCGAGTACAAATTTGGAGCGTCACGAAATATAATACGAAATATATACGCGTGGCGATCAAGTGTGCTATGCGCGCTGCTAACAGACGTCATCATCAACGCACGGTGGGGTTGAATTCGTGTTTTACGCAACCGTTGATTAACGACCCAACCAGATGTGTTTTATATTAGGGTGCCAAAAAAAATCGACTTTTCGAATTTCAAAAACGGGTAGTGCTCAAAAGTTTCGTCTCCTCAAAAAAAGTCCCCATGCAAAATTTGAGCTCAATCGGACTTCGTTAAGTGTTGGACCAAAGCGGTCAAAGTTTGACTTTTTTGAAACACGAAAAATTTCCCAAGGGGGGGGGGGGGGGGTACGTGAAAATTCCGAAATCGATTTTTTGTTTTTGATGCCAAATGTCTTAGAAATGCATGAAACGTCGAGATCTGGTGTTATCTCGAAAAAAAATTTTTTGAAAAAAATTGACTTTTTGGGACTTAGAAATTTTTTGAGGTGGAGGAGTGAAATGAATTTGATATGGAGGATTTGAATTCAATTGCTGAGATATCCATGGCAATAGTACTGAAACATGTCTTATATCATCGTTGGCAACTGCTAGCATATTATGTGATATTTCATTAGGGTGGTTCACTTGTTTTGCATTAGGGTGGTCCATTTTATAGAAAAATAAAAAAAATAAGATAATAGTATCAAAACATCTCTTATATAATCGTAAGCCATTATCAATATTAAATATATGATATTTCATTAGGATGGTTCATTTATTTTCCATTAGGGTGGTCCTTTGAGTTGGAAATTAAAAGCAACAAAATATTTCCAGCAAATTTACCAGTCAATATTTTTTGTATAGTTTGAAACCATGATTCTTTTTTGGCATACTACACTTCGTTAAGATATTTTTATTATGTTTTTTTTAATAGTTAACAAAAATGTGCCGTTACCAAAATATGGACAAAAATAAGGAAAAAAAAACGATTTTTGATGTACCCAAATTATTACAATAGCTTGATAGGCGACTACGAAGTGCAACAAAAGTTTTTTGTTTATCTTTTCTAAAGAGGTTCTTGGCCTTGGACTGCTTCATTTCCGAGAAACACAAGTAGGTACGTTATAGGGGATCAAAACAAAAGTACGTTACCTGCCGCTTGCTGTGGTATACGCGCTTCGGTAGTGACAACGTCTGCTTCGAATGCTTTTTGTTCTGAAGTGTTATCTACCCAAACAAAATATAAGCTACCCGTAGGCAACGAATACGTCCCAAGCGAGCAGTTTTGAAAGACTGAGTAGGTAATGAAATGGCCACACATTTGGTATATAAGGAATTGTTATTTTTAGTTTTACTCATTCAGTATTTTTATATTTGAACGAGGAACCGCGGTCTAGTCAACAGTTTTTTGTTTTTCAAAATGGAGGATATTCGGCTAGTTGGAAAATACCTACCTTTGTTCCCCGAATCTTCGAATTTGCCTACATACAACGAAGTTTTCCGGAAATTCATGTTTCATTTGCGAGCAGAGAAGCAAAAGACTAAACCAAGTGCACAATTAACAATACAAGCTTTGAAAGTATCATGGAATAAAAAGCATTTGAACCATTTGCTCGACGACAGGACAGTGCAACATAAAATCTTGCGGTACTACGAAACTTGGAAAATCTTGCAGAAGCGCAAGCTAAGAATGTCGGCGAGAGAAATTGAGAAGAGAAAGGATTTCTCTGATTCATTGCAGAACCTTTTCGATATCGGGAAGAGGTATAAACCGAAGAATAAAGTAGAAAGAAAAGCATATCGGTATTTGCAAGAACAACGAGAACTAACTCTTCCAACAACAAGTGAGTCTTTTCCAACGGCAACTATCTCGTGTAGTGATTTTGAGGAGGAAGAAACAGCAGAGGCGACAACAGAGACTAATCCACGAACAAGTGAGCAGGAAGAAGCAAGTCTACAGGAAAGAAAAAATTTAACTGCTAGTGATTTCGAGTCCTCATCTCAAACCCAGAGTGAGTCCGTTCCTTCTATCAGTACTATCGGCGAAGATTTTCAGATACCGGGTAAGTGTAAATTGAATTAATTTCAAATATGTTTTAAAATGTTTTTCGTGGTTAACAAACGATTGATTCTTAAATTTTCTTCTAGGTCCTTCCAAATCGTCTTCAACTTCTAAATCACCATTAAAAAATGTCATTACTGTCGATGTGGCTGCTGCTTTGGACCGCTGCAAAGTGAGTGATCGAAATGCGGTATTTCTAATATCATCTATAGCGAAATCATTGGGGCACGACGTTTCAACATTAGTGTTAAACAAAGAGTCCATTAGGAATTCAAGAAAAGAAATTCGTGTGCAAAAGCAGAACGAGCTGAGAGCAACATTTAAGCCACAGGTTAACTTAACAGTTCATTGGGATTCAAAACTGCTTCCTAGTATATTGTCGTCTAAAGCCACCCCCAAAACTGAACGATTGGCTATAGTTGTATCTGGTGAAGGCATCCGTAAGCTGTTAGCTGTTCCTCCCATCCAAAATTCAACAGGAATAGAACAAGCAGAAGCGGTGTACAATGCAGTTGTCGATTGGGATCTTGAAGACAGGTAATTTCTATTAGTTTCAATATTATTATTGATAATTTTTAAATTATACCGTTATTCCGTGTTTTAGGGTTATGTTTACATCATTTGATACCACTGCGTCAAACACTGGTCGAAAGAAAGGAGCGTGTCAACATCTTGACAAAATGTTTAAAAGACAGCTGATTGGACTTCCCTGTAGACATCACATACACGAGCTGTTAGTTGGCAAGGCATTCAAGGCACTACAATTTGAAACTGCACAATCTCCAAATGTTGAGATTTTTAAGCGGTTTCAGACGGAATGGCACCGTTTAGAAAAGAGCTCATACCATTCTGGTGTTAATCGCGAAGTTATTCAGCTTACGCTTATATTTTTGGGTGGAAAAATTAAAGAACATTTTAAAATTAGAGCTCCTGGTGCTTTCCATAATGCAAGATGGATGGCAAAAATTATTTATTCACTAAAAATGTTCCTTTACCGACACACTTTTGCGTTACCTAAGGCAACTCAACAACAGTTAGCACGATTTAATGTATTCATTGTAA